>CM035839.1:279186568-279541519 GCA_020510985.1 Pholidichthys leucotaenia
CAGTTGTGGAAAACATCTTGTGTGGTACCTGTACCAAAGACTTCCCACTCCAAAGACCTGAACAGCTACAGACCACTGGCTCTGACTTCTTACATGATGAAGACCCTGGAGAGACTGCTCCTTGCTCACCTCCACCCCCTGGTGAGACCAGCAATGGAGCCACTCCAGTTCGCCTACCAGCATGGCATTGGGGTGGAGGATGCAGTGATCTTCCTCCTTCACCGTTCCCTGTCCCACCTGGAGAAGCCCGGGAACGCGGTGAGGATCATGTTCTTTGACTTCTCCAGTGCTTTCAACACCATCCAACCGATGATCCTGAAGGACAAGCTGCTGTGCGCAGGGGTGGACCAGCACCTGTCATCATGGATCCTGGACTACCTCACTAACCGGCCACAGTTTGTGAGAATCCGGGATTGTGTGTCCGACATGATCATCGGTAGCACGGAAGCCCTCCAGGGAACGGTTTTGACTCCCTTCCTGTTCACCCTTTATACTGTGGACTTCTCACACAACACAACACACTGCCATCTACAGAAGTTCTCTGACGACTCTGCGATCGTCAGCCTCAGCTCCAACGGAGATGAAGCTGAGTACAGAGGACTTATCCAGGACTTCGTGGACTGGTGCCATCGGAACTGCCTCCAGACCAACGTGAGAAAAACTAGGGAGCTGGTGGTGGACTGCCACGGGCAAGGACAACCCCTCACAGCACCATGGAACAGACATTGAGATGGTGACATCCTGCAAGTACCTTGGTGTTCATCTGAACAATAAACTAGACTGGTCACACAATACCGACGCACTCTACAAGAAGAGACAGCACAGGCTGTTCCTACTGAGGAGGCTCAGGTCTTTTGGTGTACAAGGGGTGCTCTTGAAGACATTCTACGACACGGTGGTGGCATCAGCCATCACTTTTGGAGTGGTCTGTTGGGGCAACGGCATTACAGCAGCTAATAGGAAGAAACTGAACAAACTAATCAAGAAAGCTAGCTCTGTCCTGGGGCAAGGCCTTGACCCAGTGGAGGAGATAAGGGAGAGAAGGATGGTGGCTAAACTGTCATCTCTGCTGGAGTCCGAGTCCCACCCCTTGCAGGACATACTGAACGCACTGAGGAGCTCATTTAGCAGTAGACTACATCATCCTAGGTGCACGACCAAGAGGTTTCGCAGGTCCTTCCTACCTACGGCTGTCAGACTGTATAACCTAAGCAGGGCTGCTCGCAGAGATAGCAAAAAAACATGATGACCTAATAGTATTGAATGCAAAAGACACAACAGACTTACACAAATGGTCCCCTCCAGTATACAACTAGGACAATATCAGTCGCTATGGAGGGTGACAATATGTATGGGTACATATTCATACCATGTAGGGTAACTAAATAGACGGTTATGCTGTTTATTCCATCTAGCTACAACGGTCCGCACTGTGTTTATATATATTTATATATTTATGTGTACATATGTATATTCACTGCTCTTATTTTTACCTTCGAAATTATTGCTCTGAGTGTTGCTATCCCTGTGCTGTTGCAATCCTGGAATTTCCCCATTATGGAACTAATAAAGGCTTATCTTATCTTATCTTATCTTGTCTTATTGCAAGGGAACTGACCCGCTACCACATTGACATTGTGGCCCTCAGCGAGACCAGACTAGCCAAAGAAGGATCTGTGGCTGAACTAAAAGGTGGCTACACCTCCCTTTTGGAAAGGCAAGGCCAAAGATGAAGAGAGAATCCATGGAGTAGGACTGGCCATCAAGACAGCAGTTCTCAAGCAACTTCCTGACTACCAACGTCAGTTAATGAACGGCTGATGAAACTCCGTTTCCCCCTTAACCATATCCGGCACGTTACCTTCATCAGCGCGTATGCCTCAACTCTCACCAGCAGCGATGAAGTGAAGGAAGCCTTTTATGAGGAGCTCAGTACCCTCATGAAGGACACTCCCCCCAATGACAAACTTATTCTGCTAGGCGATTTCAACGCCAGAGTTGGAACAGACTGCTGTAACTGGAAAGGCGTGCTGGGGCCACACGATACTGGAAAACTGAACTCCAACGGCTTGATGCTCTTGAGCCTTTGTGCTGAAAACCACCTCGCTATCACAAACACACTGTTCTGGTAAGCAGACAAATATAAGACAACATGGATGCACCCAAGATCCAAGCAGTGACATTTGATAGACTTTGCCATTTGCCGTCAGAGACATCTGTGACGTCAAGATCACCAGAGCCATTCGCGGAGCAGAGTGTTGGACGGACCACCATCTAGTCAGATCCATCCTATCCCTGCATATTGCTACAACACACCGCAAGACGCCAAAAGTCATCAAGCTAGCATTCAACGTCGACAAATTTGAACAACCTCAGCGACATAGTGAATTTGCAGAAGATCTGGATGGCCGACTGATTGCCCATGGACTCCTGACCGGCTGCCCAACACAAAGGTGGGAACAGTTTAGAGCACTGGTGACGGAGTCAGTAAAAACCACCATCGGCCCCAGGAAACGAGTGCACCAGGACTGGTTTGATGAGAACAACGAGAACATCAAGACACTCCTGGATGACAAGCAGAAGGCCTTTGTTGAGTGGCAGAATGACCCCACTTCCATTTCCAAGCGTGATCGCTTCAAGCACCTCCAGAGACAGGCACAAGCAGTGCTGCAAAAGATGCAGAATGAATGGTGGGAGAAAAAGGCAGATGAGGTGCAGAGATACGCCGACATGCAGAATTCGAAGATGTTCTTCAGCGTCATCAAGGAAGTATATGGACCTGCCAAGCCATGTACTACCCCACTCCTGTCAGCAGATGGTTCAACTCTGCTGAAGAATCAGAATCAGAATCAGAATCAGCTTTATTGCCAAGTATATTTACAAGTAAACATACGAGGAATTTGACTTGACATTGGACGCGCACGTTAGGCGCATCCAATGACGCGGCGCCATGCAAGGCGCCTGTCATACAGTTGAGGTAAAGAGGGGAAGGGAGGGGGAGGAAAACACAATAGGAGAGAGAAAAAACATAGTTAATCAGAATAACGCTCGTATAAGCTCATATAAAGCTCAAATGAGCCAAATTTTGACTACACAGAAAAAAACCCTCTATGCACAATTAGCAGACACTATAGATCACACAAACAAGAGTTGAGAGAGGCAGTGTATGTATGAGTCAGTATATATGTATCAGTTCGTGTAATGTGTGCATTTGTGTAATGTAGGTGTGACAGTTGCTAGTGAACAGCAGAGGGCGCCTCCAGGCAGTAGATAGATGTTATAGTCATGTGACTTATAAACAAGTCCGGAGTCTGTCTCTTCGCTTGCAGATAAAGGCACATGGACTGTCCTTGAGAAGTTCATCCACTGAAGACAGCAGCTGTCTGTCGATTGTTTGGGTTAGCAGCCACCACTACTGCTTATCTCATCAAGGAGGAATGTAAACAGGGCATCAAAACAAGGTCAAATCTACACAGCTCAGAGCCCACGGAGAATAGAAATTTCCTCTCTTCATGCGCTTGTGCTTCATAATTTTAATATTACAGGCTTAAACAGGCATCCCATTCTATGGAGAGCACGGGGGCTCCAGATGTATTCCTTCACTGAATCACTGTCATTCAGTTCACCATTTGCCGCTACATGTGCACTCCCCAACTGGTCAAATTTGATGAAAGAGCTTGCTGGGTCCGCTTTGATCAGCTCTCTCACCTTCCTTCAATTTCTGATACATCAGGGAACTTCACAGCCCAAAAATAGAAGTCCTGAGATCATATCCAATGTTTCCTGCTAAATCTCCACAGACGCATGACTTCCAATGTCCATGAGTCTCCTCTTGGGTTCCTCCTGACCCGATCTTCTTTTGAAGTGGTGACAATCACAGTTAAGCCGCTTTCCAGATCCATAATTTCCATTTAGATTAAGATTCAGCAGCAGAGTGACTAAACACAGACAAAAACACAACATTGCAAGCTGGGATCAGAAGGGAAAGAGAGAGGATTAGAAAAGGTGTCTGCTCTCTCTCAGAAGCGGAAGTGAAGAGCAGCATCAATGCGCGATGAAGAGAGCACTTCAGCTACCTGCTCAACAGGCCCTTCACTGTAGATCCCCACACCCTCAATCTGATCCCACAAAAACCCACCATCCACTGCCTCGACCTCCCCCCTACAATGGATGAAGTCTTGAAGGCGATTAGGCAGACCAATTCAGGCAAAGCACCTGGGATGGATGGAATCCCGGCAGAAATATTCAAATCAGCCGGTCCTGTGGCCCTTGAAATCTTCCATTCCCTCGTCACCAGCATCTGGGATGAAGAACAACTGCCCAAAGACTTCGGGGATGCCACTGTTCAAGAATAAGGGTAGCAAGTCAGACTGCAGCAATTACCGAGGTATCTCCCTTCTATCTATTGCCGGAAAAATACTATTGCCGGAAAATACTGGCCCAGGTCCTCCTCAACTGACTGATTAACAACATGTCTGAAGGGAACCTGCCAGAAACAGTGCGGATTCCGCTCAAACCGCAGCACCGTGGACATGATCTTCTCCGTCCGCCAAGTGCAGGTGAAATGTCTAGAACAAAACCTGACTAAGGCCTTCAATACGGTGAACAGGGAGGCCCTCTGGATCATCCTATCCAAGCTTGGGTGCCCAGACAAGTTTGTAAACCTCATACGCCAGTTTCATGACAACATGACTGGGCAGGTTCTCTCAGGTGGAGAGGTATCGGACCCATTCAATATCAGCAACGGCATCAAGCCGGGGTGTGTTCTGGCCCCAGTCCTTTTCAACCTCTTTTTCTCTTGTGTCCTCAACCATGCCTTCAGGGATTTGGACCTTGGGGTATACCTGCGATACAGACTTGATAGCTCATTGTTTGACCTCCGCCGACTGAAGGCTAAGACCAAGGTTGCAGAAAAGATTGTCCTGGAAGCACTTTTCGCTGACGACTCTGCCCTCATGGCTCAAACAGAGTTTGATCTCCAGATTATCATGAATAAATTTGCAGAAGCCTCCCGCCTTTTTGGTCTTACCATAAGCCTTGGCAAGACAGAGGTACTGTTCCAACCAGCACCCGCATCCACCGTCCTACCCCACTCTAGCTTCATCGAGGGTACCCAACTGAAGATGGTAGATGACTTTAAATACCTCGGCAGCACCATCAGCAATGATGGCAGCCTGGATAAGGAGATCAACGCCAGAATCTACAAGGCCAGTCAAGCTCTCGGTCATCTCCGAGATCGCGTCCTGAACCAGCACAACATCCAGTTGTCCCGAAGCTCAAAGTGTACAGGGCCGTTGTCCTCCCCAGCCTTCTCTACAGATGTGAGACGTGGACTGTGTACAAAAAACACCTGAAGCAGATGGAGAAGTTCCACATGAGAAGTCTACAGATGATCATGAACATTCCGACCGGGTCATAAACCTTGAGGTCCTGGACAGAGCTGAGATGACCAGCATCAAGGCCATGATTCTGAAAGCCCAGCTCCAATGGGTTGGTCATGTGATCCAGATGGATGGCCACAGGCTGCCCAAGCAGCTCATGTACAGCGAACTCTGCTCTGGGAAGCGGAACCAAGGCAGACCACGCAAAAGATTCAAAGACTGTGTGAAGCTCAATATCAGACACACTGGCATCCTTCCCAAACAATTAGAGCTGTGGGCAATGGACAGGCCAGGCTGGTGCACCCTCACTACCCAGGCGCGAGACTACTTTGAAGAGAAGAGGCGAGCTGATGTAGCTGAAACACGGACACGAAGAAAGGCGTTATTACCTGGGCAGTTTCCTTGCCCCTACTGCAGCCGCGTCTGCCGATCAAGGATCGGCCTAAACAGCCATCTCCGTGCTCACGCAAGAAGAGGACTTAACACATGAGGGATGGTCATCATCGGATCGATGGACAACCAAAAAGAAATAAGGGGCCTGATTATTTAGAGCTTTGTAAGTGAGGAGAAGGATTTTAAATTTAATTCTAAACTCTATAGGAAGCCAGTGAAGGGAGGCCAGAACCGGAGAGATATGATCTCTCTTTCTAGTACCTGATAAAACTCTAGCTGCAGCATTTTGGATCAGCTGAAGACTTTTTAGAGATGTTTTAGGACAGTCTGATAATAAAGAATTACAATAATCTATTCTAGAGCTAACAAAAGCGTAGATTAGTTTCTCAGCATCACTCTGACACAAGATGCTCCTGATCTTGGCAATATTACACAAATGATAAAAAGCAGTCTTAGAAACAAGTTTAATTTGTGACTAAAGAAGAGATCTTGATCAAAAATAACTCCAAGGTTCCTCACAGAACTATTAGGAGAGAACGTAATGTTATGTCTGAAGAATTGTCGGACACGGCCATGTGTTGAGGTTAGTGTATTGAGCTTAAAACATATATACAGAGTACAGAGCAGCATGTAGAGGAGTGCAGGAAGAGGAAAGAGACCTCGTGTCACAGCGCTGCCTGTTATACAAAGGTGGGCTGAAAAGTTCATAGGCTGAAAAGTTCACAGTGGTCAGATATGACCAAATGTGGTTTATTTTGGTTTATTTTTCAACCGTAGGGATCCAAGCATTGCAACACCAATGAAAGAAGTGTGTGATCCAAAGGGGAGACTATGTTGAAAAATAAGCCACATGTGGTCAAATCTGACCACTATGAACTTTTCAGCCTATGAACTTTTCAGCCCCCCCTCGTATACCCTTAGCATGCTGATATCACCTGTGCATGTCTGCAGTGTGGCACATCAAGTCACATTGCATATACTACATTTATCCCCCCCACCCTTTTGAAAACACAGAGGTGTTACTGTCCCACTTTGAGAACTCAGCAGATTAGCCCGATAGAACAACATCACATTCTAACTCGACAACTGGGTAGACTGCCAGTGTGCCCGCATGGCCTTGTGGAGTATTCTGCCACGTACCAGGCCATGCTCTAACTACTAATGAACTTAAAGTCATAAATATAGTCCTCAAAATGAAGCAGTCTCTATTGGACTCGTGCCAGGCGGGCTCAAGCCACGCCGGCTCGGGTGGTTCCGGTGAGTGTCCCGCTGGAGGTACAGATCGTTCATAGGTGAAGACCCAGTCTAGGTCCCAGTCTGTATGGGCCAGCTCGGTTACAGTCTCCTGATCAGAAGTGACTTTGCACTTCACTTCACTACTTCGCGCTTCACCTTTCGCGCCCTCAGTGCATCGCGGATTTTTCAAAAATATTCATCAAAAATTCAAAATTGAGAAAAAATGGGCGGGCGCTAGCAGAAGGCAGGGAGACTACATCATCATCAACATCGGGTATCAACACGGAGAGACCGCACAACTCAAAATCCACCTCTCTGGCCACCGCTCCACTCCTCTCCGCCCACCTCTTCACCGCTCGGGAATCTCGCAAGCTGATTGGCTGAGACGTTTTACAAAGCTTGTCTCCCTGCCCAGCGCCCATACCCAGCGAAGGAAGACCGCATTCATTGTTGTTTATCGCTCGTGTTGCTTAGTGGCACTTTTCGCTGTTCTCTTGTGCCTTTTTGTACGAAATAGTCTTCCCGTCGAGCCACTACGCCGCCTCCTGCAGCTGCCCTCGACGATCCTGCGCCTCTAGCACCTGACGATGAGGCGTCACCTGAGGAGCAGTAAAGCTCTCATTAACCTGTGCAGTAAATCATCTTCATCTTGAGTTACGTATCTTGTTATAAAAATAAAAGAGTTCTAAAAACATATTTATGTACACTTTATTTACATCTACGTATGTATGTACACTTACACACACACACACACACGTATCATATGAGAGAGAGAGTGAGAGAATGAACGTACGCATTATTTATGGGTGACGTCATTAGGAGTGACGCTACTTCGCGGTTTTTCACTTTTCGTGGTCGGTTCTGGAACCCATTAACCGCGATAAGTGAGGGATCACTGTATGTACGTAGCAATAATGGAAACATACTGAGCGATAAATATAAAAGACCAGCTTATACACACAGGGTTATTGCCACAAAATAACCTAAAATAACAAAATAATATCAGCAGTCTGTGTGTGTTACATAAATCCGTTCAAAATACGTACTGCTGCTGGGAAAAAACTATGAATAAACCTGGTAGTCCGGGTTTTATAGGATCTGTACCGCTTTCCCGAGGGGAGCAAGTGAAAGAAATCATGGCCTGGATGAGCACAGTCTTTAATGATGGCAGTAGCTCTGTTGAGGTACCAAGACCTGGAAATCTCTTCCAGAGAAGGAAGAGAACAGCCAGTGATTATTTGCGCAGTCTCGATCACTCTCTGGAAGGCTTTGCGGTCTGTGGCTGAACAGCCCTCATACCAAACCGTGATGCCATATGACTTTCACTTCCGCCCTCCCAAGAGAGTAGACGCTTTTTCCTCCTCTCCTGCTCTGACTTTTTTTTCCTTCCCCCCCAACTACTGGATCCCAGCTTGCTGTTGTCTGTCTGCGTCTAACTGCGACCGTCGAAAGAAAGAAATTATGGAGTTAATAAGCTGGGCTTTGAACACAATTGACACTATTTTTTCAACAAGGAAAAGTGCTCCGGGGAAAGCTGTCTGCCCCGCAGGTACGGCTCCAGCGGGCTATTTACGTGACACAAGTAATTGGAAAATCTTGTGTCTCACTAATCTCTCTATTGAAGATATTGAAGATTTGTATGTCTTCGTGGTAATGGTGATCGGGATCTTTCTGATTGGAACTGGGATTGTCCTGGTGTACTGCAAATTGCTGAAGATGGATACAACCTATCAAAATGCTGGCCAGGCGAGATGCATCTGTCAAATTGAAAAATTGGAGAAGACCCTGATAGCGACAAATGGAGAACTGTCTCGGAAGGTGGATTACATCATGGTCTCGCTTAGGTCTTTCCACGATGGATTTAAAGCCCTGCAATGAAGGATTAAGTACTGAATCTACAGAAGAAATAAAAAGCCTTCTCTGTGATCAGTCCGATTTGGTTCAATCTCCCCATGAAAATTCCTCCTGGCTGTCTGCAGTCTGTGTTTTCAAAATCATCGAGCATAAGGCCTTGGACAGCCATCTGGACAGCCTGCCAAGATATGGACTCGGCGGCAGCCAGACAAAACATCTCCTGCCAAGTGTCCTTGTTGTCTCTCTTATTATCATCAACACTGCTTCAACACCGCACACACATTGATCCATGAACTGAATAAAGATACACACACTGCTCTCTTGTGTCTTGTGAATCCTGTGTAGCGAATGTGCATCGAGAGCTTTTTTTTTCCTTGAAATCTTAATATTGATTAATTATGTAACCAGTATTTTGAATCAATGTTTTTTTTGCTCCTTCCTATTGTTCCTCGTATTATTCTTATTCTTATGCTACTTGTACCCACTATCCTGTTGGCAGGCGCGTCTCTGATGCAGCCATGTCACTGGAAATGCAGGTTCATTTTCTGTGTCAAGTCAAATTCTCTCGTATGTTATCAGTGATCTGTTAATGTACTTGGCAATAAATCTTTTCTGATTCTGATTCTGATTCTGATTCTGACAAAATGCTCTCAATAGCAGAGCGATAAAATAAAACCAGCAACTGTGCATTCAGGCCATTCTTCTTGAGGAGCCTCAGAAAGTGTAATCGTTGTTGAGCCTTTTTTATCGTAGCTATGGTGTTAACTGCCCAGGTAAGGTTGTGAGAAATATGAACACCCAGAAACTTAAAAGCCTCCACCCTCTCCACACGCTCCTTGCCTATATATAGAGGAGGCGGCTCACTGCTATGCTTCCTAAAATCAATAATGAGTTCTTTTGTTTGTTTTTTTTGATTCAATAGCAGATTATTATCTGAGCACCATCTCACCAGTTTCTGGACCTCATCTCTGTATGGGGACTCATCTCCTCTTGATATGAGTCCCACTACTGTTGTGTCATCTGCAAACTTCATTATAATGTTTGTGGGATGAACAGGTATGCAGTCATATGTGTACAATGAATACAAAGTGGGGCTCAACACACAGCCCTGTGGCGAGCCTGTGTTAAGCATGACTGTAGAGGAGGAATGGGGTCCGAGTCTAACAGTCTGTGTTCTGTTTGTTAGGAAGTCCTTAATCCAGCTGCAAGTGTGAGTAGGCAGACCAAGCTGAATCAATTTGGTGATGAGAATGGTGGGAATAATTGTATTAAATGCCGAGCTATAGTCAACAAACAACATTCTTACATAGCTCCCCTTGTCTTCTAAATGGCTGAATGCTGAGTGGAGAGCTACAGCAATAGCATCTTCAGTGGATCTGCTCTGCCTGTAGGCAAACTGGTACCGATCAAAGTCTGGGGGGAGACTAGGCAAAAGATGTTTCAATACCATTTTCTCAAAGCACTTCATAACAATGGGTGTTAATGCTACTGGTCGATAGTCATTCAGACTGCTAATAGTATGTTTATTTGGTATAGGAATAATGACTGCAGATTTTAAACACTGTGGAACAACGGCTGCCTTGAGAGACAAGTTAAAAATGCCAGTCAAAACAGAGCATAGCTGATCTGCACATGCTCTGAGCACCTTTCCTGGCACTCCATCGGGACCAGTAGCCTTTCACGGGTGAACTGCTCTCAGTGTCTGTCTCACCTCATGATCCTGCAGGATAAGCACATCAGAGCTGGCATTCAATAACATCTGTGGGTCCGGGCGAGGTGTATTTGCCTCAAACCATGCGAAAAAGCAGTTCAGTTCTTCTGCCAGTGAGGCGCTGATGTCACTGGAAATGATGCTGCTGCCCTTATAGTTTGTGATATGGTTAAAGCCTTGCCATACTTGTCTCGAATCATTATCAGAAAAATGGTCTTCGACTTTCTTGTTATAGGTCTGTTTAGCCTCCTTAATGCCTTTCTTCAGATTAGCCCGGGCAGTGCTATACAGATCTGTATCCCCTGACCTGAAGGCAGTATCACGGGCTCTGAGGACTGCCTGGACTTCTTTTGTCATCCAAGGCTTCTGGTTAGGAAAAACCCTGATGCGTTTTTCCACAGTCACCTGATTGATACAGTAGGTGATGTAGTGTAATACAGTCTGTGTGTACATTTCCAGATCCTCATTCTTGAATAAATCCCATAGAGTGTTTGAAAAACAGTCCTGCAGCTGAGAAAGAGCTCCCTCAGGGCATGTTGTGATGTTCTTTATAGTAGGTCTAGCAGTTCTCCTGAGGAGGGTGTATGCTGGGATGAGGAGCAATGATAGATGGTCTGACAGGCCAAGATGTGGACATGGCACAGCTCTGTAAGCATGCTTCAGGTTCGAATACACCCGATCAAGACAATTCTTTCCCCTAGTGGCACATTACATCATGTATGCACATTACATTATGTATGTGTATTACACATCACAACCAATGTGATATTTGGATTCAGCACATCAAAATTGTCCTAAATCAGCTAAACAAAGACAATAAATTTGGTGTCTTATCTTATTAATTATAATTAATAAGATAAGATAAAAAGCACAAATGAATATACATATATACATAGATATATACACAGTGCAGGAGCATTGCAGCTAGATGGTATAGACATCATTATGGTCTTGCCTGTCTGTGCCGCATTTTTTCACCACGCAACCTTCCCCCTGGTGGTCAAGATTGTTTTCAAGAAAATATTCAGTTTAGATGTCAGAGATTTCCAAGGCTATAATTTGAATGTGGTAAGAGATAATGGCTTACTGTCAATTAGAAAGATATACAGTAGAATATGATCCAAAGTTTGAGATAGGAGTAAATTTACACATCTAATTTACATAATGCCATGACAGCCATATCAAATTACATAACTTTCAGTCAAAAGTGGACTTTGGACATATTTACACAAAGGATGGTTTTGTTTTTTTGTCACCGTTTTTTTATTTTGTTTTTTTTTATCTTATCTTCAAAGTATATGAAACAGAAAATCAGAACAATGTAAACAAAGAAATTTGTCAGACTTACCACTGGGTAGGCGGCTAATTTTGTCTGTTTTCATCATCCTGGTCGTTATTTTGTCTTCTGTCGGTCATTTTCGCTTCCTCTCCCACATCCAGAAACTCTTATGATTATTCCACTTCAATTTCGCTTTTATTCTGCCACTATTTATCTTATATGACGACACGGAACTGGCATGATTTTTCTGTCCAGTCACATAGCACTGGGGTCGATGGCAGGTGAAAATTAACCAGCTTCGGCCACCCTCTGTTATAACAAAATGTAGATATTTACCTTCATAGGCTAAATAATCTCTTTTTAGAATCATAGTTGGAAAATTTGGGAGCAAATGTCCCCACCGTGTTGCGATGGAGCACATCAACGTTTGTTTACAAACTCTTCTTTTTTGGTGTCCCAGAAGTGAAGTTTTCGGTGGTTATTTGGGACAAATCAGTCCTACAAGGCAAGAGCAGTAAGTTATATGTGTCTGCCACCTTGTGAGGTGGAATACTTAGTACAACTGGGGATTTTTTATGGTTTATGGCCACATCACATGACAGGCACAGAACTGCGACATAGATAGTGACCAGTCCATGAAGTCCTGGATAAGTCCTCTGTACTCCGCATCATCTCCATCAGAGATGAGGCCGACAATCACAGAGTCATCAGAGAACTTCTGTAGGTGGCAGTGTGGTGTGTTGTGTGAAAAGTCTGCAGTATAAAGAGTGAACAGGAAGGAAGCCAGAACTGTTCCCTGGGGAGCCCCCGTACTGCAGATGATAGTGTCAGACGCTCAGTCCTGGATTCTCACAAAAGCCTGTTTTCCACTAGCCCAGCACACCTCGGTACGGCTCAATTCACTTCAGTACGGCTCGGAATGCTTCTGTCTCCATTAGCATGGTGTTGTGCTTGTGCTGTGATGGTTTGTGTTAGGAAGTTTTAGAAGCGAGGCGGCGCCAGATTCCCAGCGAGGCGGGGCCACACTCCCGTGACGTTACGCACCCGACTGAGTCCTTATTTACACGAGACAAAAAATGGAGGATCCAAGGATTATTGCCTTGCTCGCTCTGTGGTTTTATCTCACAATTAATTTTATCTCATAATTAAGCTGCAACAACACAAGTCACTTTTGTTTTGAATTAACCACCAAATGACCTAGAAATAATGAGCTGAAACTTGTTTTTATTCGTATTAAATAATGAGACAGTGGCACACTGGCCAACACCAAATTGCATTATTTTTTACATCCTAGGGCATTTTGGATGTACTGAATAAAAAAAATTCATGTTTTTCACCTTCAGGTCAACGTTTGGAACAACAGTATTATTATTTTCTGTTTAGATGATGCTACACTCCTTCTAAAGCAGGGGTCACCAACGCGGTGCCCGCGGGCACCATGTCGCCCGCTAGGACCACATGAGTCGCCCGCAGGCCTGTTCTAAAAATAGCACAACTCGTAAGTGAGCTGCGTCCAAGATGTAATTTTTTCTGCCGCTATTTTTTAAAATCACACTTGCATTTATATAGATTTTAAAATGACAATGTCTTAAAAATAAAAAAAATGAAAATATGTTTATTATACGTAAAGTTAAGGTGAACTCTGACCTAGTTCAAAGGTCAGTATCGTGCGCATGACAAAACCTTTGCGCTTGTGGAGCGTAAGCTAGCGGGCAGCGAAGACAGTGGGCAGAGTGCAGTTTCCTAGGCCAAAAACATAGCAAAAAAAAGACAGAAAATTTATCATTTTCAAAGTGAGCGGGAGAAAGAGTTCTTTTTTACTACCGTGAAAGGAAGCTGCGTGTGTTTCATTTACGGGGCGACGGCGAAGCGACACTTCATTACCCACTCTTTTTTTTTTTTTTTTGGACTTATCTTGTACCCGTAGGTGGATTTGTTCTGCAGTCCGGTGACAAGCCACCAGCTGCCGGTTGCAAGTGCCCCTTAACTCCCTAACCTGTATGTTTTTGCATGAAAAACCAGAACATGCAAACTCCACACAGATCACTGTTGGCCGGGATCGAACCCACGATCCCCCGGCCGAGGGTAATCTGCTGCCGCGGTGCTAACCACTGCGCCACCGTGCATATAAGCACTCTCAGTGCTTGTTTAGATTTTTCTCATGAAAGGACAGCGCTGGTTATTACTCCAGCATGATTCTTGGCAAGAACTGTATGGATATAATTCCAGTGAAGAAACACACAAAAGTGTGTTTATTAAATGTAACAGATTTTGAGCAGAATTGCAGCAGATTTGTTCAGTTAAAAATGTGATAAGATTTATTTAGTATGAAAGTTGATTTTTCTTAAATGTTGCATAACTTTTTCAAACATGGTTCAACATAGTTCATGAATTAAAAGGGTTTAGTTTTTCATGGTTAAAAGGGACTGGTGAAAACTGGACATTTTTTTAATGAAATGTAGAAGTGATCATCTGAACAATTGCTGAGATTAATAAAAATAAAGTGTTGAATATTGATCTTGTCTGTTACCCACTGTAAGTTATTGATAATTATTTATATATATATATATACACAATTTGTTATTTTAGAGGAGTGTGTCAAGCTGGTGCCCTTCACATGACTCGATACCCATGAAGTAGCTCTTGGTTTCAAAAAGGTTGGTGACCCCTGTTCTTAAGTATTGTAATTCTCTGAATTTGGAATGCCGATAGAACATTCAGTTTACATATACTTGTACCTTGTACCTAATTTTTTTTATGATATTTCAATAAAAAGAACAGAAAGCTTACAAAAACCTTTGTTTTTTGGTCTAGTTAAAAATTACATTACCTTTACAATGGTTGACCCCTGACAGGATGATCAGCATCATTTTCATCAGACTAGGCAATGGAATTTCTATGTAATTATACTGTTTTATAATTCAGTGTTATAACAGACAAACCACACTTTCCAAAACAATTCCATTTTATTATATACAAAATATTAAAATAAAAAAAAAACTTTGCAACACAACATGAAGGTTAATCGACATTTTATACACACCGACCACTGAGTGCCTCTACACCAGCTTCCCAAACTGGGTCAGGAAGGCTCGGTTGAATGAAGCCGTCTCTGCCTGCTCTGGTTCAGGAAGGCTCGGTTGAATGAATCCGGGCGGGCTGGCACGGCGGACGCGTGGGATGATTCTACAAGGAAAATGCACACAATAAAATACAGCACGAAAGTGCAAGATATACAGAAAAGACAATAGTTTTTAACAAGAATACATAAGCTTATTTCAGCGTATTGTTCACATGAATAATTAAAATAAAAGCTTTAGTCCACAGTGTGCTGCAATAAAGCAGCAATCATCATCCACAAATGAACAGCTTTTTTATTGCATAAATAAACTGAGCGTCTTACCGAATATATTTGTGAAAAAACGCACAATAAAAAAAAAATTAAAACTCACCGTTAAAGGACTCCGATGTCGAGACCTCCCGGTATATTTTTTCATGCCGGGCGGCTCCGTCTAACTCGCGCTGGATACGTTCGTCTGACAATGCAGTGAGCAGACACTGCAGCTCCTTATTGGTCCATGGAACACCCTTATTACGCGAAGCCATTTTTGATAGAGAATAAATGAAAACAGCACAGCAATACACTGAAAAGAAACCGCCAACAGTGGTTGCGTGCTGAGTAATGGCGGTCATGAAGATTCTTTTTTTTTTTTTTTTCAAAAACTTTATTGAGAAGGTCGTGAAGATTCGGTAGAAGAGGAGGAGGAGAGGGGCGGTTACAACCTGACCAATCAGCGCCGGTTACGACCTGACCAATCAGCGGCGACCAGTCTGTTAACGTCACAACACGGCACAACTCAGCACTGCTGTACCCTGCCCTGGAGCGGGGCTGAGAATCGCGGCTGTTAAACCGTGTTGGGGCTTGTGGAAAAGCGTACAAAGCGTGCTGAGCCGTCCCGTGTCGCGCTAAAGCGTGCTAGTGGAAAAGGGCCTAAACTGTGGTTGGTTTGTGAGGTAGTCCAGGATCCACAATGACAGGTGCTGGTCCACCCCTGCACACAGTAGCTTGTCCTTCAGGATCACCAGTTGGATGGTGTTGAAAGCACTGGAGAAATCAAAGGACATGATCCTCACAGTGCTCCCAAGCTTCTCCAGGTGGGACAGGGAACGGTGTAGGAGGAAGATCACTGCATCCTCCACCCCAATGCTATGCTGGTAGTTGAACTGGAGTGGAACCATCGCTGGTCCCACCAGGGGGCGGAGGTGGGAAAAGGAGCAGCTTCTCCAAGGTCTTTATCAGGTGTGATGTGAGGGCCAGTGGTCTGTAGCTATTCAGGTCCTTGGGGTGGGGGTCTTTGGTACTGGTACCACACAGGATGTTTTCCACAGCTGCGGTACCCTCCCCAGCTTCAGGCTCAGGTTGAAGATGCGCTCCACAATCCCACACAGCTGGTATGCATAGGAATTAAGGAGCATTGAGCTGATGCAGTCTGGACCCGAGGCCTTCTTTGCTTTGATCCTCCTCAGTTCAGCTTTCACCTGGGTCTTAGTGAGGGGCAGGTTGGAGCAGGGGGGCTGTGTGCTGGGAGTGGGGGCTGTTGGGGGGAGGCCATGGACAGCAGGACTAGATGATGGTGGAGGCAGTAGTGGTTGATGGGCAGGCAGAGAAGATGGCGGTTGGTCAAACTTGCTAAAAAAACAGGTCCAGGTTGTTCATCCACTCCCTGCCCCCCCCCCCCCCCCGAGGCCTGGGAGGAGGTATTCTGGTGCACGGACATGGTTTTGAGGTTTCTCCAGACCCCGCTGATATCACTCTGCTGCAGCTTGTCCTCCATCTTCTTCCTGTTGCTGTTCTTACCCTCTTTAGTCTTCCTCCTTAGCTCTCTCTGTACGGAGGAGCTGTATCTTCAGCTCCTCCTTGTTTCCCGACCTGAAGATCCTTTTCTTTTCTCTCAGTAGTGACTTTATCTCAGGGTTGATGCAGGGTTTGTTATTTGAGAAACACCGCATGGTCTTGGTGGGTACGGTGTTGTCTGCACAGAAGTTGATGTCGTCTGTGATGGGGTGTGTGAGGCTGTCGATGTCCTCACCATGTGGATCACAGAGCTCCTCCCATATTGGATTCAAAACAGTCCTTTAGAGCGTCCATAGCCTCCTCAGACCATACTTTCACTGTGCAGGTAACAGGAGGTTGTTTGTGTACTAGGGGTTTGTACACAGGCAGGAGGTGAACCAGGTTGTGATCCAATCTCCCGAGTGGGGGGAGTGGCGATGAGGTGTAAGCCTCCTTAGTGTTTGCGTAAAATAAGTCCAGTGTTTTATTGTCTCTGGTGTGGCACGTGGCATACTGGGTGAATGAGGGCAGAATGGAGGACAGTGAAGTATGATTAAAATCACCCGAGATGAGAAGGAGAGCATTTGGGTGCTGTGTTTGAAGGCTGCTAGTGACTGAGTGGATGACGTCTCGCGCTGCCTCAGCGCTCGCGGATGGATTTACATAAATAACAATGCCGACGACATGTGAATATTCCCTTGGGAGGTATGCCAGTCGCATGCTAACAGCTAGCAACTTAATGTCCTTGCTGCAATGTTGTTCTTTAATTGTGATGTGCCCAGGATTACACCATCTGTTGTTCATGTACATTATCAGCCCTCCGCCTCTGCTCTTTCCGCTGTCTGGTGTCCGATCTGCCCGTATTGTGTAGAAACCCTGCAGATCGATGTTGGCATCTGTTGTTAGTTCTGTTAGCCATGTCTCAGTAAACAACATGATGCTAATCTCTCTGAAGATGCTGTCAAATTGGGACATAGCCACCAGTTGTCTGTCTTGTTAAGTAGCAATCTCACATTTTCCTGAATAACAGCTGGAAGTACGGGTCTGTACCTTGTTTTCCTCACACGTTGCTTCACTCCAGCTCAATATCCACATCGTTTTTGCTTGATTTCTCTTGGTATGTCGAGTTGTTGCATTAGCACCCTGGGGCAGTTTAATGCTGACAGCTGACTCCTACTGTAAACAATGGCTCCGCCACTCGCCGGGTTAGGAGACATTTGCGATATGAGCAGAAGGCAACTAATATCAGCACCAGTGCAGTGATATGTGTGTCCTTGGCATCCATGGTAGATACAGGGTTGCAGGATCAGAAAGTTGTGGCAAGAAAAAAGACAGATAGTATATAAAAAATGAGAAAGAAACTCAGAATTGAGCCGCTGCTCCAATAAGGCAGCCGACTCGTGTGGCGCCAGAAATTTATAATATTGGTTAATTGGTTGCAGGGGAAAAAGCCTCCCAACCATGGACTCATTCATCAGGGACCTTGTGGCAGCAGTGTCCAGCAGCAGCGGTAGATTGACACCGTCCAACTCTACTGTGCACCACTTGAATGGCGTGTTGCTGGATTCCACAGAATGAATGGTGGTCGGGCTGGGCTGACTGGGTGAGCGAGACGGCGGGCTTGCAAGAACTGAGCAACACACTCTGGCAAAGTGGTTGAGCTTACCACAGCACTGGCACCTCTTTCCTGTGGCTGGGCAGGCAGGTGCGCATGTGCAGTGTGAGGAAGAGCTGCAGTTACCACAGGGTCGGCGTGCTGTGGTGCCTTGTCGTCCCATGACGTTTACCTCAGAGTCGTCGTGAAGCGACGTGAAGACGTGGGGTCAAAGGGCTGAGCAGCTGGAGTAATGGATTGTACCAGCAGAGCTGAATATGGGGAGCATGGGTCGGGAGCCATTAGCTGTGTTGCTAACTGAGCTGGGATGCCATTTCCACCGCCTTGGACAACGACAGGTCGTCTGGTGCCATCAACAGTTTGTCCTGCAGCTTCAAATTCGTGGTGTGTTCCGTTAACTGGTCTCGTATCATCTCCTCCTCCAAGTGACCGAATCTGCACGTGCTAGCCAAACAGCAGAGGTCAGCGATATACTGTTGTACAGACTCACCTGTTCACTGTCAATGCTGGCAAAACACAATTCTTTGGACCATTGTGCTCTGTGGAGCAGCGAAATGTCCGGCTAACAAATCCACACAGTCATATGTGTCCATGGGTCCGAGAGTCCAAAAGATACGTTGCCGAGGTTGTGTATTAGCATGGCCCTTAACCTCGCTTTGCTAGCTTTGGCTAGGTTGATAGCAGTTATTAAAGTTCTAAAAGATTCATACCAGCGGGCCCATGGAATCGGTGGTTCACCAGGCAGGGTGAGGAATGGCTGTAGAGGTGCAAGCAAGGTCTCCATCCCCAATGTTATGTGGGTCATCCTCATCACCAATGTTTTGTCTGAAGAATGGGCAGACATGTCCATGTGCTGAGGCTAGCTTTATTGGGCTTAAAACATATATACAGAGTACAGAGCAGCATGTAGAGGAGCGCAGGAAGAGGGAAGAGACCTCGTGTCGCAGCGCTGCCTGTTATATACCCCTGACGTGCTGATGTCACCTCTGTGTGTCTGCTGTGCAGCAAATCCAGTCACATTGCATATATTACAGGTAACCCCATCCAAACTAAAGGTGCTTTCACACCAAATGCGAATGGGTGAATTTTTTGCACAGCACGATTACATTATAACTTAATGTAAACACAAACAGACATGAATTCACCGTCTGAGTGAGATACAGAGAGCCAAATTTGCCTTTTTAACTTCTGCAGCAGTGTTCAACCTACTACAGAAATCCCCAAAATAACGTCATGCTTTAGGTTTACATTATCCAACGGAAGGCTCACTTGAAAAAGTTATCCCTGTCTCCAAAACTTTACAAGACGATGAGTGTTTCCATTGCTAGCTTGCTAGCCTTGTTAGCATGTCCGGGCCAGGAATCCGTGGGTAAGTAGCTCCAACATCCCGATTCAGCTGAAGAGCTTCCGGTCGTCCTGTCTCCAGATGAGTGGCAGTCTAATTTTCAAACTAATATGTTCTCCAATGTTGATACTTTTACTCCAGTGATGGCAGTCTCAAAGCTAGCACTATCCCTTGGACGTGAACATGCAAATATGAGAGTTCACATGTGCTTGCCTCTTTCCATCAACTATGTATGGATTTGTACCGCCTGTTCACGTTTGGTCTAAAGGCTCCTTAAGAGTTCAATTTGGGACAGTATTTCTAAGGTTTTCTGGACCAACTAGAATGACTTCAATCTTATTTGAATTTAATAGCAAGAAATTACAAGTCATCCACGCTCTGATTTCCCTAAGACATGCCCCTTATTTAAACTTTAAACTTTATTTATTTATATAGCACCTTTCATGCAACAAAGTGCAACTCAGAGTGCTTTACAATTAAAAACAATTCCAGATAAAACAAAAGCAAAACAATAAAAATACAAGGAGAGCCCTCCTCAAGCCCTCCCACCCCGCCCCAATCTCGTCTAAGACGTCCATCCACCCACCCCCTCAACTCAGCCCAGACCGCACCTCCTCCCACCCCACCCACAAGTAATAATAGACATACAGCAGTTAAAATATGGCTGAGCACTGAGGACGAGAGTGAGGAAACACCATCATAGGGGGACCATCAGCACCAAGAGCCGGTCTCAGCCCACAGCTGCAGAGACACCACCACAGCAGCCACCCCGGCCCATGCAGACAGAGGAGAACATACCACAACCAACAGGCTGTGACTGATCTCCCCAATCCCACCAAGCCAGGGCCACCACCACAGCAGCATCCCCACCACCAAAGCCAGTTACAGTTCCCAGTGCTGACAGCCCCCCAATGAGGAAACAGTAGAGCTAAAAATAACATAAGATCAAATAAAATACAATACAATACAATAAGAAGCAAAGATTATGAATAAACTTAAATAGAAAGAGAATAAAGCAGTTAAAGGAATAATAATTATACCAACGAAGAGCTCCCTGGTTCCATCAGTATGGATTTCCTTCTTGTTTTTGCACTGTTGTTTCTTTCTTACCTGTTCTTTGTCTTGGAGGTAAGCGTGATCGCAATCATGCCGGGAAGAATACAGTATTCCAGAGACATGTTACTGCATTTAAACATGGATAATGCAGGATCTGTGTTTGAGTCTGTGCCGCAACTGCCGGACTCTATTTTAAGAGATTTTCATGGACACAGCGATGAAAAGAGAGACAAGAAGAGGAAACACGGAAAGCGTGGAGGCGTAAGATTAAATCTGAGGAGGCGTCAGCTTAACCGCATTCCTCTTCCTTCCATTATTATGGGGAACATACAATCCCTGAGAAATAAAGTGGATGAAATTCAAGGAAATGTACGATATCAGAAGGATTTCAAGAACTGCTGTGTCATGGCTTACATGGAGACGTGGCTTACGGCGCATGACCGGGATGCGGACCTGTGGATTGACGGCTTTGGAGCCCCACTTCGCTCGGATCGGCAGGAAGAGGTAACGGGGAAATGTCAGGGGGGTGGTGTATGTTTGTATATTAATAAACAGTACTGTACATCTGTCACGGTCAGAGAGCGCATCTGTACACCAGATGTGGAGCTTCTGTCCATGTCACTACGCCCCTTTTATCTGCCCCGCGAGTTCCCCCAACTTTTCATAACCACTGTGTACATTCACCCGAGGGCAGACGCTGCCTCCGCCTCCAGCACCGTCTTCAATGTGGTACAGCGGTTGCAGTCGATTTCCCCAGAGGCTCCAAATTTTATACTTGGGGATTTTAACCATGTTTCTTTAAAGAAAACACTTAAAAACTTTTATCGGTATGTCTCCTGCCCAACCAGGCGAAAAAAGACATTGGACCTGTGCTATGGATCCATAGAGAGGCCCTTTAAATCTCTTTCCCTTCCTCCTTTAGGATCCTCAGATCACAACTGTGTACATTTGCTGCCCACATATAAAACTGCTCTCAGAAGAGGCAAGGCAAAGACCAAAGATACAGATGTGTGGACAGAGGATTCAGTGCACTGTCTCCAGGAATGCTTTAACTGTACGGACTGGGAGGTGTTCACACTGTCCTGCGGGGATGACTTGGACTCTGGTGGACGTCACATGCTCATACATGGCTTTCTGCGGAGACATGATCGTTCCACGTAAACGTGTCAAAATATATCCCAACAACAAGCCATGGGTTACAAAATCAGTTCAATCCTGCTTACAGAGGAAAGCACTTGCCTTTGAACAGGGGGTTGTTTCTGAGCTGCAGGTTGCCACAAAACAGCTGAAGGCCGAAATTTTAAGACAAAAACAGAATTATAAATCAGAGTTGGAAAGCAAGATGGCAACAAAGAAGCTTGGTTCAGCCTGGGCTAGTATGAAAACTATTGCAGGCCTTCAGAGCACAGAGCACAGTAATCGTGTGTTTGTAGATGGTTTTAACTCAGACTCAGAGCTGGCTAATGCTCTTAATTGTTTTTATGGTTGTTTTTATTCCTTTGATTTTGGCACAGAAACTCAAGATTTGAAACAGAAACTCAAAGACAATCAGCACTTTAATATCGAGGTGCAGGATGTTAAAAGGGTGTTCTGTGCTGTAAAAGTGAACAAAAGTCAGGGCTCTGATAATATATGTGGGCACTTGGTAAAGTCCTGTGCACATGAACTGAGTCCTGTGTTTCACTACATTTTCAATAAGTCCTTACAGGCACAACGTGTGCCTAAGATCTGGAAAGATGCCGTGGTTGTCCCCGTCCCAAAATCCAGCTGTCCTAAAACGGTAAACGACTTTAGACCAGTTGCTCTGACTTCAATTTTAATGAAAATTTTTGAAAAACTCGTCAGATTTGAGGTCCTAAAGCAGACTGAGCATGCATTGGATCCTCCGCAGTTTGCCTATAGACCTCACAGAGGAGTGGAGGATGCCACTGTCACTCTGTTTAACATGCTTTTTAAACATCTGGATTTTAATGGGACACATGCCAGGCTTTTATTTGCGGACTTTTCTTCCGCCTTTAATACAATCCAACCTCATATTTTAGTTGAAAGGCTCCTGCAACAATTTGATTTGAGTAATAATCTGGTGGGTTGGATTCTGGATTTTTTAACCAACAGGACACAGAGAGTAAGGGTCAATGGTACATTGTCTGACCAAAAGTGTTCTTCTACTGGCTCTCCTCAGGGGTGTGTGTTGTCACCACTACTCTTCATCCTGTACACAAACATGTGTCGGAGCAGACATGACAACAGACACATTATAAAGTATGCTGATGATTCAGTTGTTGTCAGTCTCCGCCAGGATGGTGAGTAGTTGATGATTTCATTCACTGGTGTGAGGATTCCTACCTGCAGCTGAATACGACAAAAACTAAAGATATGATTATTGACTTTAGGAGGAAAACTCCCAGGCACAAAGTCACTGTACTAAAAGGCCAGACCACTGAATGTGTACAATCCTACAAATATCTTGGGACGATTATTGATAGCAATTTAAACTTTGAAGAGAACTATGAAAGGGTGTGCAAAAAGGGTCAGCAACATTTGCACTGTTTAAGGAAACTTGCACGCTTCCAAACTGACCGAACCATATTGACAATGTTTTATCGGGCTTTTATTGAATCTGTTTTATCCTTTTCTTTAGTGTCATGGTTTGGTCAGATAAAACTGAAACAGAGGAAATCCTTGGATCAGGTAGTTAGATGGTCCAGTCGTTTGCTTGGTGAGTCACAGCTAAGCCTAAGTCCCTGTACACCAGACAGGTACAGAGGATTGCTACCTCCATTTTAAATGATGACTCCCACCCTTTGCACTGCCACTTTCAGCTTCTTCCCTCCAGACGGAGGTTTGCTGTCCCAAAAAGTAAAACCCAGCGCTACAAAAACAGCTTTGTTCCTGCTGCTGTCAAAGAGTTGAACAAGATGTAGCAATATATTGCACATAATTTTGTTATCTATTTATTAATTTCATTTTATATTTACTTATTTTTGTAGTTTTTTTTATTTGGGTTCTAAATCTTTTATTGGGTTTTAGACTTTTGAGTTTTTAACCTCTTTGACTAGTCTTTAACTTTTTAACATGACCCTTCTCTCTTCTCTCTTTGTTTTTTCTCTTATCTCTTTGTCTTATGTCCAGATTAGTGGAGCCTTGAGTACTTTTATCGTGTTTATAGTCAGTTTCATGTGTGCTAGTCAGTTTCATGTGTGCCTGTGTTTGTGTTCATGTTGAATGTAATTGTGATTTGTAAATATGGATGTCACCTGACTGCAAAACAAATCCACCTATGGGTACAAATAAAGTAACCTGAACCTGAACCTGAACCAATATGTAAAATGCAATGCAAAACTGAATTAAAATAATTGAAAACTCTAAAGATATATAAAAAAGTAGAATAGCTTAAAAAAGTATATAAACATGAATGATAAAAATAAGTAAAAGCAAAACTAAAAAGGTGGGTGTCCAGCCTCTTCTTAAAAATATCAACACTCTCTGCAGCCCTGAGGTCCTCTGGCAGGCCATTCCACAGACGTGGGCTGAAAAACTCGGACGATGTTTCACCGTGGGTTTTTGTCCTAACTCTAGGTATCATTAAAAGGCCAATACCAGAGGACCTCAGGGTCCGCGAAGGTCGAGATGGTAAAAGCAGATCAAATAAATAAGAAGGACCAAGACCATTAAGAGCTTTATAAACTAATAAAAGAACTTTAAAATTGATTTTAAAACTCACAGGGAGCCAATGCAGTGATTCTAAAACTGGCATAATATCCTCCCTCTTTCTGGTCTTCGTCAGTATACGAGCTGCTGAATTCTGAAAGAGTTGTAAGTTACTGATTGTCTTTTTTGGAAGACCAGAAAGGAGAGCACTGCAATAATCAATGCGACTGGAAATAAAAGCATGCATTAGCGTTTCTGTGTTCGAGAGAGAGAGAGAGAGAGAGAGAGAGAGAGAGAGACGGGCGGACTCTGGCTATATTCTTTAAATGTTAAAATCTAGTTTTTTAAAATATTATTAACATGTGGAATAAAACTAAGCTCAGAGTAAAAAATAACACCTACGTTTTTAACTGGTTTTGATGGAATAAAATACAGTGTTTGTAATTTTGGTAAAGTTTCCGTCTGAGCTTCAGGACCAATAATTAAAACTTCAGTTTTGCCCTGGTTTTGCTGTAGGAAATTATCTGTCATCAAGGGCATAATGTCTAAAATGCAGTTATAAAGGATATCAATTGATGCTGGGTCATCAGGAGACACGGAAATGTAAAGTTGGGTATCATCAGCATAACTGTGGAAACTAATTCCGTATCTTCCAATGACATTGCCTAGCGGCAGCATGTACAAATTAAATAAGACTGGACCTAAAATCGAACCTTGGGGAACACGACAATCCATGTTGTATCTCTTTGATGAGGAGTGCTCACCCAAGGTGACCTAAAATTCTCTGCCAGTGAGATAGGATTTAAACCAGCTAAACACAGTACCTGAGAGACCAATCATATTGCTCAATCTGTTTAAAAGAATATCATGGTCTACTTTGTCAAATGCTGCACTTAAATCCAGTAAGACTAGGACCAAGAGCATGCTCTTGTCCATGTTAATTGTAAGATCATTTAAAACCTTGATCAGGTACTGTGATTTGACTGAAAACCAAGTTGAAATGTTTCATACAAATCATCAGTTTTCATAAAATCATTTAACTCATTAAAAACTAATTTCACTAAATTTTTACTTAAAAATGTTAGGTTGGACACTGGTCTGTAATTGTTCAGAACTTCAGAGTCTAAATTATTTCTCTTCAGAACAGGCTTGACAATGGCTGTCTTGAAAGCACTTGGAAAAACTCCTGTATGAAGAGAATAATTTAAAATATTAAGAACATCATCAACTAAAAAGCTTCAAATGGATTTAAAAAATGATGTAGGAATTGGATGTAAAAGGCAGTTTGCTGGTTTTAACTGGGAAATAACTTTCTCATGCACCTTAGCATCAACCAGGTCAAAACTGTCTAGTGTTTGCCCACATAAAAACAAAGGTTCAGCTGTATTAAAAGCAGTAGGTTGGAATATACTAATCACTGACCTTATAGTTTTTATTTTACTGCTGAAATGAGCTGCAAATTCCTCACATTTGGAGTCTGTAGATATCTTGCTAGACATGATAAAAACCAGATTTATTAACTGATCAATTATTGAATAAAGAGTTTTTGGGTTATTATGATTATTGGTGATGAGTCTGGAAAAATTTAGTTAATTGATTACTGTCATCTGGCTTCACTGACAAGCATAATTGTGTGTCATCTGCATAACAATGGAAAATTATGCAGTGTTTTCTAATAATATTTAAAGAAAATTTGAAGAAAACTCATTCTTGACATGAACAAACTGGAACCTATCAGATAAATAAGATTTAAAAACTGCAAAAAAAAAGTTAACTAAATTAAAAATAAAAGTTAGTCCATTAAGTCCAAAAATCTCTTGGATGTCCATCGATTATGCGATGACAACATCTTCTCTGCTGCCCTACATCAGTTGCTGTATTGGGGATGTCACTGGTGGCTGCGTTGATGACTACATAGTCCAAATGCAGAGGCACACCTGCGTCCACAGGTTGGACAAGGAATATCATCTCTGGGTGGAGGGTTGAATTGCTGTGCACGGTGTCGGTGATCCAACCTGGTATGTGTGTGGCTGTCTTCAAAGAACTAAACGGCTTGATTGGTGGTAGAATGCCAGGTGGAACGATCAGCAGCTGTTCCAGGCTGGAGGGCGAGATGTTACATTTCTTCAGTGAAGCCTTCAGATTATCTGTAAACCGCTTCCGCTGACCACCAACTGTACATCGTCCGCTGGAAAGCTCTCCATAGAGGATCTTGTGGGACAACCGATTCTCTGGCATCCCACCCAACGCAGCTGCCTCTTGATTATCTGTGCCTCTATACTCACACAACTGGCTGTCTGATGAATGGTAACGTGGGGGGCTCTGTCAGCCCATGTGAGACTGAGAATCTTATGCAGACATCGGATGTGGAATGTTTCTAGGCACCGGATGTGCATCCTTTAGAGGGTCCAGGCCTCGAAGGCATACAGAACTGAAGAGATGACTACGGCCTGGTAGACCGCAACCTTGGTAGAGATAGTGATGTCGCGATTTAGGAAAACCCTAGGAGAGAGTCTGCCAAAGGTGGTAGCTGCTTGCCTGATCCAGTTCTGGACTTCATCATCGATGGAACAAGATGACGAGATGATAGTGCCCAGGTAGGTGAAGTTGTCAAGCTGGCACAAGACATCGTCACCGACCTTGAAGGTAGCTTGACGGTGGTGGATGGCATTAGAAGCACACTGGTGAAGGACCTGAGTTTTCTGAGCATTCACGACTAGGCCGGCACTGGCATACATTCAACCCAAGGTAGAGAGCGTGCGATGGCGACCAAGAGCACTGTGACTAATGAAAGCGGCATCATCGGCATACTGTAGTTTGAAAACTGTTGCAGACCGGGTCTTGGTGTGTGCCTTAAGCCACTGGAGATTGATGACGCTCCCGTCGAGGCGATAGCGAAAGGGGATCCCATCATCAGTCTTCAGTTATTGCCTTGAAAGCAAGGTGACTTCCACCAAGTAGATGTTAAAAAGTACAGCAGCAAGGACACACCCCTGTTTTACACCGATCTTGACCTCGAAGGGGTCAGACTGAAGTCCCCCTATGATGACACGGGCGAACATACCGTCATGGAACTCACAGAGGATACTGATTAAACCGGGGGGAGAGCCACATTTAGGTAAAACGGTCCAGAGAAGCTCCCAATTCACTGTGTCAAAAGCTTTGGTGAGATCCACGAATCCAACGTAGAGGTCACGGTGCTGTTCCCGGCACTTTTCTTGAAGGAGGCGCAACACAAAAATCATTTCCGTGGTGCTGTGGTCCTTTCTGAAACCACACTGTGATTCAGGCAGAATGGTGTCTGCGACTGAGGTTAGGATCCGAGTCAGCATAATCCGAGCCAAGACTTTGCCTGTAACCGAAAGTAGCGAGATACCATGATAGTACCCACAGATGGACTTGTCTCCCTTTCTCTTATAGATCATGTTGATGTTCGCATCTTTCCACTGCTGAGGGAGAGACATGGCTTCCCAGACGTCAAGTATAAACCGATGCAGGCGCTGGAGAAGGATGGCACCACCGTACTTCAAAATCTCACCTGGGATGTGATCAGGTTCAGCAGCCTTGTTGTTCTTCAGGTTCTTGACCGCTCATTGACATTCATCAAAGGATGGAGCCAAGTCCATTTCAGGGATTGTAGGGAGAGATGGCAGGTGGTTGATCACATCTGGGTCAGCAGGATTTAGGCAATTTAAGAATTTGCTGAGGTGCTCAGCCCAGTGAGTTAGAATGCCTTGCCATTCCTTGATGAGTGTGGCACCGTCAGCTGACTGCAACAGGATGGTAGAGCCTCTGATCGGTCCATAGATGGTTTTTACTGCATCAGAGAAATTGTGGAGCTCGTGGGCATCAGCAAGGCTTTGTATCTCACAGGTCTTGTTCCTCCACCATTCGTCCTGAATCTGTTAAAGACGTGATTGTACAGTGGAATGCAGCTCCATGAGCCAGGAATGCAATATGACCGATGATAGGTTGCGAACCGCGGTGTCATGTGCTGTGTTTTTCTTCTTAAGAAACTCATGAATCTTGCTGTTGTTATCATCAAACCAGTCTTTATGACGATGCGATGTTTGACCTAAGGCAGATGTGGCACCATTCATAATGATGGAGGAGACAGTGTCCCATTCGTCCGTCAGAGATCGGGCAGGAAGACTGTCAGATTCCAAAGATGTCCAAAGCAACAGAGATGCTTTACTGAAGTTCTTGGCAGTTAGAAGGATCTCTGAGCACCCCGCAGTTGATGCATTTCATGCCTGCTTGTCTGTGGATAGGGGGTTGCAGCCTGAAGCAGAGGGTGGAGCAGACGAGGCAGTAGCCATTCCAACACTTAGCACTGCGTAAAATCTGTGTGATGGTCACATCATGGAGGTCAACATGCTTGACAATCTTGCCCTCTGGCGAAGAAAGCCCAGCAGCAACTGCACTTCCTCCATGTCCTGAGGAAGAACAACTTGCATCAGAAGCTGCTGTTGGCCTTCTATTGCTGCTCAGTGGAGAGCGTGCTCACCTACTGTCTGGATGTGTGGTATGCCAGCTCCATGGCCGAGAACAGGAAGGCTGTGCAGAGGGTCATCAACACCACCCAAAAAATTATCGGCAGCCCTCTGCCCTCCCTGGAAGACATTTCCAGATCCTCCTGTCTCAGAAGGATCAAGGCCATCACAGGAGACCCCTCACATCCCACCCACCACCTGTTTGACCTGCTTCCTCCTGGATGACGGTTCAGATTGATCAGGTCCCACACCTCCAGACTGACAAACAGTTTCCTTCCCTGGGCCATTCGGACTGCAAACAGCCAGAGGTCCCACCCCCCTCCCTCTGAACACTCATATGCACAGAAATGAGGACCTTTTAATTTTCACTATAACTCACCTGTCTTTGCACTCCTCACTTTCATGTATATTGAACCATCCGTGAAATAACTACTGTACATATTTTCCATAATCCTTGGGCCATTTTACTCAATTATATGTTCTGCACTCTGCACTCTTATTTACATAGTTCCACCCGCAAAGTCACTACAGTACCTATGTATATACCAATGGGCTATTTATTATTTTTACTTTTTTACTTTTATTTTTACTTCAGTCAGATGGTTAGTTGTGCATCCTGTAACTGTTTAATTTTCAAATTCTTCTCTCTTACTTTATTGCGCAGTAGTTTGGTGGATCACCCACAGTTTTGTTGTCCTGTACAACTGTACTATATATATATATATATATATATATATATATATGTGTGTGTGTGTGTGTGTGTGTGTGTGTGTGTGTGTGTGTGTGTGTGTGTGTGTATACAGCCGTGGACAAAATTGTTGGTACCCCTCTGTTAATGAAAGAAAAACTCACAATGGTCACAGTAATAACTTGAATCTGACAACAGTGGTAATAAATAAAAATTCTATGAAAATTAACCAATGAAAATCAGACAATGCTTTTGAATTGTGGTTCAACAGAATTACTTTAAAAAACAAACTCATGAAACAGGCCTGGACAAAAATGATGGTACCCCTAGAAAAGATTGAAAATAATGTGACCATAGGGACATGTTCAACCAAGATGTGTCCTCTAATTAACATCACAGGTGTCTACAAACTTGTAATCAGTCAGTCGGCCTATTTAAAGGGTGACAAGTAGTCACTGTGCTGTTTGGTGACATGGTGTGTACCACACTAAACATGGACCAGAGGAAGCAAAAGAGAGAGTTGTCTCAGGAGATTAGAAAGAAAATTATAGACAAGCATGTTAAAGGTAAAGGCTATAAGACCATCTCCAAGCAGCTTGATGTTCCTGTGACTACAGTTGCACATATTATTCAGAAATTTAAGATCCATGGGACTGTAGCCAACCTCCCTGGACGTGGCCACAGGAGGAGACGGATAATACAAATGGTAACAAAAGAGCCCAGAACAACCTCTAAACACATTCATGGTGAACTCCAAGGTCAAGGTACAGGTTCAGGTTCAGGTTACTTTATTTGTACCCGTAGGTAGATTTGTTTTGCAGTCTGGTGACATCCATATTTGCAAGCCACAAATTACATTCAACATAGACACAAACACAGGCACACATGAATCTGACTATAAATATGATAAAAAATACTCAAGGCTCCATCAATCAGGGTATAAAAAGACAAAGAGATGGGAGAACATCAGTGTCAGATCGCACCGTCCGTCGTTGTTTGAGCCAAAGTGGACTTCATGGGAGACGGCCAAGGAGGACACCACTGTTGAAAACAAATCATAAAAAAGCCAAACTGGAATTTGCCAAACTGCATGTTGACAAGCCACAAAGCTTCTGGGAGAATGTCCCATGGACAGACGAGACAAAACTGCAACTTTTTGGCAAGGCACATCAGCTCTGTGTTTACTGACGCAAAAATGAAGCATACCAAGAAAAGAACACTGTCCCTACTGTGAAATATGGAGGATGTTCTGTTATGTTCTGGGGCTGTTTTGCTGCATCTGGCACAGGGTGTCTTGAATCTGTGCAGGGTACAATGAAATCTCAAGACTATCAAGGTATTCTAGAGAGAAATGTGCTGCCCAGTGTCAGAGAGCTTAGTCTCAGTCGCTGGTCATGGGTCTTGCAACAGGATAATGACCCAAAACACACAGCTAAAAACACCCAAGAATGGCTAAGAGCCAAACATTGGACTATTCTAAAGTGGCCTTCTATGAGCCCTGATCTAAATCCTATTGAACATCTGCGGAAGGAGCTGAAACATGCCGTCTGGAGAAGGCACCCTTCAAACCTGAGATAACTGGAGCAGTTTGCTCATGAGGAGTGGGCCAAAATACCTGCTGAGAGGTGCAGAAGTCTCATTGACAGTTACAGAAATCATTTGATTGCCGTGATTGCCTCAAAAGGTTGTGCAACAAAATATTAAGTTAAGGGTGCCATCATTTTTGTCGAGGCCTGTTTCATGAGTTTGTTTTTTAAAATAATTCTGTTGAATCACAATTCAAAAGCATTGTCTGATTTTCATTGGTTAATTTTCATAGAATTTTTATTTATTACCACTTTTGTCAGATTCAAGTTATTTCTGTGACCATTGTGGGTTTTTCTTTCATTAACAGAGGGGTACCAACAATTTTGTCCACGTGTATATATATATATAGTATATATACGCTGTCAGCACAGCAAGAAGGTCATGGGAATTTTACCCCCTTACCATCAATGACTCTTCTGTGTGGAGTTTGCATGTTCTCCCCATGTCTGTGTGGGTTTTCTCCAGATACCCCGGTTTCCTCCCACAGGCCAAAGACATGCAGGTTAAGTTAATTGGCATCAGCCGGGGATTCCAAATTGTCCATGCATAGGTATGAATGTGATAGTGAATGGCTGTCTGTCTCTCGGTGTTGGACTAGCAATCTATCCAGGGTGTACCCTTCCTCTTGCCCAAAGATACTGGGATAGGCCCCACCCCCGTCACAACCTGAAAAAGGATTAAGCAGTAGAAGATGGATGGATGGATGGATGGAGTTCTCTCATTGCTTTCACTTTGTATTACCTCTATCTGACATTCATTAGACATTTTCAAGACTATTCAGATGTTTGAGAAATAATTGTCTACAAAAAATGTTCTGTTTCTCATAGTTTGATGTGATTCTGTTTCTTTATATAGCTTTAAACACACTGCTTTTTCTATCTCTTCTTTTTTTCTGGTGAAAACAGCTTAGGTTAAATCTATCAGCAACTACAAATGATGTTGTGCAGTCATGAAAGGGTATCCCAATTCATAGGGGTAGAAGAAGGGGTAGGAGTACAAATGAGAATTGGGACAGACCCCAAATCTACCTGTACTTCACTCTGACATTACAAATATTTTTCTCTACTGTTTTATAGTATTTACTGCTGTGCATAAATATACAGTCTTTCTCTTGCTATTATTATGTATGTATAATGTCATGATCCTGGGTACGGGTGTCTGGGTTCCACCCCTTGAGGAGGGGCACTGTCATGATCCTAGGCACGGATGACGGAGACGTGCCCAGTCTCCAGTTTTGAGTTCAGTCTTTTAAAGTTTGGTCATTATTTCCCGCTGTATGTGGTCACTGTCTGTTCATAGCTGTCTACTGATTGTGTGTCATTTCATAGTTATATTATTTACAGTTGTTGGGGTTGTGTTTTCTTACTGTTGTGTTATTTAGTCTCCGGTCTGTGATTTTATTTTTGACAGTGCTGTGCAGCTTCTGGCTGTCAGATTCTGTTCCCGGGCTGCACAGCTGTTACTTGTTGTGTTGATTATTTTCCCACTCATGTACTCACACCTGTCAGGCATCTATTTAAGGGCACAACAACCTTTCCTGTTGTTGTGCCCTACTGTGATGTCCTCAGATGATTGTCCATAGTCTGAGTGTGTTGTCGGCCATAGTCACTGAGGACATCATGTGAGCTTCGACCAGGTAATTTGTCCCTTTCCCTTAATTCCCTCAACCACGAGCACCGCTGCTCTCTGGGTATGTTCTGACTGTGTTGTCTCTTTTCTCCGGCGTCCCCGAGCACCTCAGCTGTTATTTCCCAGGCTGTTCTGCTTCCCTCTGGTTGTGAGCTCCGCTCTATAAGTGTTGTGTTGCATGTCGTGTTTCTGGTTTCTTTAATAAATGTTGCAAACTTACAAATGGCATTTGGTGTCTCATGCTGCCCGTGAAATAGGCGATTTATAACAGAAGGGCACGACCAGTGTGACACCAGCCTCTGTGGGTTTGCTTTTTCCCCTTTCCCGCAGTTATGTTCCCCTTTTGTTTAACAGGCACTTTTACTATGCCACCAGCGTGTCGTGGCCCCGCTAACCAAGGTAAATCCGGAGCTGGGGCTCCCACCGTTGATGAACTGTGGGCAGCGGTCTTTGCCCAGGACTTTTTGGATGTAGCGCTTGTCTCACACTCACTGGAGGACGCGTGTAGGAAGGTGGAGGGGCAGTGGCCATTCTGGAGGCGCACCCGGAGTTAGGGAGCTACCCCAGGAACGCAGGCCTGTTGTATACCATCTCCATCTTCCAGATGGACCCTCACAGCCTGGTAGGCAATCTTCAGTCATCAGCACTGAGGGCCAAGTCTCTGAGGATGCGGTCCTGAACTCCGACGTCCTGCCTCCCTCGCCAGAAGCCCGAGCCTCCATCTCCTTCCCAGAAGACGTCAGCACTTTCCAGAGGAGCATCGTCTGATCCAGTTTCAGCAGCAGTAACCATCACGCCCTGGAAAAAGGCAATTGGGTTTTCATTCCTCTTCCCATTTAATTGAAATACCTTGCCTTATTCCCAGTGATGAGGCTCAGCGACAGCAGCCAAATTTAGCTGTGTCCTCATTACATGCTGCTGTTGTCTCATCCTCGCCTCCTTCTCCTGTGTTTTCCTCCGTTGCTTCTGAGGGTCCACCAGTCCTGGGAAGGAGCCGCCGGACAATGGAGGGGCCTGCCACTCTGGGAAACCTTGCTCCAGTCCTGCGGTCACGTTCGAGATGGAAGACAAGCACCACCAGTGCTCTGAATCCTGAGCCGACAGACGAGTGCCCCCTGCGTTCAGTGGCACAAGAGCCAGCGCTGTTGGTGAGGCAACCTCCGGCGTCAGCCACCCCACTGAGAGATTCATGGGCACTGGTCGCCACACTATGAGGTCTACTGGCTGTGCCCACAACCATTCCTGCTGCCAGGGCCACCACAGCAGAGTCGCCGGAGTCCTGGACGGCAGTGGAGCTAGAGTCCAGGCAAATGCTCTGTTTTGTGTTATCGCCTACAAATCCAGAGAATTCTTGTCTGGCTCATGGTGGTAAGAATCATTTGCAGATGTCCACTGTTCCCGAGCTCTCCTCACCGGGCCCCACTGCTGCCGGTGATTCTTCCCTGGTGTTTTTTCCTTCTCCTAAAGTGGCTGTGTTTGAAGTGGACATATAGGCAGAGAGGGCCGAGACATCCCAGCCAGGATCACCGGAGTCCTGGACGGTGGTGGAGCTTGAGCTCAGGCAAGTGCTCTTTCTTGTTTTTACTTTCTCTGTCTTACAGAAATCTTGCCTGGCTCTTGGTGGGAAGGACCAGGTGCAGCCGTCAGCTGTGCCTGAGCTCTCCTCACCAGGACTCCACTACTGCCGGTGACTCTGACCCAGTGTGTGTTTGTATTCTGTCTGAGTCTTCTCCCGAGGTCACCAAGGATCCTCCATCTCCACCTGAGGTCATTGTGAGTCCTTGATCTGCACCTGTGGTCACCGCAAGTCCTCCATCATCACTGGAGGTCATCATGGGTCCTCAGCCTCTGCCCAAGGTCGCCGTGGGTCCTCAGCCTCCGCCTGAGGTTGTCGAGGGTCATCCGCCTTCACCTAAAGCCTCCGGGGGCCCCCAACCGCTGCTGGAGGTCTCCGTGGGTCCTTCTTCCTTGCCAGAGGTCTCTGTGGGTCCTTACACCCTTCCATGGGTCAGCAGGGGTGCAATGCCTCAGTTCGAGGCCACCATAGGTGCAACGCCTCAATCTGAAGCCACTGTGGGTGGAATGCGTCAGTCCGGGGCCTCCGTGGGTGCTGCGCCTCAGTCCAGAGCCGCCGTGGCTGCTGCACCTCAGTCCGGGGCCTCCATGGGTGCTGTGCCTTGGTCCGGGGCCTCCGTGGTGCTGCGCTTCCTCCCAGGGTCATTGAGAGTCCTCTGTCTCCACCCAAGGTCGCTGAGGGTCCTCCATCTCTGCCGACAACTGAGGTCGCCATGGGTCCCTCACTTTCGCTGAGGTTCATCAAGGTTCGTCGGGCACTGCTGGAGGCCACCTATCTCAGGAGGGTGCCACCTCCCAGCTCCCGCGGTCTGTGGGGGTCTCTGGGTCCGGCTTCTGCCCCCCCCCAGGGGGGAAGCATGTTGTGTTCTGCGGCTCGCTGGCTTGGGGAGGTTTGGAGGCCACCTGATGGACTGCTCATTCTGCTTCAAGGATTCTGGAACACAGGGAGGCCACCCAACGCATTCCAGCACATGCGCCAGTGGTCTTAGGACTCTGGGAAGCCACCCGCACTGCTTCATCCTCTGACCAGTTGGTCCCCGAGCCCTGTTCTGCCACCTGTTGTACAGTGTTGTGCGTCATGAATGGGAGTTTTTTTGTTTTGGTTTTTGGTTGGGTCCGGTCCCTCCATGCCTAGGCGCCCCCTCCTCCCAGCCGGGTTAGTTTTTTTTGTTGTTGTTGTTGGTGGGGTCTGCTTTGTGGGGGAGGGGTCTTTTTTTTTTGGTGCTGCCCTGGAGTGTCTGGGCTCCACCTCTTGGGGGTGGGGGCACTGTCATGATCCTGGGCACGGGCGGGAGCCGTGCCCAGTTTCCAGTTTTGAGTTCAGTCTTTTCATGTTTGTTCATTATTTCCCACTGTATGTGGTCCCTGTCTGTTCATAGCTGTCTATTTATTGTGTGTCATTTCGTAGTTATATTATTTACGGTTGTTGGGGTTGTGTTTTCTTATTCTTGTGTTATTTAGTTTCCGATCTGTGCTTTTATTTTTGACAGTGCTGTGCAGCTTCCGGCTGTCAGATTCTGTTCCCGGGCTGCACAGCTGTCACTTGTGTTGACCATTTTCCCACTCATGTACTCACACCTGTCAGGCATCTATTTAAGGGCATGACAACCTTTCCCGTTGTTATGCCCTACTGTGACGTCCTCAGGTGATTGTCCATAGTCTGAGTGTGTTGTCAGCCATAGTCGTTGAGGAGATCATGTGAGCTTCGACCAGGTAATTTGTCCCTTTCCCTTAATTCCCTCAGCCGTGAGCCCGGCTGCTCTCTGGGTGTGATCTGGCTGCTTTGTCTCTTTTTCCCGGTGTCCCCGAGCGCCTCAGCTGTTATTTCCCAGGCTGTTCTGCTGGTCGTGAGCTCCGCTCTCCTCTAACTAACTAACTAACTAACCTGCACTTATATAGCACTTTTCTAGTCACAAAGACCACTCAAAGCGCTTTCACTAGTACTAACCCTCTATTCTAAGGGCCTATAGGAAACAGATATCTAGGGACAATTTAGAACAGCCAATTAACCTAACATGCATGTCTTTGGATTGTGGGAGGAAAACGGAGCCCCCGGAGTAAACCCACGCAGCACCGGGAGAACATGCAAGCTCCACACAGAAAGGTTCCAACCCCTGCCAGCCTGGGGATTCGAACCAGGAACCTTCTAGCTGTAAGGCAACAGTGCTAACCACTGCACCACCGTGCTGCCATCCAGCATGTGTGTTTCCCCTTTATTTATAAGTGTTGTGTTGCATGTCATGTTCATGGTTTCTTTAATAAATGTTGCAAACTCACAGCGTTTGGTGTCTCATGCTGCCCGTGAACTGGGTGATTTATGAAATATAAGGGTCATTTACATTTAAAAAGATTGTAAAATTAGTTCAAGTAAATTTATTGTGCGATAGTCAAATTTGATCATCCATCCATCCATCCATCCATCTTCTACCACTTAATCCTTTTCAGGTCATGGGGGGGTGGGGGCTGGAACCTATCCCAGAATCTTTGGCAGAGAGGCAAATTTGATCATATTAAACATAATTTTCCAACCACAAAATTGTGGCTTGTGAAAAGGCTGAGTGGCTGGTAACTTTAGAAAATGACTAGCCACAGTGGCTGGTGAACAAAAAAGGTAATGTCAAGCCCTGCAAGGACATATAAAATATGATGCAGTTTATGAAAGCTGATCTTACTGTGTACCATCACCAACATGTTAAACCATGCTGCCTTTTCTTTTCACATGGACTGATGATGATGAAGCCTTTAACCACAAAGTTGCTTTGCATTCTCTGGACTTTTTAGATCTCCCATGTGATAGTACTGTTTAATCAAGCATGCAATATTAAGGGTGTTGGCCACTAGTAAATTGAGTGCTTTTCCCCCACACGTGCATCTTCAACATTCTCCCAACCACAACGACACCACTGTGCCAAAAACGACCCCCCCGAGGGAATCCTGAAAAGCACCACACAAATAACACTCAAGCACACACATTCACATATGCACTGGCTTTGACCATTTTTAATAACAGTGCCTGTTATTCTGAGAATTATCAGGGCCACTGGTTTACTTTCATCAGTACATATTGAAACTTCCCTTTTCACTTCCTGTCTTGTAGGATAATGGTTATTGTGTGACTCAATGTACATTTCAGTTTATGAAATGCTCCTTTTTTAGCTTACCAAAGTTGAGAGCACAGCAAGCTCTATATATGCCCATCCACTATTGTCACAAACATGGGTGTGGTAAATGGCAAATGTATACATTTACAGTATAGCTGCAGCAAAAGTTGGTCTATAGACCACTTTTTTGTTTACCAATGTATTGTGGTTTAATAACCCTAATGAAAGCCATGATTGTTGATAAAGATGCACTCCGTTGGATATAAATCCCCTATAAAAACAGATCTACAGTCTAAAATGGTATCTGATGCCGTTTTTTTGTACAAAAAACCTTTCATTGTCTTAGTTTCGTGTCAAAATCTTTTCATACACCCACCTTCAAATGCCAGAATTGGTGATTACTAGGCCTTGCCACGTACCACAAGGCTAAAAGTGGCTAGCACTACATTATCAGAATAAATCCCGTGATTAAAAGACTTACCAGTTGAAGGACATGCCCAGTTGTATACACGGTGGCCCAGGATAATGACTGAAACTGCATCGGTCCCTTAAAACACATCTTAATTTTGGTTGAGTTTTCAAAGTAGTTTGTTAAAAAAAAATACTAACTAGCCCAGAGGATAATGTCAGTTAGGCAAGCTGTCCTGTTTGGCTCAACACTACCCACATGCTAGTACTATGAATAGTTACGTCACTAAAAACGTTCCATCCCAACTCACCTTTTAGTAGGGGCTGGGGCTAAACAGAAGCTTTACAGCACAAAAAATAGAGATATGAGACATCTGAGCGATTTTGCTCTTCATATGTCTTATAAGTCATAAAAAAACATGTTACAACATGTTAATAAGAAAAAAAAGTCCATTTTTAGCGGCGTGTCACTTTAAAATCTTTTAAAACTATATAAGTATTTTCATTATAATATACTTTTCTGCTGTTAAACTTTGGTTCATGGTCTTTATGTGGTGGTATGTGACATACACCAAGCATTAAATGGAAACTTCAGTGTGTTGGTCCTGACCTCTACTCGGACATTTAACCCCACACTACTTCTAAAACCCTCAAGAAGAGCTCAAAGGAACATAAACTAGAGGTCACTGTATTCACCAAGCGCTCAAAGTGTTTGCCAGGGCCACTGAGCATAACAGGTATACACAAGAAAATCCCTCTGTTAGTTTTTTGCCCTAGGACCAAATAACCCTGCTGCATTTACAATTGCAGAACTGTAGCCAAAATTGGTTGTTTTTAAATGTTCTTATAAAGTTGACTGTTATGAATGATGGTGATTGGTGGCCTGGGTAAACCATCCACCCCAACAGCTGGGAGGTCATAGGTTCAATCCCCAACCAGATTATACCAAAGGCCATATTAAACAACAGGACTCTGAGGTGAGTGCAGTATCCCCTGCCTCTGTTTTCTATGAAGATCCCAATGTTACTGAAGGAAAGCAGTTTTCGACATTTCCATGAATATACAACAAAAATAGTTGTATACAACCCACAGTTGTTGGTCAGGATCCAAAAGTGAACCTGTGCAAGTTAGGTGACCCTAGAGAGCTTCTCTTGTAAGCGGGCATAGGGAATACTAACCTTGACCTTTGACCTTTTGACCCCAAACCCATAGTCAGAGGTCATTGTCTCAGGGTGAAACTGTGTGCCAAGTTTGGTGACCGTAGCTTTACTTGTTCTATCGTAATAGTGCAAAGGGACTGCTAACTTTGATATTTGAACTTTTGCCCACAAACCTATAGTCAGAGGTCAGGATCCTAAGGTGAACCTGTGTAGCAAATTTGGTGACTCTAGCTTTCCTTGCTGTTGAGATATTGTTTATAGATATAGTTTTACATTTTGATGTTGACTTTTGACCTTACGATCCCAAAACCATAGTCACACTTCAGGGTCTCAGGGTGAACCTGTGTACTATGTTTGGTGGCCCTAGCTTTAATTGTTTTATAGTAATGGTGCAAATGGAATGCTAACTTTCACCTTTTGATCCCAAACCCATAGTCAGGTCAGGAGATAGATAGATAGATAGATAGATAGATAGATAGATAGATAGATAGATAGATAGATAGATAGATAGATAGATAGACACACACACATATATACGTATATACTATTTGACATGTATATATTGTATATGTGTGTTGTATGTATGTATATATATATATATATATATATATATATATATATATATATATATATATATATATATATATATATATATATATATATATATATATACACACACACACACACACACACACACACACACACACACACTGTATATTAATGGTGTCAAACATACACTGTGTGTTCTACAACAGACTTGGGTATTGTCACATGCTAATTTATACATCTCACCATTTTTCTTGTTAATTTTTTTGCTAACACAAAATCAAATCCAGTCTACTTTAATTTAATCTCTTGAATTTAAAAACATGAATAAAGTTGGTGTTGTGTGTGTGGGGGGGGGGGAGGTGATCACATCACATTAAGTTACAAACATGTAACAGATGTACATGCTGTATGTCTCATTGTTTCATAATGAGATCCTTTCTCACTTTCTCACAGCTGTGAGTCAGTGGCAGCAATAACTGAGTCTACACAGCTGCCTGTAGTCTTATCCCAATGGCATTCAGATACTTGTACCAACAGGCCAGCAGCATCATTAGTGCACCTTTCCTGGCAAGATTTAGGGCGAGTCCAGAAAAGAACGGTGTTATTTACAACAATCACAACAGACTATTGTGTCTCCTCCAAGGACATTACCAGGGATGTTAAAATGCCAAAGCTTTTTCTTTTTTTTTCCCCGGATTCGGTTTTATGAAATTAAGGATCTGATGCAAAATGTGAAGCGGCCCAAAAGGTGAGTAATTACAACTAAAGTTTACTTATATAGCACTGTTTAAGATGCCACAAGGTACCTCACAAATAATATAACAAAACAAAACAGACTGCAACAGAAACTAATAGACAAGTTACATAAATGAAAACAAGCAGGTTAAATAAAGAGTTAAAGATGTCCACAGATTCAACACCCAAGTGGACTCAAGAAAACAAATGATGACTGTAAGTGCACTGGTTGTTCAAAGTCTTTATTTCACTGTTTCAAATATAATATTATCTTTTCATTTTTTTTCTTTTCATTCAGGATTGATATTATACACAGTAGGAAAAGGCATAGAAATGAGATCCAGTGCCTAGCAATGCAAAAAATTAATCATGTGAAGCATCCATCAAACTTCAGGTATTCCATGTTTCAGAACTGTTAATCAACTCAAATGCCCCATTCTTAGAGTGAAAAATGGCAGTCAACTCTTTCTTTTTTTTTTTTTTGTTACAGTTGGCAGGCTGACCACAAACTCCATCTGACACTGGAAAATCTGCTAAAGGATAAAAGTAAGAACTGTTAGTTTATGACCTCATGGTCATTTTAATGGGTGTCAAATAATGAATTCTGGTTTGCTTTTGTCTTTCCTTTCATGCAGAGTGTTTAGCGGCTTTCCGGTCTTTTCTTAAGTCTGAATTCAGCGAGGAAAACATTGATTTCTGGTTGGCATGTGAAGAGTTTCGCTCAACTACCTCACTGGCAGACCTTCACTGCAGAGCCAGGGAGATCTACCAGGAGTTCATCCAGCCTACAGCGTGCAGAGAAGTCAGTTTTTCTCAGAGATACTTGTGTTTGGTTGGTGGTTTGTTGTGAGAAATTAACCGGTTTCCTTTTCCCTGAAGAATAACTACCTAACATGACACCACTGCTTCACCAGTAACCAAATAGACGTTGCAAAATATGGGAAAGTGTATTCAGAAACACATCGTATCAGGAATAATGATTCACAAAGTCACTGAGGCAATATGGATGACTACTAAATGACACAACTTCCTGTGTTGGATATCTGGAGACATACTAAGATGCATTCTCTGAGAGTGGTTTTTGGCTCTCTGGAATTTAATTAATCAAATGTAACCCCATTAAAATATTAAACTCTTAACTGTTTAGAGATTGGTATTCAATGCAGTCAAATGGCAATATAAGCTGCGGCTTCAGCCATCACCCATTTCGGATAACTCACGTGGAATTGTATAGTAGAAGGAGTCTTTGTCTAATTTGACCTTGTTGTTATATTATACAGTTTCTTTTAACCTGTAATGTACTATCCGAAATAAATAAAATTCATTCATTCATTCATTCAAATAACCAGTATTACTATTGTTAATATTCACAAAGTGGCCAACTATAATTCTTACATTTTGGGGGGAGTAAAATTGTCTGTTAAGACCACATTAATGGTTTCCAGCTAATGGTATTTTTAAAGTTTGAGTTGAAACTTTTGCACACAATCGCACACACACACACACACACACACACACACACACACACACACACACACACAAAACTGTCTTGTCTTTGCAATGTATTCAATTGAATATAGGTTGAAAAGAATTTGCAGATCATTGTATTCTGCTTTTATTTACATTTTACACAACATTCCAACTTCATTGGCATTGGAGTTTTTTTTTTTATAATTAACTGTGATTAATCAATAACATTACAATGAAGAAACAATGAGAAACAAGTGTTTTTAATCCACTATTAATTGCATTTTTCTATAAAATATACCTGTGACCTTCATCTTCAACAAAAATACAGCTAGAGTATCTGAATTTATGATAATCAGAGGGCAAAACAGCGATGGACTGGCAGTCTGTTCAGGGTGTACCCTGCCTCTCACCCAGAGATGCTGGAATACGCTCCAGCTTCCCGCGAAGTAAAGACGATTTAACAGTTGGTGAATGGATGAATGATGAGTAAAAGGGCAAAATAGTGCCATCGACTTATACTGTATGCACTAACAAATATAGCTTAGTTTTTTTAACACAAAGCACCAACTGGCCCGTGATTTGGATGGCTTCATGATAGGGGGGTATGTTCGGCTTGTTCTGGTGAACAGTCCCAAGAATGGTCAGGTTCTTCTCGAGGAGGTTCTCAGCCAGAGGGACACTGGTGAAGAAGTTGTCCTTTGTGACGCTGCGACCTATGAGAGGAGGAAAAAGATAACAAATTTACTCAGCATACACTGTATAAAAAAGTTGTCTCAACTTTAAAAAGTTAGTGTTTGGGCTGCATTAAACTTTTAAGTTGACTGAACTTGAGAAGATAAATGGTAAAGACACATAAAACAGAAACACAGAAACTCGAGTTCAGTCAACTTTAAATTTTAAGGTGACCCAAACGCTAACTTTTTTAAGTAGAATAACCCCAGTTATTTTTTACAGTGTAGAATGCTTTAAATTCCTACACCATAATCTGTTGCACTGCATTTTATTCTATTCAGCTATTTTGCTTATATAAAAACTCAGCTGGGATGCTGTGCACCAAATGGTTAACCTTTGTATTGTCTTCACTTTTGGGACCTTCTGGTATCCCTCGGCTCAAATTGACCTGGGACATATTTGGGGTTTTAAAAACAATTCGGAAATACAATTTTACTTCACAGCACATTAAAATACATTGTTGTTATCTCAATTTCAAACAATATACATGACATATATGGTTATTGTTTGTAATCAATCTATTAGACCACATTTTACTATGGAAATGTGATGCATTTTTTGTGATAAGCTTATAGTTGATGTTAGATATCCACTACATTCAAGACTTGGGTTTCATAAATCATGCTTATCTTGAAAAAAAAATGAAGTGAGACAATGTTTTCACTACCATATATTATTTTTCCACAATTAGAAGCTCAAGTGGGAGGTCTGTTTTATTTTTCTGAATTGTTCTAACCATTGTTAGCTTTTTTTTTGAGAAGCTCCTGTCTCAGGGTGGATAATGACAAAAATTGTTGCAGGTAATGTGACATGGTACAGACCCAAGAAGCAGACACGACTCAGGAAACACAGTTAACCTTTTTTTAGTAGTAATGTGAGTGTGTGGATGGGTGTGTGAATGTCTATGGTGAGTGTGGTGCGTGGATGAGTCAGCTTGGGGCGAGCAGAGCACCGTGCAACCTGGCAACCCTAAGGACAGAGCAGAGAGACAATTAGGGGCAGTTGTTGTTGGAGAAGCAGTTGTCTGTTGTTGGAGAAGCAGTGTACAGTCTGAGCTGGCATGGTCATGTCTTCACAGAATCTAATGTATTCTGTGATGCAGTCGGTCATATTGTCTATGTCCACCCCATGTGGTTCACAGAGTACGCTCCAGTCCGTCGTCTCAAAGCAGTCCTGTAGTGCATCAGCAGCCTCCTGTGTCCACCTCCTCACAGTCCGTGTATAAGCAGGCTGCCTTTGCACAAGGGGGACCTACTTGGGTGTTAACATGACCATGCAGTGATCTGATTTACCAATGGGGGGTAGAGCTGTGGCACTATATGCATCCCTGACATTGGCATACAGTAGATCCAGTGTCAAGCAGGGTTTGATTCCAGGTCATGAAATCTGATGATTCTTGAGAATACACAGAAGCTCTTCAGAGACATCGCTCTCCCTGCCTCAGCATCCCATGGGCTTTCAGTCAACTCCCCTCTTGACCTATAAACTCCAGCAAGGGTGAGGATGCTAAAGTCGGCATGCAAATGCATGTCGTCCATCTCTTTCCACTGCTCACTGAAATCGTGTCTCTCTTCAAAACTGGTCGTATCCAGAATAATTTTCTGAACTGAGTCAGGAATCAGCAGCTCAAAGGCTGACTTGATATCCTGAACATGAGTCACTGCAAATCGTGTGGGATCTGGTACCATCCGTATTATGATAGTGGCTGAGCAGGGCAGCTCTGCCATTGGGGATGAAGACCATTCACACTGTCCATCCTTGGACAGATATGTCTGTGGGGCTCTTCCTGTGGCTGGCTCTTGGGCTGCTCCAGTGACCATCTATGATACTCCTTGTGGTGCATATTCTGAGTGAAGCCCATCTCCAAATTCACTTTTAGAATCAGAATACTCTGAATTGATTTCTATACAGGTACATCTCAAAAAATTAGAATCTCATGAAAAAGTTCAATATTTTTTGTCACTCATTTCAGATAGTGAAACTCATATATTATATAGAGTCATAACACAGAGAGTGAAATGTTTCAAGTGTTTATTTATTTTAATTTTGATGATTATGGCTTACAGCCCATGAAAACACCAAATTCAATTTCTCAAAAAATTAAAATATTACATAAAATTAATTTTAAAAAATATTTTTTTAATAAAAATGTTGGCTGACTGAAAAGTATGTCCTTGGTCGGGGCTCCTTTTGGATTAATTACTGTATCAATGTGGCGTGTCATGGAGGTGATCAGCCTGTGTTACTGCTGAGGTGTTACGAAGGTCCAGGTTGCTTTGATAGTGAACTTCAGCTCGTCTGCATTGTTGGGTCTGGTGTCTCTCATCTTCCTCTTGACAATCCTCCATAGATTCTCTATGGGGTTTAGGTCACGAGCGTTTGCTGGCCAATCAAACACAGTGATGCCATGGTCATCAAACCAGGTTTTGATACTTTTGGCAGTGTGGGGGGTTACCAAGTCCTGCTGGAAAATGAAATCAGCTTCTCCATAAAGCCTGTCTGCAGAGGGAAGCATGAAGTGCTCTAAAATTTCCTGGTAGACGACTGCGGTGACTTTGGTCTTGATAAAACACAGTGGACAAACACCAGCAGATGACCTCTGTTCAGATAAAAGTAAATTTTGCATTTCATTTGTAAATCAAAGTCCCAGAGTCTGGAGAAAGAGTGGAGAGGCACAGAATCTAAGTTGCTTGAGGTTTAGTGTGAAGTTTCCACAGTCAGTGATGATTTGAGGAACCATGTCATCTGCTGATGTTGGTCCACTGTGTTTTATCAAGACCAAAGTCAGAGCAGTCCTCTACCAGGAAATTTTAGAGCACTTCATGCTTCCCTCTGCTGACAAACTTTATGGAGAAGCTGATTTCATTTTCCAGCAGGACTTGCCCCCCCGCACACACACATACACACACACTGCCAAAAGTATCAAAACCTGGTTTGATGACCATGGCGTCACTGTGTTTGATTGGCCAGCAAACTCTCCTGACCTAAACCCCATAGAGAATTTATGGAGTATTGTCAAGAGGAAGATGAGAGACACCGGACCCAACAATGCAGACGAGCTGAAGGTCACTATCAAAGCATCCTGGACCTTCATAACACCTCAGCAGTGCCACAGGCTGATCACCTCCATGCCACGCCACACTGATACAGTAATTAATCCAAAAGGAGCCCCGAGCAAGTATTGAGTGTGTACATGGACGTACTTTTCAGTCCGTCAACATTTCTATTTAAAAACTATTTTTTAAACTTAATTTTATGTAACATTCTAATTTTTGGAGAAACTGAATTTGGGGTTTTCATGGGCTGTAAGCCATAATCATCAAAATTAAAATAAATAAACATTTGAAATATTTCACTCTGTGTAATGAATCTATATAATATATGGGTTTCACTTTCTGAAATGAGTGACAAAAAATATTGAACTTTTTCATGATGTTCTAATTCTTTGAGATGTACCTGTATTATCGTCATGTGGGCTACATTGACAATTGGAGCTCTTTTTGGGGAAAACCTGGTCTTATGAGACGAGACAGCATTCATCCCACTTTGGATGGTGCTTCTCATTTATCTAACAATCTGGCATCTTTTTTATCCAAATTTCCAAAACCATGACTATTCAGAGTTGGGACCAGGAAGCAGAGTCTCAGTCTTACACGCCTCTCTGCAGCTCCTCTTCATCCGCCACCCCTCAGCTTAGCCCCTGTCTTCCCCATCAGAAAATCGTTGTCTGCTCCCTCCAAAGTAAATAAAAATATAATGTATAAGCATCCCAAAGTGATAAAGCAAATTATTGGTAAAACTCAAATTAAACATAAAGCCTCTAAATTGAATGATTTGGCCTCTGTTCCTCCTCATAATTTAAAAATTAAATGTGGTTTATTAAATATTAGGTCTCTAACTCCCAAGTCTCTGTTAGTCCATGATCTGTTAATTGATCATCAGATTGATTTAATTTCCCTTACAGAGACTTGGTTAGGGCAAGAGGATTATGTTGGTTTAAATGAATCAACTCCCTCTGGTTATTTAAACTGTCAAAATCCCAGAAGTTCTGGTCGTGGAGGAGGAGTAGCATCAATTTACCATTCCAAATTACTAGTTAATGTAAAGCAAAAAACATGTTATAATTCCTTTGAGGGCCTGGTCCTCAGTGTTGGGCACTTTAGCAATTCCAGGTTAAACCCAATTTTATTTGCCATAGTTTATCGTCCCCCATCAACCTATTCAGAATTTTTATCCGAATTTCCTGATTTCTTAGCTGATTTAGTGCTGAAATCTGATAGAATAATTATAGTAGGGGACTTTAATATACATGTGGATGTAGATAGTGACTGCCTTAATGTGGCTTTTAATTCAATATTAGACTCGATTGGGTTTTCTCAGAAAGTAGGAAATTCTACTCATTACCTCCACCATACATTGGACCTTGTTCTGACATATGGCATAGAAATAGAAAATCTTGTAGTGTCTCCTCATAACCCTGTACTGTCAGACCATTGTCTGTTAACCTTTGATTTTACTATTTCTGACTATTTGGCTCCTAAAGAAAAATATTATCACAGTAGATGCCTCTCAGATGATGCTGTTTCCAAATTTATGCAGATTGTTTCCTCTATGCCATGTGTCAACACAACGGAAATAAGCTATAGACAGCTTGCTCCTTCTGTAATTGATAACATGGTGGATAGTGTTTCAGCTTCTCTGCATCAGGCTCTAGACTTGGTGGCCCCCTTAAAAAAGAAAAAGTCTAATCAGAGATTTTTAACTCCTTGGTTCAACACAGAAACTCGTAGCTTAAAACAGAAGACTCGTCAATTAGAAAGAAAATGGCGCTCTACTAATTTAGATGAAATCTATTTAGCTTGGAGAAATCATCTTTTAATTTATAAAAAATCTCTTAGAAAAGCTAGAACGAGTTATTACTCTGCATTAATAGAAGAGAACAAGAATAATCCCAGGTTTCTTTTCAGTACTGTAGCCAGGTTGACAAAGAGTCAGGACTCTGTCAATCCTAGCATCCCCTTAGAACTTACTAGTCAGGACTTTATGAACTTTTTCAATAATAAAATTTCATCCATCAGAGATAAAATCAATCAGATTCTTCCCACAGTTAACTTAAATACTGTAACTACTACAACTCCTTCTATTGATGTCTGTCTTGATGAGTTTACTCCAATCGACCTTTGTGAGTTAGACAAAATAGTTTCCTCATCCAAACCTTCAACTTGTCTTTTAGACCCTATTCCTACCAGGTTATTTAAAGAAGTCTTCCCACTTATTGGTAGCTTTATTCTTCATATAATCAATTCTTCATTAACTTTAGGCCATGTACCGCAGGCTTTTAAAACGGCTGTAATTAAACCCTTACTCAAAAAGCCAACGCTAGATCCAGGAGCTTTAGCTAACTATAGACCAATCTCTAATCTCCCTTTCATTTCAAAAATCTTAGAAAGAGTTGTTGCTACGCAATTATTTGACCACCTGCAGGGAAATGGTTTATTTGAGGAGTTTCAATCTGGGTTTAGAATCCATCATAGCACTGAAACAGCCTTAGCGAAGGTCACTAACGACCTCCTCATTGCATCTGATAATGGACTAGTTTCTGTACTTGTCCTTTTAGATCTTAGTGCAGCTTTTGATACTATTGATCATAATATTCTACTTGATAGATTAGAACACTATGTTGGACTTAATGGAACTTCGTTGCAGTGGTTTAGATCTTATTTATCTGATAGGTTCCAGTTTGTTCATGTAAATGATGAGTTTTCTCTCAGCTCAAAGCTTAGTCATGGAGTTCCACAGGGATCTGTGCTAGGCCCTACTCTTTTTATTTTATATATGCTTCCGTTAGGCAACATTATTAGAAAGCACTGTATACATTTTCACTGTTATGCAGATAACACACAATTATACCTGTCAATGAAGCCAGATGATACTAATCAATTAGCCAAGTTAGAAGCCTGTCTTAAGGAAATCAAAGCTTGGATGACTTGTAATTTCCTGCTATTAAATTCAGATAAGACTGAAGTCATTCTTGTTGGTCCAAAAAACCTTAGAAATTCCTTTCCAAATCAAACTTTCAGTTTGGATGCAGTTACTCTTTCTCTTAATAGCTCTGTGAGGAACCTTGGAGTTATTTTTGATCAGGATTTGTCCTTCAATTCACATATTAAATTTGTTTCTAAGACTGCCTTCTATCATTTGCGTAATATTGCCAAGATTAGGAGCATCTTGTCTCAGAGTGATGCTGAGAAGCTGATCCACGCTTTTGTTAGCTCGAGATTAGATTATTGTAATTCTTTATTATCAGGCTGTCCTAAAACATCTTTAAAAAGTCTTCAGCTGATCCAAAATGCTGCAGCAAGAGTTTTAACAGGTACTAGAAAGAGAGATCATATCTCTCCGGTTCTGGCCTCCCTTCATTGGCTTCCCATAGAGTTTAGAATTAAGTTTAAAATCCTTCTTCTTACTTACAAAGCTCTAAACAATCAGGCTCCTTTTTATTTAAAAGATCTGATACTACCGTATCATCCTAACAGAGCACTACGCTCCCAAAATGCAGGTTTACTTGTAATACCTAGAATCTCCAAAAGTACAATGGGAGGCAGAGCCTTCAGTTATCAAGCTCCTCTCCTGTGGAATCAGCTGCCAATCTGGATTCGGGAGTCAGACTCGATCTCTGTTTTTAAGAATAGGGCTAAAACCTACCTTTTTGATATAGCCTACAATTAGGGAGGGATCATGTGTTTCTGAACCCTCCCTTAGTTATGCTGCTAATAGGTTTAGTCAGCCGGGGGACCTCCAGTAATGCACTGGGCCTCACTCCTTTCCTCACTCTCTATGAAATATTTTTTTTTTGCCGGTCATTAACATTTGTTTGTTCTCTCCCATAGATTGAGTCCCCATCGTGCTGTTTGCTCTCTACATGTCTGTTCTTTTCTTCTTCTCTGTCCCCTCACCCCCCAGCCAGTCGCAGCAGATGACTGCCCCTCCCTGAGCCTGGTTCTGCTGGAGGTTTCTTCCTGTTAAAAGGGAGTTTTTCCTCTCCACCGTCGCCAAGTGCTTGCTCACAGGGGATCGCCTGATTGCTGGGGTCTTTCTGCAACTGTGGGGGTCCTCCCTACAGTTGATAGTGCTATGAGATGACTGTTGTTGTGAAATGGCGCTATATAAATAAAGTTGAATTGAATTGAATTGAATTGAATGTTCTGAGATATCTTCCTCTTTCACATCACTGTGTGTCTGACTCTTCAAATATGAGGTCAGGCCCTCAGACAGCTGAAACTTTTCATCATAGTGATAGTGGAAGATGCTTTTCTGTGATGTGATCTGTTTTGCCCCGATGCCTTGGTGTGCAAATTATATATATAGTGTGAGAAAATGTTTGATGTTCGTTGATGATAGAGTCACATTCTAGGTGGTTTGCCAGTGGACCCATAGCAGAAGGTCAAGAGTGTGGGAAACTAAGAGCAAACAGCTTAGATTAATGTAACATTATCTGTCTGTGTGTGTGTGTGTAGGTGTGTTTCTCTGTGTATGCGGGTCAAATTGACCTGAAGATCTGCACTTACGCAGCATTTTTTTCTAGTCTCACAGAGCTTCACTGGTACTAACCCTCTATTCTAAGGGCCTATAGGAGACAGATACCTAGGGATCATTTAGAATGACCAATTAGCCTAACATGCATGTCTTTGGATTGTGGGAGGAAACTGGAGCTCCTGGAGTAAACCTACACTGCACAGGGAGAACATGCAAACTCCACACAGAAAGGTTCCTACCCCTGCCAGCCTGGGGATTCAAACCTGGAACCTTCAAGCTGTTAGGCAACAGTGCTAACCACTATACCATATGAAGATTATATGAAGAATGTAAATGTGTTAGGCATAGTAGCATGTGTGCTCAGTTATTTTTGTTTCTACATGTTTATCACAGAAAATAAGCAAAGGCCATTGAGATTCAGGTGGGAAAAAGTATCTTGTACCGTTTTTTTTTCTCTTAAAAATTTGAAAGTGGTCAGTTTGACCCGAATATCATACAAAGGGTTAAATGAGCCACATTTTAAAGTTGCTTTTTTCTTATATATATCAGAATGACCTAAACAATCTAATCTAATAGGAAAATAATTCAAGCCATCCAATTCCTTTTTTCTATATGCTGAATTCCCTGCATTTTCCTCCCTAGATCAATGTAGACCACTATGTTAGAGAGAAGATTAAGAAGGCGCTGGAGAAACCGTCACTTTCCTGCTTCGACGAGGCCCAGAAACACATTTACCTGCTGATGGAAAGAGACTCGTGCCCCAGATTCCTGCACTCAGATGCCTACTTAAGACTAAAGTGCAAATCCAGGACATTGTGGTGCATTTAGACTAAAAAGGGAAAGCTATTGTTCCCATTTTCAATTTGGCTGCACTGAAAAGCTATTTCACACCTTTAGATAAGTTGAGTAAAGACTAATTTTTTTTTCATTTTCTGCACCCATGCGGCATGTGGTTTTGTATTAAATGAATACTCTGACAATATGAAAGCTGGGCAGACACCATGGGAGAGAAGCAACATGCAGTAATGTGTATGTGTATGGAATGCTGTGGTTGTGACATTGCTTCTATTTGAAGGTTTTTTTTAAGATTGTTCAAAATGCTGTTTTGTGTTGAATAGAACAGAAGTTGAATAGAAGTCTGAGTAAGTGAAGGTGCAGTGTACAGGATGACAAAGAAAAGTTTATAATGCAGACCACAAAATGACCTAATTTAAAAAATGAGCATTAAAATGTGATTTGTTTTTAAGTTTTGACTTTTGACTGTGTTTGGTTTCTTGTGGGTAACAGGATTGTGCTCATTCATACTGCATTTGCATTATTATGACCTTTTTCTGTACTGTCAGAAGTTATATTTATCAAACAGACTAACAGGAGATGGAGAGATGGGCATGAGTCAAAAAGAAAGAAAGAAAAAAAGAGCAGTTTCCACCACTCACCCAGCAAGGAGATTCTGCTTTTGCTCACATGTCTGATATATCCTTTAATTAGGTGCAGTGATGACTCCATACACCAGGAAAAAAGTAACCTTGAGCTAACCCTTGATCCCCCTCTCTGTTCTGTAAACGGCCTTATTCCTGAGTATTGTGCCTTAAAAAGGAGTAGTGAGGCAGCTAATAATAACTCCGGGGCTTAAACGACAACACAGGAGTCATCAGACAGCCTGAAGCGTAGCAGAACGGCCCGAACGTGTTGCCTTCTTAGGGGATTTAATCTCTTCACCTGCTGATGATGGAAGAAGAACAATACAATACAAATCTGCAATCTAAAGTAAAAAATGATGATTAAAAAAATGTCTCATCATGTGAGGGTTTGTAGAAATATATATTATATCTCTTATGTTTTCACCATAAAAAGCCCCCAGATTATTAAACACAAATGTTTTTGGAACAACTGTGTAAACATTAGGGGTGGGAATTGCAAGGAATTCAATTAGGATCGCAATACTTGGGTCAGGATACAATGCTATCACAATTCGGCGATAATCATGATATAGCATACCCCAACAGCTTAGCGTTCAAATTTTTTTCATCTTACTCAACCTAAAATGATGTCCTAAAGTAAATCTATTAATGTCTCTTTCACAAAATGAAATATTCTCCGGGCTTCATTTTCCGCTGAGACACGTCTGCACACAAGGAGGGCGGTCGATTCCCACTCCAGCTACATTTATCTGACTCTGTGGATGCTTTTAAAAAGCAGCTGAAAACTTTTTTGTTTAAGGAGGCTTTCTGTTGAGTTTCAATTCAACTGCTTTTTAATGATAAGTCTGTAGAAGAGCTTGGAATAACGAGGCGATGTGATTTATAAACCAAAGTTTATTATCAGCTCCTCTAACAAGTCTCATCTCGGTGCAGCAGCAGAAGAAGTGAGAGAGCGAACACCTTCGGCTCTACGAACTTATACTCGCACATAACAAAAGACATGCATATCAAAAGCTGACATCCCTCATTATCTCAATCCCCTCTTTTGTCTTCGTACCCCTCCACCTGGCCCTGGGAGGTCAGGGCGACCTATCTGGTCTCCACCGCAGTGCCTCGGATGCTCTTTGATCTTCACTGGCGGTTGAGACCTTTTGTCTTGTTCTGAGGTGTGAAGTCGCTTTACATATGTAATCATCAAACATTCTCACATGCTTATACATATGTAGGTTATGGGATATATGATTAATATAGACCACAGCCCCCCCCCAAACGACTAAGAAAAGGAGAATAGAAAAATTCACAGTTTAAGATAATTATTATGACATACTAACTGCTACACCTCTTGACACAGAAGAAACTTTCCAGCAGCTATGCTCCTAAGAGAGTTCAGTGGTAATCATAACAGCGTAGTAATATCACAAGTCAGTCCTAACCTGTTACAGCACAATCAGTGAACAACTGTTGAGTAGTTTGCATCAGTCCCTGTGCTGTCTGGGTTTTAATCTTCTCCCGAATCTGCTGTGGGTCCGCTTGGGCGTCCTGGTGGGACCTTCCTGTAAGGAATCTGCAGCTTGGGGAGGAGAGTGATTATTTGTTCCCTGCAGGGGGGCTGAGTCTTTTCTCTTGGGGGGTCTACTCCGCCAAGGTGCTCTCGCCAACCGTGCAGGCTCGTCTCTCAACAAGAAGGCAGGTTTAAGTCTGTCAATGCTGACTGTTTCTTTTCTATCCCCAAAATCAAGCACAAAATGTTTATCACCAGGTTCCAGCACTCTGAATGGTCCATCGTACGGTGGGCGGAAGGTTGGTTTTAAAGCTTCATGCCTAACAAAAACGAATTCAGCGTTTTTTAAAGCTTGGGGGACAAAAGCCTGTGGAAAAGAGTGATGTGCCGGTCCGGGGAGAGAGTCCGGTCCGTTGCTGCCTAAAAACCTCGGGGCTGGAAGATGCCCTGGCTCTGGGTTCTCTGGTAAAAATTCACCTGGGAGCCTGAGAAGTTGCGCAAAAACTAATTCTGCTGGGGAGGCGTCTAGATCCTCTTTAGGCGCAGCACGCAACCCCAATAAAACCCAGGGAAGTTTATTTACCCAATTTGTATCCGATAGTGAGGCTCTGAGGGCGGCCTTTAAAGATCTGTGAAAACGCTCGCATAACCCATTAGCCTGAGGGTGATAAGCGGTGGTGCGGTGAATTGTCGCTCCTAAGCTGCTGGCCATGGCCGACCAAAGCTCCGAGACAAATTGAGGCCCCCTATCGGACGTGATGTCCGATGGGACGCCGAAACGTGCCACCCAATTTGTCAAAAAAACGCGAGCGACTTCCTCCGCTGTGGTTGACGCCAGAGGGACTGCCTCCGGCCAGCGCGTGGTGCGGTCTATCATTGTTAACAGATGTGTGAAACCTTGGGAGGAAGGTAGTGGCCCCACGAGGTCGACATGAACATGGTTGAACCTTATAGCAGGGATTCGAAAAGGCTCTAGAGGGGCTTTTGTGTGTTTGTGTACTTTGGCGCGCTGACAAGAAATGCCAGTCTTTGCCCATTCTTTTACGTTTTTGCGCAGGCCAGGCCACACAAACTTTTCGGCGACCATTTTAACCGAAGCGCGCACACCTGGGTGCACGAGGGAGTGAATCGAGTCGAAAATACGGCTGCGCCATGCAGCTGGGACTAACGGGCGAGGTCGGCCGGTTGAGATGTCGCATATTAGGGGGGGCACACCGTCGCATAAACCCCTTTCCTCCAGCCTTAACCCTGTTGGTCCAGACAGAAGTGCGCGCACGTCCGCGTCACTACTTTGGTCCTCCGCCATGGCTGCATAATCTATCCCTGCGTGGATTGGGGCTGCGTATGTGTCCGCGTTGGCGAAGAGTTCTGCAGCTGAGGTAGTATAATCTGTCTCTTCGTGCTCTGGCGATGTCACAGCGCGAGAGAGGCAGTCTGCTACCGCGTTAAGTTTGTCTGCCACATGTCAAATGTCTGTGGTGAACTCTGAAATCGCAGCTAGCTGTCTTTGTTGCCTGCCTGACCACAGTTCGGAAATTTTAGCCATCGCAAAGGTGAGCGGTTTGTGGTCTATAAAAGCAGTGAAACGCCGCCCTTCCAACCAGAACTGGAAGTGGCGGATGGATAAATGAAGCGCTAGCAGCTCCCTGTCAAAAGTGCTGTATTTACGCTCAGTTTGGTTTAGCGATTTGCTGAAAAATGCCAAAGGTTGCCAGATCCCGCTGACGTGTTGTTCTACAACCGCCCCTATGGCCAGGTCTGAAGCGTCTGTGGTTAGCGCAATGCGGGCCGAGGGATCAGGGTGAACCAACAATGTGGCATTAGCTAGGGCACTTTTTACTTCCGCGAAGGCGCGTTCACGCTCCGGGGTCCATTCAACCGCGTTGGAAGGTTTTTGTTTTCTGAGCGCGTCGTATAGGGGCTGCATGAGCTGAGCTGCGCGGGGGAGGAAACGGTTGTAAAAATTAACCATTCCCAAAAATTGTTGCAGCGATTTGACCGTTTGTGGCCGTGGGAAGCTTTTTACTGCGTGAACTTTGTCTGGCAGTGGGACTGCCCCCTTCGGAGAAACTCTGTGTCCTAAAAAATCAATTTGTGACACGCCGAATTTGCATTTGGCTAGATTGATTATTAACCCATGCTCTTCTAGTCTCTGAAAAACCATAGTGAGATGCTGTTCGTGTTCTTCCTCAGAAGGGCTGGCTACCAGCATATCGTCGAGGTAGACGAACACGAAGGGGAGGTCGCGTAATACCGCGTCCATCATCCGCTGAAAGGTTTGAGCGGCGCCTTTGAGGCCGAAAGGCATCCGCAAAGATTCAAAAAGACCGAAGGGGGTTAGTACAGCTGTTTTAGGAATGTCCTCTGCTCGAACTGGGACTTGATGATAGCCGCGGACCAGGTCTATTTTTGAAAAAATGTGCGCACCCGCCAGATGTAGTGAAAAATCTTGAATGTGAGGAATTGGGTAGCGGTCATGCGCTGTCGCATTGTTTAATCTGCGGTAATCACCGCACGGTCTCCAAGAACCGTCGGATTTCGGGACCATGTGAAGTGGTGACACCCAGGGGCTTTTCGAGCGCCTGATAATGCCTAATTTTTCAAGGGTGGTAAACTCGTCCCGAGCTATGACGAGCTTGGTCGCGTCTAAGCGCCGAGCTTTGGCGAATACGGGTGGGCCCGTTGTGGGAATAAAGTGTTTGACCCCGTGTTTAGCCACTGTGGCTGAGAATTTTGGAATTGTGAGTGCTGGAAATTGGGTGAGGAGTTGATCAAACTTACCTCCTGCTGTGGTGACACTGGCCTGCACGGGTGGTGGAGAAATTCGAGCTGAGCAGGGAATAGAAGCAAAGGACAGTGCATTAACCAAGCATCTGTTCGCTAGATCAACTAATAACCCATGTGCACACAAAAAGTCTGCGCCCAACAAGTTAAAACTCACCGCCGCTACAACAAATGTCCATCTGTAGTTGCGGCCGTGGATGCGGAGGGGCAGGCTGTTTTCGCCAAAAGTGTCGATGATGGAGCCGTTGGCTGCCACCGCTCCATTGCCCCGGGGGCCCATGGCCCATTCTGCTTGGGAGGGCATGACAAAACTTAGTTGAGCTCCCGTGTCGATAAGGAACTGCTTGCCAGTGTGTCCGTCCGTCACATATAAAAGCTTGCTTTTTTCGCCGAGAACCGCCGCTGTTAACGGTTCTCGGCCTTGGCGTTTCCCGAACGTGAATTTGCAGGGGGGAACGCATTTGTAAGCCTTCTCGGCGAAGCGGTGGTGGTAATAACAAACGTCGCTCCGTCTGTTACATCTTGGCCGTGTCGCTGTCACCGCGGGCTGATTCTGCTCGGTGGTTTGTGGCTCCCCGTGGCTCCGGACATCAGCGTTGAGGTCTGCGGATGCTGCTGTGGGTGTGTGTTCCTTGCAGGCGTTGACGAGCCGTTGAGCTTCGTGAGCCAGCGTGCGGAAGTCCTGCTGGGTGCTGCATCGCATGTTGGCAAGCGTCCCTCTCATGTGTGGCGGCAGCATACTGAGGAATATGAATTGGAAGAGGAAGTTGTCATTGTCCTCTTCTTTAAGTTGCAGCAAGTCCTCCATGAGGGCCTTGGGTCTGCATCCTCTGTGGCCGTAGACCGCCAGGATCCTCTCAGCTCTCTCCTCGGCTGAGGGGACGAAATTTGCCACGATGGTTACTTTCAGTTCTTTATATTTGTCCTGGGCCGGCGGCCGCTGGATTATGCTCCACGCACATCTCGAAGTGGCGGTGTCGAGTTTGGTGACAATGTGATAGAACTTTGTATCGTCAGCCGTGATGCCCGCAAGTGCAAACTGGGCTTCAGCTTGCTGAAACCACGAGGCGGGGTCTTCCTGCCAGAAGTCCGGCAGCTTGACGGTGACGGCGTTTGTGTGGACCGTCACTGATGTGTCCGTAGGGTGAGAGTGCCTTCCTTCGGCTCTCTCAGCGGCGCTGGTGCTCGGTTGAGCCCTCTCTATCACTTCTGCCGTGGGGGAACGTCGTCCATCTGTTCCCCTGTCTGCATGGGCGCTGGCATCTGCCTGGGTCGCCACAGATGAGTCAGTCGCGGGGGAACGCCTCTGGTCCATCCTCGCGTCAGGGTCACCAGTGTAGAAGAGCTTGGAATAACGAGGCGATGTGATTTATAAACCAAAGTTTATTATCAGCTCCTCTAACAAGTCTCATCTCGGTGCAGCAGCAGAAGAAGTGACAGAGCAAGCACCTTCGGCTCTACGAACTTATACTCGCACATAACAAAAGACATGCATATCAAAAGCTGACATCCCTCATTATCTTAATCCCCTCTTTTGTCTTCGTACCCCTCCACCTGGCCCTGGGAGGTCAGGGCGACCTATCTGGTCTCCACCGCAGCGCCTCGGATGCTCTTTGATCTTCACTGGCGGTTGAGACCTTTTGTCCTGTTCTGAGGTGTGAAGTCGCTTTACATATGTAATCATCAAACATTCTCAAATGCTTATACATATGTAGGTTATGGGATATATGATTAATATAGACCACAAGTCTGATATTTTTAAATGATTTTATTTTAATTTTGTGTTTTAACTTGTTTTAGGATTTTTTTTAACCTGTTGAACTCCGGGATTCCGCGGGCGGTCACATCTCTGTGTCATAGTGCGTCTCAGTGCGCACTGGAAAAAAAAAGCTGCATTTCCGTTCTTCCAGTACAGACACAGCCGTGAACAGAAAGCCAAAGGAGTGTTTGATTGGTTTAGATTTGATTGACCTCTCATTTGACTAATAAGAGCCTTGAATTGGGTTTCTGAAACCTTGAAGAACCAATGACTGAAAACCTAGCAAGAATGACCTGCCTACCAACGACCGCGAATACAACGAGCCAATTGAAGCAGAGAAGTTCGCCGATTGAAACGCGTGCGTCCCCGTGCGTAAAATCTTTTTTGCCTAAGCCGCTGGGTGACTCACATTGAGACCTGTGTGTAACGGTAGCGTTAGCCACTCTCAGCCATTAGCCAGTCTTTTTTTATTACTACTGTTCTTATTTGTTTTGAAAAATGGTTCGCAAAAACCGCAATCATGGAAGCGGAGATGGTTTGACCGGGTCGGGTGACCAGAACCACGAGTCCGTAACAACCGGACCAGCTTCATGTTCGTCTGACAATGAGGAACAGATGTTCGCCAATGACACTGCTGTTGTGGACAGGTAAGTGTTATAAGCTAAATTATTCTTTATCAATGAAAATAGTAATAAAAATGACTTTTGACCGATCGGTAATTACAACGGTCCGTCATGGCCACAAGTTTTTTTGTGCGCCGAGCTCCTCTGTAGCAGGGGGGGGGGGGAGTTGTTATCCTCTACATTGCAGATATTTTAGTATAATTTTTATTGCACTGTAGGTTGTTTTTTCTTGTAAAAAAAAAGGCCACACATTTTTTACGTGGCATGTTTCTTTGTGTGTGGGGGGCTTGTTTGTTCATTCATTCATTCATGAATGAACAAACAACCCCCCCCCCCACACACACACACACAGCCCTGAGTGTCACCTTTCATTAGAGCCCAAGATGAAGCTTCTATGTTGAAGCATTCAAAAGTTACAGACGTTTTTCCAAACTGTGCCATTTGGCACAGTTCAAAAACGCCTGGGAACAACCTGAGAAAAAAGCTGTGTAATATATTCATTTTTTGTGGTATTGTTACAAAATTTTGACCTCAGCTTGATAACACTTGGTTCTACATTTCTGTTGCATTTTCCAGCCAGTATCTGACAGCTGTGTGTTATTTGCAAGCATTTGTATCTAAAAAAAAACCACCCAGGCAAACTTTATTTTCTTCAAATTCAGTGTGCTAGATGACTGTTACTCAGTGGCAGGAGCACTTAGAGAGATTATGACTGTTTTGCCAAAAAAAATTCAGAGTGTTTTCTTTTAAATGAGACCAACCCCATGAAGATGCTGCAAAGGGTTGAAGAACAGCTTTTGATTTACTTTGGGTATGTTATTTTTAGGCGTTTTTAGGGAAATTGACCAGAGTTCAACAGGTTAAATTACTTTTATCTATCAAATTCCTTTTCTTCTATTTTATTGTACAGCGCTTTGTGACTATATGTCTCTGAAAAGCGCTTCATAAATAAACCTACTTTTTCTCTGAGCGATGCTCACAAGCTCCATGCCGGTGTGTTTTTAGCTTAACTGATGCTAACGCTGCTCTGAGACGTGAGCTGGCTCGTGTTTTTTTTTTTTTTTTTTTTTTTTTTTTTTTTCCATGCAGCGCTTCTTGCAGGTTGTGTGTCATGTCAAGGTCTTTCCTTCCATCTTTGTTTTAAGATCCCCAAAAGGCCTGACATTTGAACTAACTTTGAGCTAACTGCTTCCTAACATTCAAAGCTGACTGCAAATCTCATGAGACAAGATATGACATCACTTGACTTGGTGCTTGTTTTGCACCATCTAGTGGACTGAAAACACAATTAGTTGAATACCCAACAGAGTATGCAAGGTTTACATGAATATATATAATTAATAAAAGATCGATCCATGCATTTAGGGATCAGTGCATCATTGTTAGTGTCAAGTATCACGATCCATCACTGAATCAATGTTTGTTGCCACCCCTAGTAAACATTTCAAAGCAACTGCAAGTGAAATAACTAGACTTTACTAACTAGATTAGCAAGGTTGGAACAGTTTTACTAAACTTTTTAACATCCCACAGAACCTCAAATGTGGATGCACAACTTTGAATCATTCATTCATTCATTCATCTTCTTCCGCTTAATCCTTTTCGGGTCGTGGGGGGGCTGGAGCCTATCCCAGTGTCTTTGGGCGAGAGACAGGGTACACCCTGGACAGATCGCCAGTCCATCGCAGTGCCAACACAGAGAGACAGACAACCATTTACTCTCACATTCATACCTAAGGACAATTTAGAATCTGCAGTTTGATGCCAATTAACCTAACTTGCATATTTTTGGCATGTGGGAGGAAACCGGAGAAATCCCGGAGTAAACCCACGCAGACACGGGGAGGACATGCAAACTCCACACAGTTCACTGTTGGTCGGGAGCTGGGATCGAACCCAGGATCCCCCAGCCAAGGGTGAGTTACTGTGCTGCCGCAGTGCTAACCACTCCGCCACCGTGCCGCCCAACTTTGAATCACATACTTTTTTAAAAAAAAATGTAGGTTACACACAGAGATGCAGCATGATACATCGAGCTTCTGGTGCTATATTTTACTATAATGAACACTTTTTTTTTTCCTGAAAACCAAAAATAGTTCCACTATTCCTTGATGTTGGTCATATTTCATCATGGTATGCCCAAAATTGCATACGCAAATTTAGCCTATAATCATCACCATCCCAGAACAATACCACAGACAGTAGTTTCTGGTGTGTCACTTACATAGTTTTTGCCAGAATTTTAAAAGAGAAAATATCACTCATTCACTTTCTCATCAGAAACTGTTGTTTGTGTCCTTGATCTTACACACAGTGTCGCACAAAGAGGACGATGGTTAAGACTGTGAAAAAAATGGTGGTTCCTTTTAAAAACATTATGGGTTATGTTGTACTGTTTTATCTAATATTGATGTTAAACAAATGCAGTGAGTCTGGAACAAAATTAATGATGACAAATGGGATGGTAAGAAATTGTAGGACATTGTAGAAACAGTATAGGTGAAGATGATCCACTATCAAAGACACTAAAGTATATTTTGACTTTAAAGCAAAAAATAAAAAAAATCTTTTGACTGGAACTTTTTCACCAGGCCAAATCATATCCCCCGGTCTCATGTCAGGGACCATTTCCATGTCAGCTGTGTTTCTCCTTGTGCTCCACCACCTCCAAATAGCGAAAGAAGCACTTGCGCATAGAGCTGCAATGACTAGTCAATCAATCAACTAATTAACTGACAAAAGAAATTTATCAACAACAAATCTGATCGACTATTCACTAATGCACTCTTTTCCAGTAAATAGTCTACAAATGTTATTGTTTCAGGGTCTTAAACATTATTATTTACCATATTTTTGTTTTTGCATTACAAGCTGAATAATTTTTAGTTCTGTGATTTTTGTTTGCCAAGCCAAACATGTTTCATGACCTTGAGCTCTGAGCTATAGTGAGCCAAAGCCACGCCCCCGCTACTTCAACATATGGGACCTTAAATCAGAAAGAAATCTCAGTTGAAATAAATAGCAAAAAACAAATTATCTATGTCTGATCCCAACAGAAGTTTTGCTATGACACACAAGATGATATGAAATTTGTCAATTTAAAAGATAATTTTGCACATAATTAAAGTTGTCAGTTGTCATATAATAAAAGAGTAATATTTAGTTTTTGTGAAACTGCTGAGTGGACTACATTTCCTTGTCTTGGACTATACATGTCACCAAACACAATTATGGCGGTCTCCCTCTCAGAGCTCACCTCCTTTTTCCTGACCGATGAAAGAAGGATCCAAAGAGGAGAAAAACAACACAAATGTATTGAATTTTGAGAACTGCCCATGACATGTCACATTGTTTATCCTTTCCATTGGCATGACCGACCTGATAGACTTGACAGATCTTCCAGTTCGGTCACGCCCTCCGCCCTGCGATGGTCTTTGGAGGAGAGAGTCCCAGGTGTGTGAGAGCATGAAGGCTCCATCATCTCGGGTCATGGTGTTGTGGGCTTGCTTCCTGATTCCAATTGCTTCTTCGATCCAGTGTTTGCATTTGTTGTCCTCTGATTCAGTTATTTTTTGCCTTGTTCCAGTCCATGATGTGGTTGTTTGTCTGATATTGCTGATTTGAGGTTTTTCTGCTCTGCCTTTTCTTTTTGCATTCTTGTGAGTCACCCTGCTGTTTCATTTTTGTATTCTTTTTGGTGTTCCCTTGTCCGTGTTGCAAATGTCCTCCCCATTTCTCCTATGTATATATGTTTTTCACATGATTTGCATGGAGAAGAAACAAACAGGATCATAAATTTTCAAGACATAAAAATTCACCATAAGGACGACGGCAGCATGAAAATCACAGTGTACAGGAAACCAACACGCACGGACCAATACCTCCTCTGGGCATCCGAACATCCCACGACACACAAACTGTCAGCTATGAGGATATTATTTGAACGTACTACCATCATCACAGACAAAGAAGACAGACAGAAGGAAGAACAGCACATCCAACATGCACTCATGAACTATCAATACCCAACATGGGAAATAAACAAAGGAAAACATAAAGTCTTAAACAAAGAACAAAAACAAAAAGGAAAAAAAAAACACACACCAAAAACAAAACAACAAAAACATAGTGACCCTACCATACATCCAGGGAATAATTGAACCCATACAAAGAATCATGAAAAAACACGGAATAAACACAGCAATAAAAGCCCACACAAAACTGCAGCAGCTTTTGGTTCACCCCAAGGACAAAATACAACAAGCCAAAAAAATGCAATGTAATATATGAAATACCACGCAAATCGTAGAAAAACATACATAGGAGAAACGGTGAGGATGTTTGCTACACGGAAAAGGGAACACCAAAAAGAATTATATTTAGAAGGGACTATTTTTTGTTCTCAGCTGCGCAAAATAACTGGTTAAACAAACAAATCATAATATGTTGTCCAGTATTGTTGTCATTTAATAAAATGTGCTTGTGGAACTGTTGTATAAAAGCAATATTACACAAGAGCAAGTGTGATATCAGTGAATATTTTAAATGTTCATTGATACTGCACTCACTCTCATGTAATATTGTGTAGATATCAGGTTGAGGCCTTTCATAATAAAAGTACATAAAGAAAAAAAAATACATTACCTCGGAACAGGTAACTTTTTTTTTTCCTCTCACTGTTCCAGTTGATGGAAATCAGTGGGCAGCAATGGAGAATTTTCATCCAGCAGTATACACTGACTTTCTGGTCTTTGCAAATGCATTTAAATAACGTAAATGTTGATGCTGCCAAGTACCCCACAACTGATATTTCTTTGGGGTTTTTTTAATGTTGATTTAGATTTTACATTTGTAAGTTAAATCATTAAGTTTTGTCTTATTTGGAATTAAAAATTTGAATGTTGTGGATGTGTATGTACTGCTGTGTCTATGCAATGTATGGTGAAGGGAAACCGCAACAAAGTAAACATCATAATCCAAGAAAGTGACGTTAACGCAATTCAATTTATTACTGTGGTTTTTATTTCAGCACTTAAACGGAGACGCAGTAAAAGCTTTAACTGCAGGTATTTAAAGATGTGGCGTGGTGAGCTCCTGTTTATGAGCACCACGGTTATTTCAAGGTCATACGTCAGCAGCTCTGGGGCGTCAGGTTGTTCCCGACAAGTGACAAAGGTCTCACATCTCCCTGATCACATGGTGCACTATCCTTCACACACAATCTGTCACTGTTTTCTCATAGCCCGGCACCGTTACCATAGCAGCAAAAAGGAAGTGAGTACTGTCGCTGGCTCGGTGTCAGTCAAGATGGTCACAGATGGAAGAACTTTACTACTACATCAAGATGGTGGAGGCCAATGCCGTGAATGCTGCTGCTGTTTATACACTATACTGTATCTCCACAATGTAGCCACAGCTACAGGAGGAGAATCTTACTGTTTGGTGACTCTTCTTAACGCCTCAGTACTTATAACCGTGTTTGGGCAAAAGAGGAAAAGCAGCATCAGTGAAGCAAAGCCTGAGGTCAGATTGTATCTGCCAGCCTCTGGCATTGGGTTTTCAGCAGTGGTTTCTTTCAAAAGGCTTTACAAGATCTTCTAGTTCTCTATACTTTGTATAACATTTAGTGCCAGAGTGATAACACATAGTAAAATAGAGCCTGGTATCTCTAAATTTAGTGTGGTATCTCTAAATTTAGTGTTAACTTTTAGTATTTACTAAACAGCATCAATATAGAAGTAGATACTAAACAATTACCTCAATTTTCCCCATTCATAACACCCAATATTAACATAAGACTCTAAAGTCACGACTCTTTTTCAGTATTTTTGAACCTGCACTTAAGTGTGCATTTTGGACTGCTTCTGTTGATTGATATTCAATGTTTTTTTGTTTAAGATAACTGGAATGTTATATCTCAGAGCAAAAAATATTGACGCTAATCCAAACAAACAGGCTAAAGGCTGTCTAAATACACTTTAGATGCACAGGGTAATAAGTATCTAAAGGGATGTTTGTTGTTTCTCTAAGTAGACTTTTACATTTTGGGGATATCAAAAATCTATTGAGGACTTGTTTAATAACAAAGTGGCAGGCCAGATTTTCAAGACTTTCACTTCCCCATTCAAGTCACTTCCTGTGGTAACATACCGTCACTTCCTGTTTTACTCACTGTCAGTGTGGCTGCTGTGCTTAGCTCTCCTTCTCCTGAGGATTATTCCCTTTTTTCATCTACTGTCACCTCTAACTGCTGTTTAACAAGCCTCTTGCACCCGTGAGGGCACTCAGTGTCACCTAATCACCCTCTTTAGCCTTCTGTTCACCTTTCATCAGTGTTTGTGTCACCGGCAGTTAATAATGACGACTTTCCATTAGCAGCAATGAAGCATCGTAGCATAGGGCCTGCTAGCCGTCCTCCGGGATCCACCTCTCCTGAGCAGCCAGGAGAGAACGGGTGGGTGACGGTGAGAAGGAAGCATATTTGCAAGCCCCTGGTTCACCACCAACCAGTTCACATTTCTAATTGATATTCCCCGCTCAGTGACACACCCGCTGAGGAAAAAACACTGATCATTGGTGACTCTGTAGTCAGAAACATGAACCTAGAGACTCCAGCAGCCATAGTCAAATGCATTTCCACAGCCAGAGCAGGTGACATCGAATAAAATTTGAAAATGCTGGCTAAAAATAACTATAAATACTCCACAATTGTTATCCACGCTGGCATTAATGACATCTGACTCCGGCAGTTACAAACTTATTGTGGAATCGGTGTGTAGCTTTGCCAAAATGATGTCTGCCTCTGTAGTATTATCTGGGCCCCTCTCCAACCTGACCAGTGATGACATGTTTAGCCGTATTTCATCCTTCAACTGTCTGGCTGTCTGTGTGGTGTCCTGCAAACAATGTGGGCTGCATAGACAATTGGAACTCATTTTGGGGAAAACCTGATCTTATTAGGCGAGACAGTGTCCATCCCACTTTGGATGGTGTGTCTCATTTATCTAACAATCTGGCATCATTTTTATTCAAAGTTCCAAAGCCCTGACTGCTACTCAGAGTTGAGACCAGGAAGCAGAGTTGCAGTCTTAACACACCTCTCTGCAGCTTCTTTTCATCCATCACCCCTCAACTTAGCCCCTGTCTTCTCCATCAGAGAATCACTGTTTGCTCCCTCTAAAATAAATAAAGATATTGTGGTGGACACACATACGTGACCTGCTTTTGGACTCACATTTTAGATCGGAACAAAGGCAGAGCTTCCTTGGTGATTACAGGAAGCTGCAAGAGTGTTAGCTTTGGTATGCAAGGCTTGAGACTGTGGGGTATAATTAAAGGATTAAAGAGGTGATGCATTGTAGACAGTGGGGGTGATATCATGGAGATGCATTGTTACTGTCATTATAATGCAATGTGGTCTGTGATACATGTGACTTGTGAACTGTAAGAGTCCTGGTATTTAAGAACGAGAGTTCCCTGTGTGGATCTCTTTTTTTTCTGCTTTGAGATGTTGGAGATGTGAATAAAGCTGACTTGAGAGAGTACTCTGCCTCGTCATTCTCACATTTCCACACTGGTGACCCAAGACGTATCATGCAAGAGGAGAATTCCCCCGGGCCAGCCTCGGCAGGAGCCCCCAGCCAAGCGAATGCCGCTACAGTCCAGCTACCGGACTTCTGGCAGAACAATCCGTGCTCCTGGTTCAACGCGGTTGAGGCGCAGTTCAACCTCCGGGGGATATCGGTAGACGCCACAAAATTCTACCACGTAGTCGCAAAGCTGGACAACAACACGGCCCAGCATGTGGAGAGCCTGATCAACCAGCCGCCGGACAGCGACAAATACAGCATGTTGAAGGCTGCAGTCATCCAGCAATTCACCCCCTCGGCGGAGGAGCGAGCAGAGAGGCTCCTGGCGCTGACGGAGTTGGAAAATGGCATGCCCGCGAACCTGATGGAGAAGTTGTTGAGGTTGAAAGACTCTGACGACGATCACTTCATTTTCACCCACCTCTTCCTCAGGACTCTACCATCAGCAGCGAGAGCGACCCTGGCCAGTTCGCCACTCTTGGCCCAACGGGACTACCGCGCGCTGGGCCAAGAGGTGCAGCGGATTGTCAACGCCACCAAGCGGCGTGCAGCCACAGCCACTGCAGCGGAACTCGGCGCGACGACCGGAGACGACAGGAGGCCAGAGGCAGCGGTACCAGACTCACCGATGACGGCGGCGGCAGGGGCCAGGGAACGCAGATCGGACATCCTTTGTTTCTACCATCGCCGCTTCACAGAGAGGGCACGCAAATGTGTACCACCGTGCCAGTTCGGGCGTTCGGGAAACGCCAAGACCGGGGGTCGGTAGCAGCCGCGGCCTTCGGGGAGGAGAACAAGCTGCTCTACTTGTCGGACGCACGCTCAGGGAGGCAGTTCCTCGTCGACACAGGCTCCCAGTTGAGTTTCATCACACCTTCCTACGCGGACAGACTAGCCGGTTCCGGAGGTCCCCGGGTGACAGCAGCGAACGGCTCGGAGATTAAGATCTTTGGTGAGAAGACTCTGCTTCTGTCTCTACACAGCCGTACATTTGAGTGGACTTTTGTTGTAGCAGCAGTAAATTTCAATATGTTGGGGGCTGATTTTTTGTGCTCACATGGTTTGTTGGTTGATCTCGCTAATAGGCGCCTGGTTAATGCACTTTCTTTTGATTCTATCCCCTGTACAGCGCGAGTGGCCCCGCCTACAGCACAAGCCAACGTCACAGCTGCAAGCGGTAAGTTCCACACACTGCTCACTCAGTTCCCAGCACTCACGGTCCCCACATTTTCGGCAACAGTCGCTAAACATGGGGTGGAGCATTTTATTATCACTACCGGACTGCCCGTTTTTTGCAAAAGCTCGGCACTTGGACGCAGTTAAACTGGCCATAGCGCGTGAGGAGTTCGCCAACCTGGAGAGGTTGGGCATTATCAGGCGTTCAAACAGTCCGTGGGCTTCCCCGCTACACATGGTCCCGAAAGCTGACGGATCATGGCGACCTTGCAGGGATTTCCGCAGGTTAAACAACGCTACAGCGCACGACCGCTACCCAATCCCGCATATCCAAGATTTTTCCGTTCATTTGGCAGGAGCGCGCGTTTTTTCTAAAATAGACTTGGTCCGCGGTTACCACCAAGTCCCAGTGCGTGCTGAGGACATACCCAAAACAGCAGTAAAAACTCCGTTTGGCCTATTCGAGTTTTTACGCATGCCATTCGGACTTAACCTCTTGCACTCCGTTGTACCGTGGGCGGGCAAGTCTCTGCATCCGAGAGCGCACGAGGGCGCTCTCGTGCGCCCTCGTGCGCTCTCGGACGCATGATGGAGATGCTGATGATGGTGATGTAGATGGTGAAGTAGATGGTGATGGCGTCCAAGCGCGCACTGAAAATAAAAGCTGCAGACACAGCCGCGAACAGATTAGTTCATCTGATTGACCTCTCATTCGACTAATAAGAGCCTTGAATTGGGTTTCTGAAACCTTGAAGAACCAACGACTGAAAACCTAGCAAGCAGGACCTGCCTACCAACGGCTGCGAATACGAGCCAATTGAAGCAGAGAAGTTTGACAGCTGACATGCAGCTCCCTGCATAAAATCTCTTTTGCCTAAGCCGCTGGGTGACTGACATTGAGACCTGTGCGGAACGGTAGCATCAGTCAGTCTTGTTTGGAAAAATGGTTCGCCAAAACCGCAAGCGTGGAAGCGGAGATGTTTGGACTGGGTCGGGTGATCAGAAGCACGAGTCCGTTACAACCGGACCAGCTTCATGTTCGTCTGACAATGAGGAACTTACTGCTGTTGTGGACAGGTAAGTGTTATCAGCTAAATTATTCTTTCTCGATGAAAATAGTAATAAAAATCACTTTTGACCGATCAGTAATTCCAACGGTGCGTCATGGCCACAAGTTTTTTGGTGTGCAGAGTTCCTCTGTAGCGGGGTGGGGGGGGGGGGGGGTGTTATCCTCTGCATTGCAGATAGATATTTTAGCATAATTTTTATTGCACTGTAGGCTATTTTTTCTTGTAAAAAAGGCCACACATTTTTTACGTGGCATGTTTGTGTGTGTGTGTGTGGGGGGGGGGGGGGGGTTGTTTGTTATCCATCCATCCATCCATCTTCTACCGCTTTTCTGGAGGTCCGGGTCACGGAGGCAGCAGTTCAAGCAGAGAAGCCCAGACTTGCCTCTCCCCAGCCACCTGCTCCAGCTCTCCAGAGAGGATACCAAGGCATTCCCAGACCAGCTGGGAGACATAGTCTGTCCACCGAGTCCTGGGTCTGCCCCGGGGTCTCCTCCCAGTGGGTTGTTTGTTACCCTCTAGAAATGTAATAATGTTTTAGTATAATTTTTATTGCACTTGAGGCTATTTTTTCTTGTAAAAAAAAAAAAAAAAAAAAAAACAGGAACTGTGCTGTGTATGTGAACTCTGGGAAAATAGGAGAATAGTGAAAAATAAAAATTGAACTTTGTAAATGACTTTATTTTCACATAATAGACAAACTTCAGATGAAGACTCTGGTGAGGAGTGGGTGCCAGACGAGCACTCTGCCAGCAAGCGCAGAAGAAGGGAGCTGCAGGCGAGCTCGTCAGAAGAGGAAACCCCTACCCCAAAAAGAGGGACACCACTGGGGAGAGGAAGAGGAAGAGGAAGAGGAAGAGGAGGTAGCAGGAGAGGAAGAGGAGGCGAGAGTGGTGATTGCAGCCCTCAGCCTGGGACATCGGCCGGCCCTTCATCAGCTGAGGAGAGGTGGCATGATTCCGACACCCCTGACATCATTCCACCACAGCCCATTTTTCGTCCCAAAAATCCACCTGGACCTCAGCTAATTACAACAGCTTCATACACCCCCGTTCAGTTGTTTGAGTTATTTTTCACTCCATCTGTGCTAGACCACATTGTTGAGAACACCAACCTACATGGCTCTGCACACTACAACACACCCACCAGCCCCTGGATTGACCTCACACGCTCCGACCTGCTCTCATTTTTTGGCCTGATTATTTACATGGGTATAGTCAAGTGCAAATCCTTCAGTGATTACTGGCGAGGGGGACACCTGTACAGCCTTCCTTTCCCCAAGAGTGTAATGACCAGGACAAAGTTTCTCCTGATCAGCTGGGCCCTTCACCTCAGCAGCCCAGCAGCAGAAGAGGCCAATGAGCAGAAGAGAGGCACGGATATGCATGACCGCCTCAGCAAAATCTTGACACATTTTCTAGGAATCAGTATGATGATGAGTAGGATTAGAAAATTATATTTGATTGAGAGGGTATTGCTGTCAACTTGTAAAATATCCCGTCGCCAAGTGCTTGCTCACAGGGGATTGCCTGATTGCTGGGGTCTTTCTGCAACTGTGGGGGTTCCCCCTAGTTGACAGTGCTATGAGATGACTGTTGTTGTGAAATGGCGCTATATAAATAAAGTTGAATTGAATTGAATTGAATTGAATTTGTTGTTTGTAAATAGTATGTTTTGTATATTGACATTTTTGTTCAGTAAAGCGTATTTAGAATTGAAACTTCATTTTTCTCTGTGTCATTACTACTGACAGTGTTTCTGGATAGCTAACAAGATAGCCCTGAGTGTCACCTTTCATTAGAGCCCAAGATGAAGCTTCTATGTTGAAGCATTCAAAAGTTCTAGACGTTTTTCCAAACAGTTCAAAAACACCTGCGAACAACCTGAGAAAAAAGCTGTGTAATATATTCATTTTTTGTGGTATTGTTACCAAATTTGGATCTCAGCTTGATAACACTTGGTTCTACATTTCTGTTGCATTTTCCAGCCGGATCGGACAGCTGTGTGTTATTTGCAAGTATTTGTATCCAAAAAAACACCCAGGCCAAATTTATTTTCTTCAAGTTCAGTATGTTTAGATGACTGTAACTCAGTGGCCGGAGCACGTAGAGAGATTATGTTGGGGTTTTTTTGCCAAAAAATTCAAAGTGTTTTCTTTTAAATGAGACCAACCCCATGAAGATGCTGCAAAGGGTTGAAGAACAGCTTTCAATTTACTTTGGGCATGTTATTTTTTGGAGTTTTTAGGGAAATTGACCGGAATGCAAGGGGTTAAAGGGGCTGCTCAGATGTTCCAATGCATGATGGACGCGGTGCTTCGTGATCTCCCTTTCGTGTTCGTCTACTTGGACAATATTTTAGTAGCCAGCGCGTCCGAAGACGAGCACGAAAAACACCTGGCCAGTTTTCCGAAGGTTGGGAGATCACGGGTTAATAATCAACCCAGCGAAGTGTCAGTTCGGGGTGGCGCAGATCGATTTTTTAGGACACCGCGTCTCCCCCGAAGGAGCAGTTCTGCTTCCTGACAAAGTGCGCGCGGTGGCAGATTTTCCCCAGGCGCAGACGGTCAGGGCGTTGCAGGAGTTTTTGGGAATGGTGAATTTTTATAACAGTTTTCTCCCCCGCGCGGCGCAACTCATGCAGCTGCTGTATGCCGTGCTCAAAAAAAAAGAAACCTGCGGATAAGGTCGAGTGGTCTCCAGAGCGGGACCAAGCGTTCTCGGAGGTGAAAGCAGCCTTGGCAAAGGCTGCGTTGTTGGCACACCCAGACCCATCGGCCCGCATAGCGCTCACCACTGACGCATCAGAGGTGGCCATAGGGGTGGTCGTGGAGCAACATGTAGCTGGGGTTTGGCAGCCCCTCGCCTTTTTCAGCAGGACCTTGCGCGATAGCGAACGTAAATACAGCGCGTTCCACAGGGAGCTGCTGGCTCTCCATTTGGCCATCCGCCACTTTCAGTTCTGGCTAGAAGGACGCTCTTTCACCGCGTTCGTTGACCACAAACCGCTAACATTCGTGATGGCCAAGGTTTCCGAACCGTGGTCAGGCCGGCAGCAGAGACAGTTGGCCGCGATATCAGAGTTTACCACTGATATTCAGCATGTGGCGGGCAAACTCAATGTAGTGGCAGATTGCCTCTCACGTGCCGTGGCGGCCCCAGTCAGCGTAGGAGTAGATTACGCAGCCATGGCCGTGGAGCAAGTTGGTGACACGGAGGTGTGCGCGCTTCAGTCTAGATCAACAGGTTAAGGCTGGAGAGCAGGGTGCTGCAAGACGGTATGCCCCCCTAATCTGCAATGTCTCCACTGGACGGCCGCATCCGGTAGTACCGGCCGCGTGGCGCCACCGCGTTTTTGACTCAATTCATTCTTTGGCGCACCCGGGAGTGCGCGCGTCGGTCAAAATGGTAGGAGAGAAATTTGTGTGGCCAAGCCTCCGCAAACAAGTTAAAGTGTGGGCAGCAGCATGCACGGCGTGTCAACGAGCCAAAGTACACAGGCACACGAGGGCTCCTTTGGAGCCGTTTCACATTCCGGCCAAGAGGTTCGATCACGTTCATGTGGACCTCGTGGGCCCCCTCCCGCCATCACAAGGGTACACACACCTTCTGACAATGGTGGACCGCACCACGCGCTGGCCTGAAGTGGTCCCGCTGGCATCAACCACGGCCGAGGAGGTGGCGCACGTGTTTTTAACAGCTTGGGTGGCGCGCTTCAGCGTTCCGTCGGACATTACATCCGACAGAGGCCCTCAATTTGTGTCCGAGCTTTGGTCGACAATGGCCCGCAGCCTGGGTGTCACAATTCACCGCACAACCGCGTACAATCCGCAGGCTAACGGGTTATGCGAACGTTTTCATAGGTCATTGAAAGCAGCTCTCAGAGCATCACTGACGGATGCAAATTGGGTGGACAAGTTACCGTGGGTGTTATTGTGGTTGTGTTCTGTGCCTAAAGAGGACTTAGAAGCCTCCCCAGCGGAGCTCGTGTTTGCGCAGCCACTCCGGCTACCTGGGGAGTTTCTCCCAGATAACCCCGCGCCAGACGCCTCCCTGTCTCAGCTGTTGCGGAGTAACATAGAATCAAGCACGCTGCCCGGCCCCACGCACCACAGTTTTCCACACGTTTTTGTGCCCAAAACTTTGAAGAACGCAGAGTTTGTTTTTGTCAGACACGATGCGCATCGAACCCCGCTGCGACCGCCTTATGACGGACCCTTCAGAGTGTTAGAAACAGGGGACAAGCAGTTTTTGCTAGATTTGGGGGGTAGGAAAGATAAAGTTGGCATAAACAGACTCAAACCCGCTTTTGTGGTGGCAGATGAGCAAGTGCTGTTGGCAAGGGCTCCGCAGCGAGGTAGACCCCCGCGGGGGGCTTCACAGAGTAATGTTTCCCCAGAACACCCACAGGTGCTGACAAAAGCTTTCCACCCCCAGACAGCAAACCCCCAGCGTGACAGCGCCACAGAGACGTTGAATTCCAGCTACAGCAGATACGGCAGGAGACTGAAGCCCAGACAGCATGTGGACTGATGTGTATTGATACTATCACGGCATGCATGTTGTTATTTTCTTGTTTGTTCTAAAATGTTGGGGGGACACACATGCGTGACCTGCTTTTGGACTCACATTTTAGATCAGAACAAAGGCAGAGCTTCCTTGATGATTACAGGAAGCTGCAAGAGTGTTAGCGTTGGTATGCAAGGCTTGAGACTGTGGGGTATAATTAAAGGATTAAAGAGGGGATGCATTGTAGACAGTGGGGGTGATATCATGGAGAGAGGATCAGAATCAGAAACAGAATCAGAATGAACTTTATTGCCAAGCATGTTTTTACACATACGAGGAATTTTACTTGACATTAAGGTGCGCTCATGTTAAGCGCTCCCTAATGACGCAGCAGCCGACAGGCCCCTCATACAGTGGGGGTAAAGAGGGGGAGGGGGAGGGGGTGACACATTGGGCAGAGAGAAAAAAGCATAGTTATCAAAATAGAGCTCAAGTGAGCAAGATTATGATCACATAGAAAAAAACCCTCTAATTGCACACTTAGCAGACAAGTTACAGTTCCACACATTAACAAAGCAAGTTGAGAGAGACCACTGTGTGTGTGTCAGTCATGTGATATTCATGGATGCAATGAGAATGCAGTGTGAAGTATCAGTTACTGGTGAACAACAAAATTCCTCTCCTAAGCAACGACTAGATGTTATGTCCATGGTATTCTAAACATAGATAACATGTCCACAGAGTTCATCTCTCTTCAGTGCATGTCAGATGGTAAAATTCCATGCTAGTCACATGATGACACTGTCCATAGAGAGTTCAGATTGCTGCACATCAGAATGTTTGGGTTAGAGAAAAGCCAAAACTCCCTTCTGCCTTATCTTTTCTCCTGGAGGAATGAATTCTCCCAAGGACGCCGAATCAAGGCCTGATAAGCACAGTTCACTTAATAGAGCATAGAATTTTCACCTCTCATGCGATTCTGTGCAGCAATTTACATTTACATTCCCAGGCTTTAAAATCATTCCCTGGAGAGCACCCAGCGACTCCGAGATGTTTCCCACCTTCCGATTCAGTTCGCCATTAGCCGCTATCAGTGCCCTCCCCAACTGGTCGAATTGTTGAAGGAGCTTCGCTGGGTCCGCATTTTGACCAGCGCTTTCCAACTTCTTTAATTTCCGATACACCAGGAAAACTCCAAAGCCAAACAGCAGAAATCCTGTGATCATGAAGCCAAACAGGTAGATGTCTTCCACATCTTCCATCGAAAGATCACACAGACACATGAGTTTCCAATTGTCCCATGAGTCTCTCACATAACCCGCAGCAGAAGTGCCTGCAGGACACTTGGGCTTCCCCGGGCCCGATTTTCTGTTTGAAAAAGTGGTGTCAATTGCATTTAAAGCCCAGCTCAACAATTCCATAATTTTCCGTTTGGATCGAGATGCAGCGAGAAGAAGAGCGAGACACAAACAGGACACAGCAAGCTGGGATCAGTGAAGGGAGGAGGAGAGGGGACAGGAGAAGAAATGTGTCTGCTCTCTCTGATAGCCGGAAGAAGGATGCATTGTTACTGTCATTATAATGCAATGTGGTCTGTGATACATGTGACTTGTGAACTGTAAGAGTCCTGGTATTTAAGGACGAGAGTTCCCTGTGTGGATCTCTTTTTTTTCTGCTTCGAGATGTTGGAGATGTGAATAAAGCTGACTTGAGAGAGAACTCTGCCTCGTCATTCTCACATCCCCACAATATAATGTATAAGCACCTCAAAGTGATTAAACAAAAAGCTGATAAAAACCCAAATGAAACATGGAGCCTCTAAATCTAATGACTTGGCCTCTGTTCCTCCTCATAATTTAAAAACTTAAATGTGGTTTGTTAAATATTAGGTCTCTAACTCCCATGTCTCTGCTAGTCCATGATCTTTTGTTCCCTCTTGTCCTGTCAGGCAGCTACAGTAGGTGAGCAGAACAGAAATCCACTACCCTTATTGTGCCAAACAGATTTACTTTGCCAAAAGGAGCTTTATACAGTGTGTGTGTGTGTGTGTGTGTGTGTGTGTGTGTGTGTGTGTGTGTGTGTGTGTGTACTGTATATTGTTGTAAACTCCTCTTGTAATAACTTTTAATACATTATTTAAATTATTTTACCCATGAAGGACTCAACAGGGGGGAATTGGGGAAAGGAGGTGTGGGAAGGGGAAAGAAAAGGGAGAGGAACAGACAAAGAAGACAAACAAACCAACAACTAAAACAAACAGAAGACAGACTGTTTCTTCCACCGAAGAGGTCTCAACACGAGTCTGGTATCCGCACCTGTTAAATCAGAGACATATGTGTGTGTGCATCGGTCTGCATGTGTATGAGAGTGAGCACAAAATAAGTGTGCGCATGTGAGTGGTTTGTCAGGAAACATACAAAGAGGGCAGCCAGTCACAGTAACTCCCCCCAACCCCCACCCAGAAACCGCGAGCAAGCAGGACAACACCACCAACCCTCACAGAGCATGAATGTCCAAGGCCAACAAGCCCCAGGAGAGCCTGGCATCCGCCTCAGGAGGGCTACCAGGCGGCTGGCATGGCGGGCCCACACCCCCAGACCGGCCAACCCCCCGCCCCCCTAGTGGGGCCAATGCCAGCCCCCGGGTGGCAGTTTGTAAAATATTAGGTGTCTAACTCCCAAGTCTCTGCTAGTCCATGATCTGTTAATTGATCATCACATTGATTTAATATCCCTTACAGAGACTTGGTTAGGGCAAGAGGATTATGTTGGTTTAAATGAATCAACTCCCTCTGGTTATTTAAACTGTCAAAATCCCAGAAGTTCTGGTTGTAGAGGAGTAGCAACAATTTACCATTTCAAATTACAACTGGATGTCAAGCAAAAAAATATGTTATAATTCATTTGAGGGCCTGGCCTTCAGTATTGGGTATGTTAGGAATTTTAGGTTAAAACCAATTTTATTTGTCATAGTTTATCATGCTCCCACAGCTTACTCAGAGTTTTTAACTGAATTTGCTGAGTTCGTAGCTGATTTAGTGCTTAAATCGAATAGAAAATTTATATTAGGGCACTTCAATATACACGTAGATGTAGATAGTGATTGCCTTAATGTGGCATTTTTTTCAATATTAGACTTGATGGGGTTTTCTCATGTAGTAGGAAATTTTACCCATTATCTCTACCACACATTGGACCTTGTTCTGACGTATGGCATAGAAATAGAAAATCTGGTAGGGTCTCTTCATAACCCTGTACTCTCAGACCATTATCTGTTAACTTTTGATTTTACTATTTCTATTTGGCTCCTGAAGAAAAATATTACTACAGTAGAAGTCTCTCAGATGATGCTGTTACCAAATTTAAGCAGATTATTTCCTTAATGCCATGTGTCAACACAATGGAGAAAAGTTAGGGAGATTTTACTCCTTCTGTAGTTGATAGCATGGTAGATAGTGTTACAGTTTCTCTGTATCAGACTCTCGCCATGGTGGCCCCTTAAAAAAAAGTCTAATTAGAGATTTCTGACTCCTTGGTTCAACACAGAAACTTGCAGCTTAAAACAGAAGACTCGTCAATTAGAAAGAAAATGGCACTCCACTAAATTAGATGAACTCTATCTACAGTGGATGTAAAAAGTCTACACACCCCTGTTCAAATGCCAGGTTTTTGTGATGTAAAAAATTAAGACCAAGATAAATCATTTCAAAACTTTGTCCACCATTAATGTGATCTATAACCTGTAAAACCCAATTGAAAAACAAACTGAAATCTTTTAAGGGGAAAAATAAAAAAACTTACAATTACCTGGTTGCATAAATATGCACACCCTGATATAACTGGGGATGTGGCTGTGTTCAGAATTAATCAATCACATTCAAACTCATGTTAAATGGGAGTCAACACACACCTGCCACCATTTAAAGTGCCTCTGATTAACCCCAAGTAAAATTCAGCTGTTCTAGTAGGCTTTTCCTGACATTTTTGGGGTCACATCTTACAACACAAGCCATGGTCCACAGAGAGCTTCCAACGCATCTGAGGGAGCTCATTGTTCAAAGGTATCAGTCAGGAGAAGGGCGCAAAAGAATTTCCAAGGCATTAAATATGGCATGGAACACAGTGAAGACAGTCATCAAGTAGAGAAAATATGGCACAACAGTGACATTACCAAGAACTGGGCATCCCTCCAAAATTGATGAAAAGACGAGAAGAAAACTGGTCAGAGAGGCTGCCAAGAGGTCGACAGCAACACTGAAGGAGCTGCAGGTGACAACAAGGTAAGGCAAGCTTATTGGTATAGCACATTTCATGTACAAGACAATTCAAACTGCTTAACATAAAAACATTAAAGCATTACAGGAAGTTGCAAAAAAAGTAAATTAAAGGTAAACAAAAACAAGTTAAAATAGAATAAGACAGAAAACGTGCAAGAAATAAAAGTTACAGTGCATTGTGGGAGATTAACAAGGCCACGGCAAATAGGAGAGTTTTTAACCTTGATTTAAAGCAGCTGACAGCTTTAGCAGCCCTGATGCTTTCTGTGAGCTTGTTCCATATATGAGGGGCATAAAAACTGAATGCTGCCTCAACATGTTTGGTTCTAACTCTGGGCACAGATAGGAGGCCTGACCCTGATGACCTGAGGGCTCTGGGCGGTTTGTAATGGACCAGCAGATTTGAGGTGTATTTTGGCCCTAAACCAGGGGTGTCCAATCATGTGCCATGGAGGGCAAAGACCCTGCAGGATTTACCTCCAACCAGTGTCTTCAACAGCAGAAACAGCAGAATTTCTTCCCATTGATTGCTGATAAGTGAAAACACCTGCTGAAGAGACTGGGTAGAAGAGAAAACCTGCAGGGTCATGGCCCTCCATGGCACATGATTGCCGTTATCTGTGTTGGAGCGGATGTCATTAAGGACCTTAACTAGAGCTGTCTCAGTGCTGTGACGTGGCTGAAAACCTGACTGGAAGACATCAAAACAATTATTTAATGTCAGGAAGTTGTACAATTGTTGAAAGACAGCTTCTTCTATTATTTTACTAAGAAAGGGGAGGTTTGATATAGGCCTATAGCTGTTCATAAGTGAGGTGTCTAGGTTCCTTGTCTCCCGTCTTCTTCACATGTCTGTGCTATGGGGTAGGGTGGCAAGATGGAAGCCTGATCTTTTGAAGAAAAACATCAAAGCCCGGCTACATTTTGCAAAAACACATTTGAAATCTTCCAAACGCATGTGGGAAAATGTTATGGTCCGATGAAACCTCCACATTGAAAGGAGCCAGTTGAGGTGGTTTGGGCATCTGTTCACGTCCAACTGGGAGTAGACCCCGGACAGACCCAGGACATGCTGGAGAGACTATATTTCACAGCAGCTGAAGAGGAGGAGGAGGTATGCAGTGGTAGCGGGGGTGGGTCCTCACTGATGACTTTTGGTGAAGGAGAGGTCTTGCACAGGTGGGGGCTGAGGTGGCTTTATCTCACAATTTCTGCTGGGCTGTAGCTTATCCTGTTGTTTTGGTTCCTCTTGTCTCTTGTCCTTGTCCTGGGAAACAGAGTGGCAACACAGAAAATAGAACAGATTGAAAGTAAACAGCCTCATGCCTGACCTGTTGAGGCTGAGTCCATCTCCCTTTAAAAATGCCTGTGGTCCCAGAAAACGTTGAAGTTGTCAATAAAATGAAGTGATTTGTTTGTACAAACTTCTGATAGCCATCCATTTAAATTGAACAGTCTGCTGAATCTCTCAACTTGTGTTTCTGCTGAATCTCTCAACTTGTGCTGTAGTGTTTATTAGTGGCCCACGACCATCGGTCGTGGGCCACTAATAAACACTGCAGCATTCAGACAGCTGACTAGATGCAGCAGTTCCTTGAAGTCCTGTTTCAGCACCTCAGACTGCTGTTTCACAACATCACTTGAGCCTACATGATTTGCAGGATTTTGTCTCTTGCATCAGATGGCATATCCCTGGGAAAGCACATTATTTCTGTTTTTACCACATACACTTTTCACATTCGCCCTCCAGTAGGTTCACCACCTGCAGGAGGGATCATGGAAGTCCGGTGCTATGTGGATTAGGTGGCAGTCAAAGGCGGAGACCTTGGCGGACTGATCCCAAGCTTTCTAAACTGGCTTTTGGTACGTGGAATGTCACCTCTCTGGTGGGGAAGGAGCCTGAGCTGGTGTACGAGATTGAGCGATACCGGCTAGATATAGTCGGCCTCACCTCAACACACAGCTCCGGTTCCGGAACCAGTCTCCTGGAGAGGGGCTGGAGCTTGGCCTTTTCTGGAGTTGCCCCGGGCGAGAGGCGACGAGCAGGGGTAGGTATTCTTGTATCGCCCCACCTTGCTGCCTCTATATTGGAGTTTTCCCCGGTGGACGAAAGGGTTGCTTCCCTGCGCCTTCGGGTTGGGAAACGGGTCCTGACCATCATTTGTGCCTATGCACCAAATGATGTTTCAGAGTACCCACCCTTTTTGGAGTCTGTGACTGGGGTGCTGGAGGGTGCTCCTCCTGGAGACTCCATTGTCCTACTGGGGGACTTCAATGCGCACGTGGGCAACGACAGTGAAACCTGGAGGGGGGTGATTGGGAGGAACGGCCTGCCCGATCTAAACCCGAGTGGTGTTCAGTTATTGGACTTCTGTGCTAACCACAGTCTGTCCATAATGAACACCATGTTCAAGCATAAGGGTGTCCATATGTGCACCTGGCACCAGGACACCCTAGGCCGCAGGTCGATGATCGATTTTGTTATCGTATCATCAGACCTGCGACCGTATGTCTTGGACACCCGAGTAAAGAGAGGTGCAGAGCTGTCAACTGATCACCACCTGGTGGTGAGTTGGATCCGATGGCAGGGGAGGAAGCCATTCAGACCTGGTAGACCCAAACGTATAGTGAGGGTGTGCTGGGAGCGTCTGGCTGAGGCCCCTGTCCGGGAGGTCTTCAACTCCCACCTCCGGAAGAACTTCAACCACATTCCGAGGGAGTCTGGAGACATGGAGTCTGAATGGGCCATGTTCTCCACCTCTGTTGTTGAAGCGGCGGCCCAGAGCTGCGGCCGCAAGGTGGTCGGTGCATCTCGTGGTGGCAACCCCCGAACCAAGTGGTGGACACCAGTGGTGAGGGGGGCCATTAAGCTGAAGAAGGAGTCCTATCAAGCTTGGTTGGCTTGTGGGACTCCCGAAGCAGCTGAGGTGTACCGGCAGGCCAAGCAGAGTGCAGCTCGGGTGGTTGCTGAAGCAAAAACCCGGGTATGGGAGGAGTTCGGTGAGGCCATGGAACAAGACTTTCGGTCGGCTTCAAAGAGATTCTGGCAAACTGTTCGGCGGCTCAGGAGGGGAAAGCAGCTCCCCGTCCACACTGTGTATGGTGCGGATGGGACACTGTTGACTTCAACTGGGGATATCGTCGGGCGGTGGAAGGAATACTTCGAGGATCTCCTCAATCCCACTGATACGCCTTCCACAGAGGAAGCAGGGTTTGGGGACAAGGGGGATGACTCGCCTATCACAGGGGCTGAGGTCGCCAAGGTGGTTAAAAATCTCCTTGGTGGCCGGGCCCCAGGGGTGGACGAGATTCGCCCCGAGTACCTCAAGGCCCTGGATGTTGTTGGGTTGTCATGGTTGACACGCCTCTGCAACATTGCGTGGAGGTCGGGGGCAGTGCCTTTGGCATGGCAAACCGGGGTGGTGGTTCCTCTCTTCAAAAAAGGGGACCGGAGGGTGTGCTCCAACTTTAGAGGGATCACACTCCTCAGCCTCCCTGGGAAGGTCTATGCCAAGGTACTGGAGAGGAGAGTCCGGCCGTTGGTCGAACCTCGGATTCAGGAGGAGCAATGTGGTTTTCGTCCTGGCCGTGGCACATCGGACCAGCTCTTTACCCTCTCGAGAATTCTTGAGGGTTCGTGGGAGTTTGCCCAACCAGTTTACATGTGTTTTGTGGACTTGGAGAAGGCATTTGACCGCGTCCCTCGTGGATTTTTGTGGGGGGTGCTTCGGGAGTATGGGGTATCGGGCTTGTTGTTACGAGCTATTCGGTCTCTGTACGACCATTGTGAGAGTTTAGTTCGTATTGCCAACACTCGGTCGGAGTCATTCCCAGTGAGAGTTGGACTCCGCCAGGGCTGCCCTTTGTCACCGGTCCTGTTCATAATTTTTATGGACAGGATTTCTAGGCGCAGCCAGGGAATGGAGGGTGTCATGCTTGGTGACCACAGGATCTCATCTCTGTTGTTTGCAGATGATGTTGTCCTGTTGGCTTCATCCAGCAATGACCTACAGCTCTTGCTGGGACGGTTTGCCGCTGAGTGTGAAGCGGCTGGGATGAGAATCAGCACCTCCAAGTCCGAGTCCATGGTCCTCAGCCGGAAAAAGGTGGATTGTCCTCTCCGGGTTGGGGACAGGCTCCTGCCCCAAGTGGAGGAGTTTAAGTATCTTGGGGTCTTGTTCACGAGTGAGGGGAAAATGGAGCGAGAGATCGACAGACGGATTGGAGCAGCATCTGCAGTGATGCGGACGTTGTACCGGTCTGTTGTGGTGAAGAGGGAGCTTAGTTCTAAGGCAAAGCTCTCGATTTACCAGTCAATCTACGTTCCTACTCTCACCTATGGTCACGAGCTTTGGGTAATGACCGAAAGAACGAGATCGCGGATACAAGCGGCTGAAATGAGCTTTCTCCGTAGGATTGCTGGACTCACCCTCAGAGATAGGGTGAGGAGCTCAGTCATCCGGGAGAGGCTCAGAGTAGAACCGCTGCTCCTCCACATTGAAAGGAGTCAGTTGAGGTGGTATGGGCATCTGATTAGGATGCCTCCTGGACGCCTCCCACTTGAGGTGTTTCAGGCACGTCCCACTGGGAGGAGACCCCGGGGCAGACCCAGGACTCGGTGGAGAGACTATGTCTCCCAGCTAGTCTGGGAACGCCTTGGTATCCCCTCTGAAGAGCTGGAGCAGGTGGCTGGGGAGAGGGAAGTCTGGGCTTCTCTGCTTGAACTGCTGCCTCCGCGACCCGGACCTCCGGAAAAGCGGTAGAAGATGGATGGATGGATGGATGGACACTTTTCACATCTCTTACAGCAGAGTGTCATGAATGCCCTTCGGGGCAGAGAATTGAGACCCACACACAGTACTGTGAGTTTGGGCGATTTATTGAAAAAAAAAAAAAAAACAACAAACATAAAGTTCAACAAAGTGCTCAAAATACAAAATACCAATGGGAAAGAAAAACTTACAAGTGTTGCGCACCAGAATGAGGCAGGGCTCAGGTAGAGATGAGGGAGAATAACCAATTCAGCAGCAAAGAAAAAATGAAAGTAAAGTCCTTAAAAAGGGTTCAGTGCCTATTTACATAATTAATGACAGGTGTGGGTACCTGAATGGGAAGGAGAAAGCATTGATACATAATATGGATAAGCTGGGGCAGTGACAGAGAGGGGAACCAAAACTGACAGCTGACAGGGCAATGCCTACATGAAACCTGACACCACTGACAGTTGTCAACCAGTAAGTGAAGACATAAAGAATAAAATAACAATCCAAGCATACCAAAATATAAATATAAATAAATACAAATTAAAAAATGTAACAAAACTAACAGAAACAGGAAAATGGCAAACATGAATGCATAAACCCAGAAGGCATAAAAAGCAACAAATAAGTAAATAAAGGGAAAAAGCCATGACACCTAGTTGCGAAGACCTCCAGCTCTTGGCTCATGAAAGATCTCCCCTGTCAAGGGGTGGATTCCAGACACCCTAGGGTAATATCAAAAGGAAAAGAACCCCTCCCCCCCAATAAGAGCACAACAATAGCTCACCTCAGGACGATGGTGGGGGGGAACAGGCCAGGAGGGAACAAAACAAATTCCCCCTCAGGACCCACATCAGGAAAAGCCCTCATTTCTCTAAGCCCCCTGGACCGAGGGGCTGAACAGTTTAGGCAGGTGATCAGAGTCCCAGGCCCGCCAGATGGCACAATGGAATGGGTTGGGTGCCCTCCCAGATAACGTGAGCCACCCAACTCTGCGGCACTGTGTTGGGTGTTCTGCCCGAGTGTTTTAACCACTTGAACAGGAGAGGTGGTCCAGGAGGCGGCTCCCCCATGGGGAGGCCAAACAATAGGAAGGAGAGCTGAGGAGGGGGAATCACAACGGCGTCTGGCAGTGGAGGAGGAACCACAACAGCGTCCGACAGCAGAGGATGAACCACGATGGCATCTGGCAGAGGAGGAGAAACCATGACGGTGGCTGGCAGAGGACGAGAAATCAAGACAGCATCTGGCAGAGGAGATGGAACCATGACGCCCTTGGACTGGCCAGCAACACCCTCGGTGGTCCCGTCAGGCACATGGTTGCACCCTCGGTGGCTCCGGACTGGAGCAGAGCTGCACTCTCAATGGCTCTGCACTGGAGCGGAGCTGCATCCTTGATGGCTCGGGGCTGCAGTGGAGTTGCACCCGTGGTGGCTCTGGGCTAGAGTGGAGCAGCACCCACAGTGGCTCCAGACTGAGCCAAGGCTACACCCTCGGTGGACCCGGACTGGGCCAAGGCAGCACCCGCAGTGGCTCTGGGCTGAAGCAAAGCTACACCCGCAGTGGCTCCAGGCTGGAGCAAAGCTGCACCCGCAGTGGCTCCGGGCTGGAGTGGAGCTGCACCCGTGGTGGCTCTGGGCTAGAGCGGAGCAGCACCCACAGTGGCTCCAGACTGGGCCAAGGCTACACCCTCGGTGGACCCGGACTGGGCCAAGGCAGCACCCGCAGTGGCTCCGGGCTGAAGCAAAGCTACACCCGCAGTGCCTCCAGACTGGAGCAACGCAGCACCCGCAGTGGCTTCGGGCTGAAGCAAAGCTACACCCGCAGTGGCTCCAGTCTGGAGCAAAGCTGCACCCGCAGTGGCTCCGGGCTGGAGCAATGCAGCACCCATGGTGGACCCAGACTGGGCCAAGGCAGCACCCGCAGTGGCTCCGGGCTGAAGCAAAGCTACACCCGCAGTGGCTCCAGGCTGGAGCAAAGCTGCACCCGCAGTGGCTCCAGACTGGAGCAATGCAGCACCCGCGGTGGCTCCGGGCTGGAGCAATGCAGCACCCATGGTGGCTCCAGTATGGAGAAACACTGCACCCGTGGTGGGCCCGGGCTGGGCCATAGCTGCACCCATGGTGGGCCCGGACTGGGTCACAGCTGTGCCCACGGAGGACCCGGACTAGGCCAAAACTGCTCCCTCGGAGGCCCTGGACTGGAACGATACACCAACAACGGCCTCATCCGGAGGGGGAGCAACACCCACAGAGGTCCCGGGCTGGGACGGAGTACCCACGATGACCTCAGCGGGAGGAGCTGGACCCACGATGATCTCTGGCAGCTGACCTGGACACACAGAGACATCTGGCTGATCAGGAAATACCTTGGCGACCCTGAGGAAAACCTCAGATAACACAGGCAGAGAAACAGGTTCAGGGTCACCGGCAGTGGTGGAGCCCGGCAAGGTGAGCTCAGGTGCAGCTGACGGCTGCACCCAACTCTCCTAACCAAGAGACAGGCAAAATTTCTACAAAACAGGACAGGCGGAGACACGGAGAGGGCAGGTGAGAGATTAATAGCTGCAACAAGCGGTGAGGACTCATGGGACTGCAAACCCTGACCCTCATTACCGGGAATCAGACAAGGCACATCATCATAAAATAAAGGGGAATGAAATGACATTTGCCTGTGTTCCCAGTTTTTGATGTTGCCTGCTGCAGCGGGTGTAGTGTCATCCCTCTCCGTGGCTACAGTGGAGAAGCCCCAATGGGCACAGAGGTGGGCGGAGCCGGGGGAAAGGCAGACGACCTCTCGGCAGCAGAAGAGGGTGCGGGAGAGAAGCAGAGAACAGTAGCTGTGCTGAGAGGAAGAGGTGATGATTAAGCCAGAGAGGAAAAATACTGGGTGTGCACTGCTGAGGGTGGCTTCTGTCCCAGCGTAGGAGAGGCTGCCGATTGAGAGGTTGGGGCATTCTTCTGGAGGGATTTCCCAGGATGACAATGAGGAGCGGGAGGTGGAGACATGGGCTCTAAGTGGTGAGGGAGAGGCTCTGGAGTCAGTTGATGCTCACTCTGTGGCAAACATTCCAGGTCCCTCGGTGAGTTCTCCTCTAGCTTCTGAGCCAAATCCGGGAGGATCCATGGCTTAGCCTCCAGGAGGAGGTCAGTCTCTGCCAGTATAACTCGCCTGCACTCCTCCAGCTCCTCAGCTGATGAAGCAGACCAAGGCTCGGGAGGAGGAGGTGGAGCTGCTGCCGGAGAGTGGTGAGGGACTGGAGTTTTCCGTCTGCGTGAGCACTTGCTTTTTGTTGGCATGGATGCAGGCATCAGAGCTGACCTCCCCAGCTCATCACTCGTGGACTGAGGGAGGATTATGGACAGGAGTAGGTCCGTGAGCTCCAGATGATCCCACAGGCTGGGACATGTCTCCAGTATCTGCACCACACCCTCCAGACACTCTCGGGCTGTCTTGCGAGTACAGGAGACTTGAGCCTGTGATAGAATATCCTCCAAAATTCCCACTGACCATCGCTCCACCTTGTTCAGTTTTAGGGTGGTCGTCTCCGGGGTGACAGACATGGTAATCCCAGTGAGAGAAAAAACCAATGAGCTTTGCCGCCGCTAAGGTGATCGAAATGGCAAGAAAAAAGAAAAATCATCAAACTCACAGCAGCTGGGTCTCTACTGGCTGCTGAATTCAGTCATGAATGCCCTTTGGGGCAGAGAATTGAGACCCACACACTGTACTGTGAGTTTGGGCGATTTATTGAAAAAACAAACAACAAACATAAAGTTCAACAAAGTGCTCAAAATACAAAATACCAACAGGAAAGAAAAACTTACAATTGTTGTGCACCAGAATGAGGCAGGGATCTGGTGGAAAAGAGGGAGAATAACCAATTCAGCAGCAAATAAAAAATGAAAGTAAAGCCCTTAAAAAGGGTTCAATACCCATTTACATAATTAATGACAGGTGTGGGTACCTGAAAGGGCAGGAGAAAGCATTGATACATAATACGGATAAGCTGGGGCAGTGACAGAGAGGGAAACCAAAACTGACGGTGCCGGTAAGGTACAATAACCACAATTTTTTTTTTTGGTTGAAACAGGTCCAGCAGCGGAAACCAGGGTCGAAAATCCATCCATCCATCCATCTTCTACCGCTTAATCCTTTACAGGTCGCGGGGGGGCTGGAGCCTAACAAGTTATGTACCAAATTGATTAATGCAATTTCCTGTAGCTGCATATTAATTAATTGAAAATGTCTTTTTACATGTACAAAAAGGTTATTCTTTGGTCTTCACTTATCGGTGTTCTACAACCATTTTTAGGTGTGGTGATTGGTGCTGTTGTAACTCCTGTTTTAGACAAACAAAGTGCATGAACTGCAGTTGAAATCAACATGCTTCATTGAAATGCTTCGCGTCAGCTGACTGTATTAACCCATTCAGATTTCTGCGGCCACACTACAAGCAACTAGTTTAAACATTACCCATCCATCCATCCATATTCTTAATCTTAATCCTTTTTAGTTTTGCAGGGGGGCTGCAGCCGAAGACAGCACCCTGCGTGTTGCAAAATCTGCTCTACTGAGGGGCAGCAACATGACAGTTCAGCTTATATACAGCAATGAGGCATAATATAATAGTGACATTCCACCACAGACTTTCACCTGTGTAATTCCATAATATATGTAGTGATCCAGCTTTAACGACCATGCCTTTCTGTCTTTCCATCTAGGCAAGATGAAAACAGACAACTCCCATCGCTGACCTTACATTAGCGATGGTCAACATGCATGACGAAGAGATGCGGCTCTTGGAACGGCAACATGACCAGCGGCAAGAATCAGGAGTACATGCAGCATTTGCGACAGGTGGCCGCAGATGTGCGGGCAGATGCGCGTGAAGTCCTGGAGCAGGACGCTGCGTTACGAAGGGAAGAGCTCGCAGAGATGTCATCACCCAGTCTGTTTTTTTGTTTGTAAATTTTGCTTCTGGAATAAAATTGTATTGTTTGCATCAAAAGTCTGGTTTATCTGTTATGACACCGTATGAGAAAAGCCAATAATTACATACACATTCCATTCTCTGTTCACTCCACATGCTGCTGTTCATCAGGTCAGGTGTATAGCCTTCTAATGGTAATTTAATTTTTAACAACACAACGAAACGTAATGTCTTGGTAGGTTTTTTTTTTAATTTTAAACAAATTTGCAATGCGGAATCCATTTCTCTTGAACGGGTACATTTTTTAGGTTATAAGCAGTTGTACAGGTGTGCTTGAACTTGTAGACACTGCTAAAGGTAAGTATGTGTAAGCTGAATGTTGCATCGCCAGTCAAAATTTAATAAATTAAGAAGGAATCTAGCAAAAATTTGGCACTAATAACAGTAGACAAATCGGACAAGGATACACAACTGTGTTTTTGTTGCACACAACTGTTGTTACCAACAAGTGCAAAATTTATATTCCCTTTTCCCAAAAATTAAAAATCAATTTGTAAGTAAAAGTGGGAGACCTTTACATGGGAAAATATGACATGTATCAGCACATGATTTATAGTTCAATTTGCATTTCCACCTAAGCAAAAGTGGCTTGTCGAGCTGGATTTTTGTGAAGATGGCCTGTGTGGTGTTTCTGCATGTAATTACATACCTGTCAAGTGATACGGTTTCGCCGTATTTTAATACAGGGAAAATGCAATTTTAGCAAATACGGGCGTATTGCCATTTCTGTACGCCAAAGAGAAAAATATACGGGAAAAAAATTTGAGAGTGTGGGGAGGAACACGTCGTGTGTGACCCCCACAGCATACAGGGCTGTCAGAGCGCTCAGCGTGAGCAATTATCACAACAGAAGTGTGGACTCATCATTAAGCTGATGGCTTTGCACCTTCTTAACAGATAAGCGTTATGAACAAGAGGACAGGTAGATGGACCATGCACAACATTTTATTTACAAAAAACATTTTTGAAATATGTATGCACATAAATGTGGACAAAATAGACAAATATTGCATCTCGTGTTATATTGTAACGTGCAGCTCGACGTCCCACCGGGAGGTTTGAACTCACGCCTCGCGCTCCGGAGTCCTGCACTCTACCTGTGTCGCCAATAGGGTCAACCCACTTGTCAAGCCAAGTAGGGTGCTTATATTGAGTTCGCTACAATATCACCACCCTGCTCCTCTGCTCTCTGTGCCGCTGCCACCACTGGTTCATCTACTGCAGGGGTGTCAAACTCATTCCATGGAGGGCCAAGACCCTGCATGTTTTGCTTCTACCCAGTGTCTTCAGCAGGTGTTTTCACTGATCAGCAATCAGTGGGAAGAAATTCAGTGAAATCACCTGTTGAAGACACTGGGTGGAGGTAAAACCTGCAGGGTCTTGGCCCTTCATGGAATGAGTTTGACACCTGTGATCTACTGCATCATCCAATGTAGTGTCAAACGTCTCTCCATGACTCTCACACAGATTGTGCAGAGCACAACAAGTCAGCACCATAGATTTCACCAGTTTCATGTCACAGTCATTCCTCTCTCCTTCCTCCTTCCTTCTCTCCTCATCATCAGCCATTTTGTTTGTTGTGGAGGATTCCGTCGCATGTTTCACGTCACGAGGGTGTGGCGCCGCCTGCTGTTCAACAAATCCCACCCACAGCAGGTGTGCCAGCAGGTGCGCCAGCAGTAGTTGAAAAGCAACTGAGGCTGAACCGAACCGAAGTGAGTAGAGCCGGGTTTTCAAATCGGGGCTGAGCGGGGCTAGTGGAAAAGCGCCTTAAGTCTCCCAGCTGGTCTGGGATCGCCTTGGTATCCTCTTTGAAGAGCTGGAGCAGGTGGCTGGGGAGAGGGAAGTCTGGGCTTCTCTGCTTGAACTGCTGTGACCCGGACCTCTGGAAATGTGGTAGAAGATGGATAGAGCTAACAAAAGCCTGGATTAGTTTCTCATTATCACTCTGAGACAAGATGCTCGTAATCTTGTCAATATTACGCAAATGATAGAAGGCAGTCTTAGAAACAAGTTTAAAATGTGAATTAAAGAACAGGTCTTGATCAAAAATACTCCAAGGTTCCTCATAGCACTGTTAAGAGAACGAGTAATCCCATCCAATGCTTTGGATGATGATTTCGGAAGGAGGTTTTTTGGACCAACTAGAATGACTTCAGTCTTATTTGAATTCAATAGCAAGAAATTACAAGTCATCCAAGCTCTGATTTCCTTAAGACAAGCCTCTAATTTGGCAAATTGTTTGCTGTCATCTGGGTTCATTGACAAATATAATTGTGTGTCGTCTGCATAACAATGAAAATGTACAGTGCATCTTGAAAGTATTCACAGCCCTTCACTTTTTCCACATTTTATGTTACAACCTTTTTCCAAAATGAAATAAATTAATTTTTCCCTCAAAATTCTACACACAATAGAACATGATGACAACATGAAAAAAGTTTTTTTTAGATTTTTACAAATTTATTAAAAATAAAAAACTAAGAAATCACATGTACATACAGTAATTATTATTATTATTATTATTATTATTATTATTATTATTATTATTATTATTATTATTATTTTGTTCTTCTGACCTTGCTGGTGGAAGGACACTTTGCTGCTTTGCTCTTCCCTCTTCTTGCACTTTTTTGTCAATATTTTTATTTACCCTTCTAGAAACTTATGGGCAGCACCTACCGGATACTTATAAATCACTGGGACTATATTTCTGAGCTGAAGATGAAGAAATAGCTCACTATTTCCATGATCTAACACTTTTTTGGACCTTATCAGTGTTACGTGAGTGTGGCCTACAAGCAGCTGAAGCCTGAACTACAGCAAATGACAAGCTAAACCCAAGTATCAACAAGATGCCTCCCCTTTCTACAGATGACTAACACAAACTCCTACAGAAGATTACCATGCTGGAAACTAAAATCCAGTGGCTAGAAGTTAATCTGGAAGTAAATGGACTCTGTGAAAATGACATAACACTGCCAGTGACTAAATACAGTAAACAAGGCCCCGCTAACTCACAGCTATCTAGTGCTAACATGGCTGAGAGGAAACGGGAGGGTTGTGTACAGAGAAATAAATCAAGTGATAGTCCTCCCTGGAATGCTGTTGGTGCAAAGCCCAAGAATAAATCATCACACAGGGTGAAGGGACGACAAGCAACAGCCCAACTTGGTGAGATCTGTGATGTGAACGGCTGGCCTGCATTATCAGGTAGACCACGAGCATCTTCAACCCCAACAGTCAGCAAGACAAAGCCGTGGATAGCTGTCAAAGGAAAGCCTAAAAACAAATCTCCTCCACAACAGCCAAACATGCCACTTTAGAACAGATTTGTGCCGGCCGCTACTGAAGGAGCCTGGATCCCCATCTGATGACCTGGATAAAATCTCCCTCACACGCAGCAAGGTAAATCAGAACATCTCAGAAGGTAAAAGGCTACAGAGAAAGCTAACAGCTGGGCCTGAAACTCTGATTGCTGGTGACTCTGTGTCATGAGCCAAGAGCTGGAGGTCTCCGCCAGACTCGGTGTCATGGCTTTTTCCCTTTATTTACTTATTTGTGGCATTTTATGCCTTCTGGGTTTGTGCATTCATGTTTGCAATTTTCCAGTTTGTGTTAGTTTTGTTACATTTTTTAATTTGTATTTATTTATATTTATATTTTGGTATGCTTGGATTATTATTTTATTCTTTATATCTTCACTTACTGGTTGACAGCTGTCAGTGGCGTCAGGTTTCATGTGGGCGTTGCCCTGTCAGCTGTCAGTTTTGGTTTCCCTCTCTGTCACTGCCCCAGCTTATCCGTATTATGTATCAATGCTTTCTCCTGCCCTTTCAGGTACCCACACCTGTCATTAATTATGTAAATGGGTATTGAACCCTTTTTAAGGGCTTTACTTTCATTTTTTATTTGCTGCTGAATTGGTTATTCTCCCTCTTTTCCACCAGATCCCTGCCTCATTCTGGTGCACAACAATTGTAAGTTTTTCTTTCCTGTTGGTATTTTGTATTTTGAGCACTTTGTTGAACTTTATGTTTGTTGTTTGTTTTTTCAATAAATCGCCCAAACTCACAGTACAGTGTGTGGGTCTCAATTCTCTGCCCCAAAGGGCATTCATGACTGAATTCAGCAGCCAGTAGAGACCCAGCTGCTGTGAGTTTGATGATTTTTCTTTTTTCTTGCCATTTCGATCACCTTAGCGGCGGCAAAGCTCATTGGTTTTTTCTCTCACTGGGATTACCATGTCTGTCACCCCGGAGACTACCACCCTAAAACTGAACAAGGTGGAGCGATGGTCAGTGGGAATTTTGGAGGATATTCTATCACAGGCTCAAGTCTCCTGTACTCGCAAGACAGCCCGAGAGTGTCTGGAGGGTGTGGTGCAGATACTGGAGACATGTCCCAGCCTGTGGGATCATCTGGAGCTCACGGACCTACTCCTGTCCATAATCCTCCCTCAGTCCACGAGTGATGAGCTGGGGAGGTCAGCTCTGATGCCTGCATCCATGCCAACAAAAAGCAAGTGCTCACGCAGACGGAAAACTCCAGTCCCTCACCACTCTCCGGCAGCAGCTCCACCTCCTCCTCCCGAGCCTTGGTCTGCTTCATCAGCTGAGGAGCTGGAGGAGTGCAGGCGAGTTATACTGGCAGAGACTGACCTCCTCCTGGAGGCTAAGCCATGGATCCTCCCGGATTTGGCTCAGAAGCTAGAGGAGAACTCACCGAGGGACCTGGAATGTTTGCCACAGAGTGAGCATCAACTGACTCCAGAGCCTCTCCCTCACCACTTAGAGCCCATGTCTCCACCTCCCGCTCCTCATTGTCATCCTGGGAAATCCCTCCAGAAGAATGCCCCAACCTCTCAATCGGCAGCCTCTCCTACGCTGGGACAGAAGCCACCCTCAGCAGTGCACACCCAGTATTTTTCCTCTCTGGCTTAATCATCACCTCTTCCTCTCAGCACAGCTACTGTTCTCTGCTTCTCTCCCGCACCCTCTTCTGCTGCCGAGAGGTCGTCTGCCTTTCCCCCGGCTCCGCCCACCTCTGTGCCCATTGGGGCTTCTCCACTGTAGCCACGGAGAGGGATGACACTACACCCGCTGCAGCAGGCAACATCAAAAACTGGGAACACAGGCAAATGTCATTTCATTCCCCTTTATTTTATGATGATGTGCCTTGTCTGATTCCCGGTAATGAGGGTCAGGGTTTGCAGTCCCATGAGTCCTCACCGCTTGTTGCAGCTATTAATCTCTCACCTGCCCTCTCCGTGTCTCCGCCTGTCCTGTTTTGTAGAAATTTTGCCTGTCTCTTGGTTAGGAGAGTTGGGTGCAGCCGTCAGCTGCACCTGAGCTCACCTTGCCGGGCTCCACCACTGCCGGTGACCCTGAACCTGTTTCTCTGCCTGTGTTATCTGAGGTTTTCCTCAGGGTCGCCAAGGTATTTCCTGATCAGCCAGATGTCTCTGTGTGTCCAGGTCAGCTGCCAGAGATCATCGTGGGTCCAGCTCCTCCCGCTGAGGTCATCGTGGGTACTCCGTCCCAGCCCGGGACCTCTGTGGGTGTTGCTCCCCCTCCGGATGAGGCCGTTGTTGGTGTATCGTTCCAGTCCAGGGCCTCCGAGGGAGCAGTTTTGGCCTAGTCCGGGTCCTCCGTGGGCACAGCTGTGACCCAGTCCGGGCCCACCATGGGTGCAGCTATGGCCCAGCCCGGGCCCACCACGGGTGCAGTGTTTCTCCATACTGGAGCCACCATGGGTGCTGCATTGCTCCAGCCCGGAGCCACCGCGGGTGCTGCATTGCTCCAGTCTGGAGCCACTGCGGGTGCAGCTTTGCTCCAGCCTGGAGCCACTGCGGGTGTAGCTTTGCTTCAGCCCGGAGCCACTGCGGGTGCTGCCTTGGCCCAGTCTGGGTCCACCATGGGTGCTGCATTGCTCCAGCCCGGAGCCACTGTGGGTGCAGCTTTGCTCCAGACTGGAGCCACTGCGGGTGTAGCTTTGCTTCAGCCCAAAGCCACTGTGGGTGCTGCGTTGCTCCAGTCTGGAGGCACTGCGGGTGTAGCTTTGCTTCAGCCCGGAGCCACTGCGGGTGCTGCCTTGGCCCAGTCCGGGTCCACCGAGGGTGTAGCCTTGGCCCAGTCTGGAGCCACTGTGGGTGCTGCTCCGCTCTAGCCCAGAGCCACCACGGGTGCAGCTCCACTCCAGCCCGGAGCCACTGCGGGTGCAGCTTTGCTCCAGCCTGGAGCCACTGCGGGTGTAGCTTTGCTTCAGCCCAGAGCCACTGCGGGTGCTGCCTTGGCCCAGTCCGGGTCCACCGAGGGTGTAGCCTTGGCTCAGTCTGGAGCCACTGTGGGTGCTGCTCCACTCTAGCCCAGAGCCACCACGGGTGCAACTCCACTGCAGCCCCGAGCCATCAAGGATGCAGCTCCGCTCCAGTGCAGAGCCATTGAGAGTGCAGCTCTGCTCCAGTCCGGAGCCACCGAGGGTGCAACCATGTGCCTGACGGGACCACCGAGGGTGTTGCTGGCCAGTCCAAGGGCGTCATGGTTCCATCTCCTCTGCCAGATGCTGTCTTGATTTCTCGTCCTCTGCCAGCCACCGTCATGGTTTCTCCTCCTCTGCCAGATGCCATCGTGGTTCATCCTCTGCTGTCGGACGCTGTTGTGGTTCCTCCTCCACTGCCAGACGCCGTTGTGATTCCCCCTCCTCAGCTCTCCTTCCTATTGTTTGGCCTCCCCATGGGGGAGCCGCCTCCTGGACCACCTCTCCTGTTCAAGTGGTTAAAACACTCGGGCAGAACACCCAACACAGTGCCGCAGAGTTGGGTGGCTCACGTTATCTGGGAGGGCACCCAACCCATTCCATTGTGCCATCTGGCGGGCCTGGGACTCTGATCACCTGCCTAAACTGTTCAGCCCCTCGGTCCAGGGGGCTTAGAGAAATGAGGGCTTTTCCTGATGTGGGTCCTGAGGGGGAATTTGTTTTGTTCCCTCCTGGCCTGTTCCCCCCCACCATCGTCCTGAGGTGAGCTATTGTTGTGCTCTTATTGGGGGGGAGGGGTTCTTTTCCTTTTGATATTACCCTAGGGTGTCTGGAATCCACCCCTTGACAGGGGAGATCTTTCATGAGCCAAGAGCTGGAGGTCTTCGCAACTAGGTGTCATGGCTTTTTCCCTTTATTTACTTATTTGTTGCTTTTTATGCCTTCTGGGTTTATGCATTCATGTTTGCCATTTTCCTGTTTCTGTTAGTTTTGTTACATTTTTTAATTTGTATTTATTTATATTTATATTTTGGTATGCTTGGATTGTTATTTTATTCTTTATGTCTTCACTTACTGGTTGACAACTGTCAGTGGTGTCAGGTTTCATGTAGGCATTGCCCTGTCAGCTGTCAGTTTTGGTTCCCCTCTCTGTCACTGCCCCAGCTTATCCATATTATGTATCAATGCTTTCTCCTTCCCATTCAGGTACCCACACCTGTCATTAATTATGTAAATAGGCACTGAACCCTTTTTAAGGACTTTACTTTCATTTTTTCTTTGCTGCTGAATTGGTTATTCTCCCTCATCTCTACCTGAGCCCTGCCTCATTCTGGTGCGCAACACTTGTAAGTTTTTCTTTCCCATTGGTATTTTGTATTTTGAGCACTTTGTTGAACTTTATGTTTGTTGTTTTGTTTTTTTTTTCAATAAATCGCCCAAACTCACAGTACTGTGTGTGGGTCTCAATTCTCTGCCCCGAAGGGCATTCATGACACTCTGCTGTAAGAGATGTGAAAAGTGTATGTGGTAAAAACAGAAATAATGTGCTTTCCCAGGGATATGCCATCTGATGCAAGAGACAAAATCCTGCAAATCATGTAGGCTCAAGTGATGTTGTGAAACAGCAGTCTGAGGTGCTGAAACAGGACTTCAAGGAACTGCTGCATCTAGTCAGCTGTCTGAATGCTGCAGTGTTTATTAGTGGCCCACGACCGATGGTCGTGGGCCACTAATAAACACTGCAGCACAAGTTGAGAGATTCAGCAGAAACACAAGTTGAGAGATTCAGCAGACTGTTCAATTTAAATGGATGGCTATCAGAAGTTTGTACAAACAAATCACTTCATTTTATTGACAACTTCAACGTTTTCTGGGACCACAGGCATTTTTAAAGGGAGATGGACTCAGCCTCAACAGGTCAGGCATGAGGCTGTTTACTTTCAATCTGTTCTATTTTCTGTGTTGCCACTCTGTTTCCCAGGACAAGGACAAGAGACAAGAGGAACCAAAACAACAGGATAAGCTACAGCCCAGCAGAAATTGTGAGATAAAGCCACCTCAGCCCCCACCTGTGCAAGACCTCTCCTTCACCAAAAGTCATCAGTGAGGACCCACCCCCGCTACCACTGCATACCTCCTCCTCCTCTTCAGCTGCTGTGAAATATAGTCTCTCCAGCATGTCCTGGGTCTGTCCGGGGTCTACTCCCAGTTGGACGTGAACAGATGCCCAAACCACCTCAACTGGCTCCTTTCAATGTGGAGGTTTCATCGGACCATAACATTTTCCCACATGCGTTTGGAAGATTTCAAATGTGTTTTTGCAAAATGTAGCCGGGCTTTGATGTTTTTCTTCAAAAGATCAGGCTTCCATCTTGCCACCCTACCCCATAGCACAGACATGTGAAGAAGACGGGAGACAAGGAACCTAGACACCTCACTTATGAACAGCTATAGGCCTATATCAAACCTCCCCTTTCTTAGTAAAATAATAGAAGAAGCTGTCTTTCAACAATTGTACAACTTCCTGACATTAAATAATTGTTTTGATGTCTTCCAGTCAGGTTTTCAGCCACGTCACAGCACTGAGACAGCTCTAGTTAAGGTCCTTAATGACATCCGCTCCAACACAGATAACGGCAATCATGTGCCATGGAGGGCCATGACCCTGCAGGTTTTCTCTTCTACCCAGTCTCTTCAGCAGGTGTTTTCACTTATCAGCAATCAATGGGAAGAAATTCTGCTGTTTCTGCTGTTGAAGACACTGGTTGGAGGTAAATCCTGCAGGGTCTTTGCCCTCCATGGCACATGATTGGACACCCCTGGTTTAGGGCCAAAATACACCTCAAATCTGCTGGTCCATTACAAACCGCCCAGAGCCCTCAGGTCATCAGGGTCAGGCCTCCTATCTGTGCCCAGAGTTAGAACCAAACATGTTGAGGCAGCATTCAGTTTTTATGCCCCTCATATATGGAACAAGCTCACAGAAAGCATCAGGGCTGCTAAAGCTGTCAGCTGCTTTAAATCAAGGTTAAAAACTCTCCTATTTGCCGTGGCCTTGTTAATCTCCCACAATGCACTGTAACTTTTATTTCTTGCACGTTTTCTGTCTTATTCTATTTTAACTTGTTTTTGTTTACCTTTAATTTACTTTTTTTGCAACTTCCTGTAATGCTTTAATGTTTTTATGTTAAGCAGTTTGAATTGTCTTGTACATGAAATGTGCTATACCAATAAGCTTGCCTTACCTTGTTGTCACCTGCAGCTCCTTCAGTGTTGCTGTCGACCTCTTGGCAGCCTCTCTGACCAGTTTTCTTCTCGTCTTTTCATCAATTTTGGAGGGATGCCCAGTTCTTGGTAATGTCACTGTTGTGCCATATTTTCTCTACTTGATGACTGTCTTCACTGTGTTCCATGCCATATTTAATGCCTTGGAAATTCTTTTGCGCCCTTCTCCTGACTGATACCTTTGAACAATGAGCTCCCTCAGATGCGTTGGAAGCTCTCTGTGGACCATGGCTTGTGTTGTAAGATGTGACCCCAAAAATGTCAGGAAAAGCCTACTAGAACAGCTGAATTTTACTTGGGGTTAATCAGAGGCACTTTAAATGGTGGCAGGTGTGTGTTGACTCCCATTTAACATGAGTTTGAATGTGATTGATTAATTCTGAACACAGCCACATCCCCAGTTATATCAGGGTGTGCATATTTATGCAACCAGGTAATTGTAAGTTTTTTTATTTTTCCCCTTAAAAGATTTCAGTTTGTTTTTCAATTGGGTTTTACAGGTTATAGATCACATTAATGGTGGACAAAGTTTTGAAATGATTTATCTTGGTCTTAATTTTTTACATCACAAAAACCTGGCATTTGAACAGGGGTGTGTAGACTTTTTACATCCACTGTAGATAGAGTTCATCTAATTTAGTGGAGTGCCATTTTCTTTCTAATTGACGAGTCTTCTGTTTTAAGCTGCAAGTTTCTGTGTTGAACCAAGGAGTCAGAAATCTCTAATTAGACTTTTTTTTAAGGGGCCACCATGGCGAGAGTCTGATACAGAGAAACTGTAACACTATCTACCATGCTATCAACTACAGAAGGAGTAAAATCTCCCTAACTTTTCTCCATTGTGTTGACACATGGCATTAAGGAAATAATCTGCTTAAATTTGGTAACAGCATCATCTGAGAGACTTCTACTGTAGTAATATTTTTCTTCAGGAGCCAAATAGAAATAGTAAAATCAAAAGTTAACAGATAATGGTCTGAGAGTACAGGGTTATGAAGAGACCCTACCAGATTTTCTATTTCTATGCCATACGTCAGAACAAGGTCCAATGTGTGGTAGAGATAATGGGTAAAATTTCCTACTACATGAGAAAACCCCATCAAGTCTAATATTGAAAAAAATGCCACATTAAGGCAATCACTATCTACATCTACGTGTATATTGAAGTGCCCTAATATAAATTTTCTATTCGATTTAAGCACTAAATCAGCTACGAACTCAGCAAATTCAGTTAAAAACTCTGAGTAAGCTGTGGGAGCATGATAAACTATGACAAATAAAATTGGTTTTAACCTAAAATTCCTAACATACCCAATACTGAAGGCCAGGCCCTCAAATGAATTATAACATATTTTTTTGCTTGACATCCAGTTGTAATTTGAAATGGTAAATTGTTGCTACTCCTCTACAACCAGAACTTCTGGGATTTTGACAGTTTAAATAACCAGAGGGAGTTGATTCATTTAAACCAACATAATCCTCTTGCCCTAACCAAGTCTCTGTAAGGGATATTAAATCAATGTGATGATCAATTAACAGATCATGGACTAGCAGAGACTTGGGAGTTAGACACCTAATATTTTACAAACTGCCACCCGGGGGCTGGCATTGGCCCCACTAGGGGGGCGGGGGGTTGGCCGGTCTGGGGGTGTGGGCCCGCCATGCCAGCCGCCTGGTAGCCCTCCTGAGGCGGATGCCAGGCTCTCCTGGGGCTTGTTGGCCTTGGACATTCATGCTCTGTGAGGGTTGGTGGTGTTGTCCTGCTTGCTCGCGGTTTCTGGGTGGGGGTTGGGGGGAGTTACTGTGACTGGCTGCCCTCTTTGTATGTTTCCTGACAAACCACTCACATGCGCACACTTATTTTGTGCTCACTCTCATACACATGCAGACCGATGCACACACACATATGTCTCTGATTTAACAGGTGCGGATACCAGACTCGTGTTGAGACCTCTTCGGTGGAAGAAACAGTCTGTCTTCTGTTTGTTTTAGTTGTTGGTTTGTTTGTCTTCTTTGTCTGTTCCTCTCCCTTTTCTTTCCCCTTCCCACACCTCCTTTCCCCAATTCCCCCCTGTTGAGTCCTTCATGGGTAAAATAATTTAAATAATGTATTAAAAGTTATTACAAGAGGAGTTTACAACAATATACAGTACACACACACACACACACACACACACACACACACACACACACACACACACACACACACACACACACACACACACTGTATAAAGCTCCTTTTGGCAAAGTAAATCTGTTTGGCACAATAAGGGTAGTGGATTTCTGTTCTGCTCACCTACTGTAGCTGCCTGACAGGACAAGAGGGAACAAAAGATCATGGACTAGCAGAGACATGGGAGTTAGAGACCTAATATTTAACAAACCACAGTCGTGGGCCACTAATAAACACTGCAGCATTCAGACAGCTGACTAGATGCAGCAGTTCCTTGAAGTCCTGTTTCAGCACCTCAGACTGCTGTTTCACAACATCACTTGAGCCTACATGATTTGCAGGATTTTGTCTCTTGCATCAGATGGCATATCCCTGGGAAAGCACATTATTTCTGTTTTTACCACATACACTTTTCACATCTCTTACAGCAGAGTGTCATGAATGCCCTTCGGGGCAGAGAATTGAGACCCACACACAGTACTGTGAGTTTGGGCGATTTATTGAAAAAAAAAAAAAAAACAACAAACATAAAGTTCAACAAAGTGCTCAAAATACAAAATACCAATGGGAAAGAAAAACTTACAAGTGTTGCGCACCAGAATGAGGCAGGGCTCAGGTAGAGATGAGGGAGAATAACCAATTCAGCAGCAAAGAAAAAATGAAAGTAAAGTCCTTAAAAAGGGTTCAGTGCCTATTTACATAATTAATGACAGGTGTGGGTACCTGAATGGGAAGGAGAAAGCATTGATACATAATATGGATAAGCTGGGGCAGTGACAGAGAGGGGAACCAAAACTGACAGCTGACAGGGCAATGCCTACATGAAACCTGACACCACTGACAGTTGTCAACCAGTAAGTGAAGACATAAAGAATAAAATAACAATCCAAGCATACCAAAATATAAATATAAATAAATACAAATTAAAAAATGTAACAAAACTAACAGAAACAGGAAAATGGCAAACATGAATGCATAAACCCAGAAGGCATAAAAAGCAACAAATAAGTAAATAAAGGGAAAAAGCCATGACACCTAGTTGCGAAGACCTCCAGCTCTTGGCTCATGAAAGATCTCCCCTGTCAAGGGGTGGATTCCAGACACCCTAGGGTAATATCAAAAGGAAAAGAACCCCTCCCCCCCAATAAGAGCACAACAATAGCTCACCTCAGGACGATGGTGGGGGGGAACAGGCCAGGAGGGAACAAAACAAATTCCCCCTCAGGACCCACATCAGGAAAAGCCCTCATTTCTCTAAGCCCCCTGGACCGAGGGGCTGAACAGTTTAGGCAGGTGATCAGAGTCCCAGGCCCGCCAGATGGCACAATGGAATGGGTTGGGTGCCCTCCCAGATAACGTGAGCCACCCAACTCTGCGGCACTGTGTTGGGTGTTCTGCCCGAGTGTTTTAACCACTTGAACAGGAGAGGTGGTCCAGGAGGCGGCTCCCCCATGGGGAGGCCAAACAATAGGAAGGAGAGCTGAGGAGGGGGAATCACAACGGCGTCTGGCAGTGGAGGAGGAACCACAACAGCGTCCGACAGCAGAGGATGAACCACGATGGCATCTGGCAGAGGAGGAGAAACCATGACGGTGGCTGGCAGAGGACGAGAAATCAAGACAGCATCTGGCAGAGGAGATGGAACCATGACGCCCTTGGACTGGCCAGCAACACCCTCGGTGGTCCCGTCAGGCACATGGTTGCACCCTCGGTGGCTCCGGACTGGAGCAGAGCTGCACTCTCAATGGCTCTGCACTGGAGCGGAGCTGCATCCTTGATGGCTCGGGGCTGCAGTGGAGTTGCACCCGTGGTGGCTCTGGGCTAGAGTGGAGCAGCACCCACAGTGGCTCCAGACTGAGCCAAGGCTACACCCTCGGTGGACCCGGACTGGGCCAAGGCAGCACCCGCAGTGGCTCTGGGCTGAAGCAAAGCTACACCCGCAGTGGCTCCAGGCTGGAGCAAAGCTGCACCCGCAGTGGCTCCGGGCTGGAGTGGAGCTGCACCCGTGGTGGCTCTGGGCTAGAGCGGAGCAGCACCCACAGTGGCTCCAGACTGGGCCAAGGCTACACCCTCGGTGGACCCGGACTGGGCCAAGGCAGCACCCGCAGTGGCTCCGGGCTGAAGCAAAGCTACACCCGCAGTGCCTCCAGACTGGAGCAACGCAGCACCCGCAGTGGCTTCGGGCTGAAGCAAAGCTACACCCGCAGTGGCTCCAGTCTGGAGCAAAGCTGCACCCGCAGTGGCTCCGGGCTGGAGCAATGCAGCACCCATGGTGGACCCAGACTGGGCCAAGGCAGCACCCGCAGTGGCTCCGGGCTGAAGCAAAGCTACACCCGCAGTGGCTCCAGGCTGGAGCAAAGCTGCACCCGCAGTGGCTCCAGACTGGAGCAATGCAGCACCCGCGGTGGCTCCGGGCTGGAGCAATGCAGCACCCATGGTGGCTCCAGTATGGAGAAACACTGCACCCGTGGTGGGCCCGGGCTGGGCCATAGCTGCACCCATGGTGGGCCCGGACTGGGTCACAGCTGTGCCCACGGAGGACCCGGACTAGGCCAAAACTGCTCCCTCGGAGGCCCTGGACTGGAACGATACACCAACAACGGCCTCATCCGGAGGGGGAGCAACACCCACAGAGGTCCCAGGCTGGGACGGAGTACCCACGATGACCTCAGCGGGAGGAGCTGGACCCACGATGATCTCTGGCAGCTGACCTGGACACACAGAGACATCTGGCTGATCAGGAAATACCTTGGCGACCCTGAGGAAAACCTCAGATAACACAGGCAGAGAAACAGGTTCAGGGTCACCGGCAGTGGTGGAGCCCGGCAAGGTGAGCTCAGGTGCAGCTGACGGCTGCACCCAACTCTCCTAACCAAGAGACAGGCAAAATTTCTACAAAACAGGACAGGCGGAGACACGGAGAGGGCAGGTGAGAGATTAATAGCTGCAACAAGCGGTGAGGACTCATGGGACTGCAAACCCTGACCCTCATTACCGGGAATCAGACAAGGCACATCATCATAAAATAAAGGGGAATGAAATGACATTTGCCTGTGTTCCCAGTTTTTGATGTTGCCTGCTGCAGCGGGTGTAGTGTCATCCCTCTCCGTGGCTACAGTGGAGAAGCCCCAATGGGCACAGAGGTGGGCGGAGCCGGGGGAAAGGCAGACGACCTCTCGGCAGCAGAAGAGGGTGCGGGAGAGAAGCAGAGAACAGTAGCTGTGCTGAGAGGAAGAGGTGATGATTAAGCCAGAGAGGAAAAATACTGGGTGTGCACTGCTGAGGGTGGCTTCTGTCCCAGCGTAGGAGAGGCTGCCGATTGAGAGGTTGGGGCATTCTTCTGGAGGGATTTCCCAGGATGACAATGAGGAGCGGGAGGTGGAGACATGGGCTCTAAGTGGTGAGGGAGAGGCTCTGGAGTCAGTTGATGCTCACTCTGTGGCAAACATTCCAGGTCCCTCGGTGAGTTCTCCTCTAGCTTCTGAGCCAAATCCGGGAGGATCCATGGCTTAGCCTCCAGGAGGAGGTCAGTCTCTGCCAGTATAACTCGCCTGCACTCCTCCAGCTCCTCAGCTGATGAAGCAGACCAAGGCTCGGGAGGAGGAGGTGGAGCTGCTGCCGGAGAGTGGTGAGGGACTGGAGTTTTCCGTCTGCGTGAGCACTTGCTTTTTGTTGGCATGGATGCAGGCATCAGAGCTGACCTCCCCAGCTCATCACTCGTGGACTGAGGGAGGATTATGGACAGGAGTAGGTCCGTGAGCTCCAGATGATCCCACAGGCTGGGACATGTCTCCAGTATCTGCACCACACCCTCCAGACACTCTCGGGCTGTCTTGCGAGTACAGGAGACTTGAGCCTGTGATAGAATATCCTCCAAAATTCCCACTGACCATCGCTCCACCTTGTTCAGTTTTAGGGTGGTAGTCTCCGGGGTGACAGACATGGTAATCCCAGTGAGAGAAAAAACCAATGAGCTTTGCCGCCGCTAAGGTGATCGAAATGGCAAGAAAAAAGAAAAATCATCAAACTCACAGCAGCTGGGTCTCTACTGGCTGCTGAATTCAGTCATGAATGCCCTTTGGGGCAGAGAATTGAGACCCACACACTGTACTGTGAGTTTGGGCGATTTATTGAAAAAACAAACAACAAACATAAAGTTCAACAAAGTGCTCAAAATACAAAATACCAACAGGAAAGAAAAACTTACAATTGTTGTGCACCAGAATGAGGCAGGGATCTGGTGGAAAAGAGGGAGAATAACCAATTCAGCAGCAAATAAAAAATGAAAGTAAAGCCCTTAAAAAGGGTTCAATACCCATTTACATAATTAATGACAGGTGTGGGTACCTGAAAGGGCAGGAGAAAGCATTGATACATAATACGGATAAGCTGGGGCAGTGACAGAGAGGGAAACCAAAACTGACAGCTGACAGGGCAACGCCCACATGAAACCTGACGCCACTGACAGCTGTCAACCAGTAAGTGAAGATATAAAGAATAAAATAATAATCCAAGCATACCAAAATATAAATATAAATAAATACAAATTAAAAAATGTAACAAAACTAACACAAACTGGAAAATTGCAAACATGAATGCACAAACCCAGAAGGCATAAAATGCCACAAATAAGTAAATAAAGGGAAAAAGCCATGACACCGAGTCTGGCGGAGACCTCCAGCTCTTGGCTCATGACACAGAGTCACCAGCAATCAGAGTTTCAGGCCCAGCTGTTAGCTTTCTCTGTAGCCTTTTACCTTCTGAGATGTTCTGATTTACCTTGCTGCGTGTGAGGGAGATTTTATCCAGGTCATCAGATGGGGATCCAGGCTCCTTCAGTAGCGGCCGGCACAAATCTGTTCTAAAGTGGCATGTTTGGCTGTTGTGGAGGAGATTTGTTTTTAGGCTTTCCTTTGACAGCTATCCACGGCTTTGTCTTGCTGACTGTTGGGGTTGAAGATGCTCGTGGTCTACCTGATAATGCAGGCCAGCCGTTCACATCACAGATCTCACCAAGTTGGGCTGTTGCTTGTCGTCCCTTCACCCTGTGTGATGATTTATTCTTGGGCTTTGCACCAACAGCATTCCAGGGAGGACTATCACTTGATTTATTTCTCTGTACACAACCCTCCCGTTTCCTCTCAGCCATGTTAGCACTAGATAGCTGTGAGTTAGCGGGGCCTTGTTTACTGTATTTAGTCACTGGCAGTGTTATGTCATTTTCACAGAGTCCATTTACTTCCAGATTAACTTCTAGCCACTGGATTTTAGTTTCCAGCATGGTAATCTTCTGTAGGAGTTTGTGTTAGTCATCTGTAGAAAGGGGAGGCATCTTGTTGATACTTGGGTTTAGCTTGTCATTTGCTGTAGTTCAGGCTTCAGCTGCTTGTAGGCCACACTCACGTAACACTGATAAGGTCCAAAAAAGTGTTAGATCATGGAAATAGTGAGCTATTTCTTCATCTTCAGCTCAGAAATATAGTCCCAGTGATTTATAAGTATCCGGTAGGTGCTGCCCATAAGTTTCTAGAAGGGTAAATAAAAATATTGACAAAAAAGTGCAAGAAGAGGGAAGAGCAAAGCAGCAAAGTGTCCTTCCACCAGCAAGGTCAGAAGAACAAAATAATAATAATAATAATAATAATAATAATAATAATAATAATAATAATAATAATAATAATTACTGTATGTACATGTGATTTCTTAGTTTTTTATTTTTAATAAATTTGTAAAAATCTAAAAAAAACTTTTTTCATGTTGTCATCATGTTCTATTGTGTGTAGAATTTTGAGGGAAAAATTAATTTATTTCATTTTGGAAAAAGGTTGTAACATAAAATGTGGAAAAAGTGAAGGGCTGTGAATACTTTCAAGATGCACTGTACATTTTCATTGTTATGCAGACGACACACAATTATATTTGTCAATGAACCCAGATGACAGCAAACAATTTGCCAAATTAGAGGCTTGTCTTAAGGAAATCAGAGCTTGGATGACTTGTAATTTCTTGCTATTGAATTCAAATAAGACTGAAGTCATTCTAGTTGGTCCAAAAAACCTCCTTCCGAAATCATCATCCAAAGCATTGGATGGGATTACTCGTTCTCTTAACAGTGCTATGAGGAACCTTGGAGTATTTTTGATCAAGACCTGTTCTTTAATTCACATTTTAAACTTGTTTCTAAGACTGCCTTCTATCATTTGCGTAATATTGACAAGATTACGAGCATCTTGTCTCAGAGTGATAATGAGAAACTAATCCAGGCTTTTGTTAGCTCTATCCATCTTCTACCACATTTCCAGAGGTCCGGGTCACAGCAGTTCAAGCAGAGAAGCCCAGACTTCCCTCTCCCCAGCCACCTGCTCCAGCTCTTCAAAGAGGATACCAAGGCGATCCCAGACCAGCTGGGAGACTTAAGGCGCTTTTCCACTAGCCCCGCTCAGCCCCGATTTGAAAACCCGGCTCTACTCACTTCGGTTCGGTTCAGCCTCAGTTGCTTTTCAACTACTGCTGGCGCACCTGCTGGCACACCTGCTGTGGGTGGGATTTGTTGAACAGCAGGCGGCGCCACACCCTCGTGACGTGAAACATGCGACGGAATCCTCCACAACAAACAAAATGGCTGATGATGAGGAGAGAAGGAAGGAGGAAGGAGAGAGGAATGACTGTGACATGAAACTGGTGAAATCTATGGTGCTGACTTGTTGTGCTCTGCACAATCTGTGTGAGAGTCATGGAGAGACGTTTGACACTACATTGGATGATGCAGTAGATCACAGGTGTCAAACTCATTCCATGAAGGGCCAAGACCCTGCAGGTTTTACCTCCACCCAGTGTCTTCAACAGGTGATTTCACTGAATTTCTTCCCACTGATTGCTGATCAGTGAAAACACCTGCTGAAGACACTGGGTAGAAGCAAAACATGCAGGGTCTTGGCCCTCCATGGAATGAGTTTGACACCCCTGCAGTAGATGAACCAGTGGTGGCAGCGGCACAGAGAGCAGAGGAGCAGGGTGGTGATATTGTAGCGAACTCAATATAAGCACCCTACTTGGCTTGACAAGTGGGTTGACCCTATTGGCGACACAGGTAGAGTGCAGGACTCCGGAGCGCGAGGCGTGAGTTCAAACCTCCCGGTGGGACGTCGAGCTGCACGTTACAATATAACACGAGATGCAATATTTGTCTATTTTGTCCACATTTATGTGCATACATATTTCAAAAATGTTTTTTGTAAATAAAATGTTGTGCATGGTCCATCTACCTGTCCTCTTGTTCATAACGCTTATCTGTTAAGAAGGTGCAAAGCCATCAGCTTAATGATGAGTCCACACTTCTGTTGTGATAATTGCTCACGCTGAGCGCTCTGACAGCCCTGTATGCTGTGGGGGTCACACACGACGTGTTCCTCCCCACACTCTCAAATTTTTTTCCCGTATATTTTTCTCTTTGGCGTACAGAAATGGCAATACGCCCGTATTTGCTAAAATTGCATTTTCCCTGTATTAAAATACGGCGAAACCGTATCACTTGACAGGTATGTAATTACATGCAGAAACACCACACAGGCCATCTTCACAAAAATCCAGCTCGACAAGCCACTTTTGCTTAGGTGGAAATGCAAATTGAACTATAAATCATGTGCTGATACATGTCATATTTTCCCATGTAAAGGTCTCCCACTTTTACTTACAAATTGATTTTTAATTTTTGGGAAAAGGGAATATAAATTTTGCACTTGTTGGTAACAACAGTTGTGTGCAACAAAAACACAGTTGTGTATCCTTGTCCGATTTGTCTACTGTTATTAGTGCCAAATTTTTGCTAGATTCCTTCTTAATTTATTAAATTTTGACTGGCGATGCAACATTCAGCTTACACATACTTACCTTTAGCAGTGTCTACAAGTTCAAGCACACCTGTACAACTGCTTATAACCTAAAAAATGTACCCGTTCAAGAGAAATGGATTCCGCATTGCAAATTTGTTTAAAATTTAAAAAAAAACCTACCAAGACATTACGTTTCGTTGTGTTGTTAAAAATTAAATTACCATTAGAAGGCTATACACCTGACCTGATGAACAGCAGCATGTGGAGTGAACAGAGAATGGAATGTGTATGTAATTATTGGCTTTTCTCATACGGTGTCATAACAGATAAACCAGACTTTTGATGCAAACAATACAATTTTATTCCAGAAGCAAAATTTACAAACAAAAAAACAGACTGGGTGATGACATCTCTGCGAGCTCTTCCCTTCGTAACGCAGCGTCCTGCTCCAGGACTTCACGCGCATCTGCCCGCACATCTGCGGCCACCTGTCGCAAATGCTGCATGTACTCCTGATTCTTGCCGCTGGTCATGTTGCCGTTCCAAGAGCCGCATCTCTTCGTCATGCATGTTGACCATCGCTAATGTAAGGTCAGCGATGGGAGTTGTCTGTTTTCATCTTGCCTAGATGGAAAGACAGAAAGGCATGGTCGTTAAAGCTGGATCACTACATATATTATGGAATTACACAGGTGAAAGTCTGTGGTGGAATGTCACTATTATATTATGCCTCATTGCTGTATATAAGCTGAACTGTCATGTTGCTGCCCCTCAGTAGAGCAGATTTTGCAACACGCAGGGTGCTGTCTTCGGCTGCAGCCCCCCTGCAAAACTAAAAAGGATTAAGATTAAGAATATGGATGGATGGATGGGTAATGTTTAAACTAGTTGCTTGTAGTGTGGCCGCAGAAATCTGAATGGGTTAATACAGTCAGCTGACGCGAAGCATTTCAATGAAGCATGTTGATTTCAACTGCAGTTCATGCACTTTGTTTGTCTAAAACAGGAGTTACAACAGCACCAATCACCACACCTAAAAATGGTTGTAGAACACCGATAAGTGAAGACCAAAGAATAACCTTTTTGTACATGTAAAAAGACATTTTCAATTAATTAATATGCAGCTACAGGAAATTGCATTAATCAATTTGGTACATAACTTGTTAGGCTCCAGCCCCCCCGCGACCTGTAAAGGATTAAGCGGTAGAAGATGGATGGATGGATGGATTTTCGACCCTGGTTTCCGCTGCTGGACCTGTTTCAACCAAAAAAAAAAATTGTGGTTATTGTGCCTTACCGGCACTTGAACGTGATCCAGATGGAGCTGGTGATGTGGAGTCTATTCAGCTGGCACTCCGGCAGACGCACACGCAGACGCAGCGCCAGGAGAGTCCGCTGTGTCAGTCATCTCCACTGAGGTGGACCCCTGTGATATGAAATGCGATTCTAGAAAGAAAATGCACGCAATTTAAAACTTAACACCAAAGTGCAACATGTACACAACACTCTCAAGTTTTTAACCGGAATACAATAAGCGTAATTCAGCGTTTTGTTCGCGCTAATACTTAACACAAAGCAAGCGTGAATCTGCAGTTGGCTGCAAAACAATACGCAAGCCTCAGTAACAACCATTACCCACAATCTAACAGCCTTCCTATTTCTTAAAAACAGTGAGCTTGGCACAGAAAGGATCAAGTGGCGAACAGATGCGCAATATCAAATAAACACTCACCATCCACAGTTTCCAAGGGTGTGACCGTGACTGTGACCGTGTGGAGCCCAATGTCTCTCAGCGAACCACTTCCACTCCTTCCATCCGCTGAATTTCGAGCAATGTGGTCCTTCACTGCTCGGTAATCGCTTTTCAGCTTTTTCAGCTTCTCCCGACACTGTTTGGCAGTACAGATGTGCCCTTGAGAAGCCATTGCTCGGACACCTGCATTTCGAGTAGATCCGTCCAACTCGCGCTGGATGCGATCGTCGCCTAATATAGAAAGAAAATTGCGCACCTCCTAATATATAATATTAGGAGTATATTATTATATAAGTATATTATACAGTATATTAATATAATATACCGTATTAAAGGGGCGCACTGTGTTCACTGCTGAACAATTACAAATGGCGGTCGTGGAGTAAATTCAGCAGAAAAAGTCGCTTTCATGATGTTACAACCTGACCAATCAGCGGCGACTAGTCTCTTAAAGTCATATCACAGCCCTACCCAGCCCTACTCAGCCCGGTTAGACCCTGCCCTGGATCAGGTACGAAAAAAGTACCTGCTAACCGGTGCTGGGGCTAATGGAAAAGCGCCTAAAGCGGGCTGAGTGGTGCGGTGTAGGGCTAAGTGAGGCTAGTGGAAAAGGGCCTATAGTCTCTCCAGCAAGTCCTGTGTCTTCCCCGGGGTCTCCTCCCAGTGGGACATGCCTGAAACACTTCACGTGGGAGGCATCCAGGAGGCATTCTAATCAGATGCCCAAACTACCTCAACTGGCTCCTTTCAATGTTGAGGAGCAGTGTTCTACTCTGAGCCTCTCCTGGATGACTGAGCACCTCATCCTATCTCTAAGGGTGAGTCCAGCAATCCTACGAAGAAAGCCCATTTCAGCCGCTTGTATCTGCGATCTCATTCTTTCAGTTTTTTTTGAATGCAAAAGATGCAATAGACTTACACAATGGTCCTCTCTGGCATACAACTAGGAACATACCGGTCGCTATGGAGGGTGAGAATATGTATGGGCACATAATCATACCATGTAGGATAACTAAATAGACGGTTATGCTGTTTCATCCCATCTAGCAACAATGCTCTGCACTGTGTGTGTTTATATATTTACATATTTATTCCATCTAGCTACAATGCTCAGCACTGGGTGTGTTTATATTTATATATCTATATATTTATTCCATCTAGCTACAATGCTCCGCACTGTGTTTTTATATATCTACATATTATTCCATCTAGCTACATTGCTCCGCACTGTGGGTGTTTATATACTTGCATATTTATTCCACCTAGCTGCAATGCTCCGTACTGTGGGTGTTTATATATTTACATATTTATTCCATCTAGCTACAATGCTCTGCACTGTGTGTTCATATATTCATATATTTATTCCATCCAGCTACAATGCTCTGCACTGTGTGTCTGTGTGTATATACAGTATATATTTTATAGTAATATGTACATATGTATATTAGCTGCTCTTGCTTGCTTGTTTTTTTTCTTGCCTTCTGATTGTTGCTCTGAGTGTTGCTATCCCTGTGCTGTTGCAATCCTGGAATTTCCCCGTTGTGGGACTAATAAAGGCTTATCTTATCTTATCTTATCTTATTACCCAAAGCACAAGACCATTGATGAGGGTAGGAACGTAGATTGACCTGTAAATCAACAGTTTTGCATGAGCGCTCTGCTCTCTTTTCACCACAACAGACCGGTACAATGACCGCAGTAGGTAGTGTGATCCCTCTAAAGTTGGAGCACACACTCTGGCCCCCCTTCTTGAAGAGAGGAACCACCACCCCAGTTTGCCATGCCAAAGGCACTGTCCCCAACCTCCACCCAACATTGCAGAGGCGTGTCAACCATGACAGTCCTACAACATCCAGGGCCTTGTGGTACTCAGGGCAAATCTCATCCACCCCTGGGGCCCAGCCACCAAAAAGTTTTTTAACTACTTTGGTGACCTCAGCCCCTGTGACAGGCGAGTCGTCCCCCATGTCCACAAGCTCTGCTTCTTCTGTGGAAGGCATGACAGTGGGATTGAGGAGATCTTCAAAGTATTCCTTACACTGCCCAATGATATCCCCAGTTGAAGTCAGCAGCACCCCATCCGCATCATACACAGTGTGGACAGGGAACTGCTTCCCCTTTCTGATCTGCCAGACAGTTTGCCAGAATCTCTCTGAGGCCAACCGAAAGTCTTGTTCCATGGCCTCACGAAACTCCTCCCATACCCGAGTTTTGTTTGCTCTAGATTAGATTATTGCAACTATTTATTGTCAGGCTGTCCTAAAACATCTTTAAGAAGTCTTCAGCTGATCTAAAATGCTGCTGCTAGAGTTTTAACAGGTACTAGAAAGAGAGATCACATATCTCCGGTTCTGGCCTCCCTTCATTGGCTTCCCATAGAATTTAGAATTAAATTTAAAATCCTTCTCACTTACAAAGCTCTAAATAATCAAACCCCTTGTTATTTAAAAGATCTGATAATACCTTATTATCCTAAGACAGCACTACGCTCCCAAAATGCAGGATTACTTGTAATACCTAGAATCTCTAAAAGTACAACGGAAGGCAGAGTTTTCACTTAGCAGGCTCCTCTCCTTTGGAACCAGCTGCCACTGGATTTGCGAGTCAGACTCAATCTCTCTTTTTAAGAATAGGGTTAAAACCTTCCATTTTGACATACCCTATAGTTAGGGTGGGAATCAGGTGACCCTAAACCCTCCCTTAGTTATGCTGCTAATTAGTGCTGTGAATCTAGAAGTCACACAATTCAATTTGATTCTGATTTTTGGAGTTATAATTCGAATCAGAATCGATTTTCAATTCTAAACGATTTTCCCTTCGCATTTGGCTCTCAGTTCAGTACAAAAACCCACTAATCTCAGAAAAAAAGTCCACTCCACTGCAAAAAAAATGCTGAGGTAAGCTTGAAAGCAGAGTACAGTATGTTGATGTTTTGGGGGGTTATATTTTTAAAAAATTACATCAACTGATTTACAACTAGAAAAGCACTCGGAAAGCGCAGACCTCCGCCAAGCGCCACAGTTCCCCCCATACAGTGTTTGTGTGTACGTTTTCAGATTCATTGACCATGAAAACATATGACTAGCAATTGGATTCACAATGATAGGATTAGTGGTTCAGTAGTTATTCACGAAAATCGCATTTTCCGTAATGGCGGTTTTCTTGTGGACGGTGATCCGGATCACCACCAAAATTTAATCATCTGTAGGATACCCCATTTCTGACAATCTGTGAAAATGTCATGAAAATCCGTCCATAACTTTTTGAGTTATCTTGCTAACAAACAGACAGACAGACAGACAGACAGACAGACAAACCAACGCCGATGAAAACATAACCTCCTTGGCGGAGGTAATAAAATACTGTCAAAAAACAAAAGTAGGCTTAGGTTAGTAACTACTTTTTATTTCTTGAAAACTTGTGAGTTTCAAAAATGAAACTGTACACAAGTAAAACAAATTTTGAAAATTTTCCTTTTCAACATATCACAGCTTTTACACAGTGTGAAGGTTTGGTCGCCCTCTAGCATTCTAGTAATAAAGGCTATTCATCAAAAAACAAAAGTAAAATTTTAACACAAATACTTTGAACATTCATTTAAATAGTAGTGCTACCTGACTGTATGCAGTCAGTCTACAGTTACCTATACAGAAACAATGCAATGAACAAATTCAATAAAAACTGAATCTGAATGCAATTGATGCGTAGGATAAGTAACACTAATTTTAAACCTGCAAAAATATAAGCTAAGTACCTAAATTATTCAGAGACTTAAAAAACAAATTCAAGTTATAAAACAAAATAAAGTGCTGTTACAAAATTTCATGATTTTTTTTTTGTTTGTTTTTTTGTTGGCCCGTTCAGGATTTTCTTGGAATTTGCTAAAGTGGTGCAGTGTGTGCTGTTCAGCAGGAGGACTGACAACTTTTTCCACTTCTTGCAACTCTCGGTGATGGCGGTAAATGTGAGCCCCGGCGTTTCTGGTGTTACCAAAGTGTTTGACTTTCATTTTGTAAGCTTTAGATATTACATGTGTCATTTCTAGCACTTTCTTTCCAGGAATGTTGCAGAAATAAAAATGTGCCCACACACTTGCTTTCATTGGAGATGGGACTGGCTGAATTTCTTGCTGCTCCATTTTTTTTTATTCGGACTGTTTCATCCGGCTGCTAGCTAGTAAGCTACAGTGGTGTGAAAAAGTGTTTGCCCCCTTCCTGATTTCTCTTTTTTTTGTATGTTTCTCACATACATTCAGATCATCAAACAAATTTAAATATTTGACAAAGATAACACAAGTAAACACAAAATGCAGTTTTTAATTGAAGGTGTTTATTATTAAGTGGGAAAAAAAATCCAAACCTACATGGCCCTGTGTGATAAAGTGATTGTTCCCTAAACCTAATAACTGGTTGGGCCACCCTTAGCAGCAACACCTGCAATCAAGCATTTGCGATAACTGGCAGTGAGTCTTTTACAGCGCTGTGGAGGAATTTTGGCCCACTCATCTTTGCAGAATTGTTGGAATTCAGCCACATTGGAGGGTTTTCCAGCATGAACCGCCTTTTTAAGGTCATGCCACAGCATCTCAATTGGATTCAGGCCAGGACTTGTTCTAGGCTACTCCAAAGTCTTCATTTTGATTTTCTTAAGCCATGTTTCAGATCATCAAACAAATTTAAATATTTGCCTTGGTATCCCCTCTGAAGAGGTGGAGCAGGTGGCTGGGGAGAGGGAAGTCTGGGCTTCTCTGCTTGAACTGCTGCCTCCGCGACCCGGACCTCCGGAAAAGCGGTAGAAGATGGATGGATGGATGGATTTGAATATTTCCAGCATGAACCGCCTTTTTAAGGTCATGCCACAGCATCTCAATTGGATTCAGGCCAGGACTTTTTCTAGGCCACTCCAAATGTGTTTTGGATCATTGCTGCAGAACCCAAGTGCCCTTCAGCTTGAGGTAATGAACAGATGGCCGGACATTCTCCTTCAGGTTTTTTTGGTAGACAGCAGAATTCATGGTTCCATTTACCACAGCAAGTTTTCCAGGTCCTGAAGCAGCAAAACAGTCCCAGACCAAACACTACCACCACCATATTTTAATGTTGGTATGATGTTCCTTTTCTGAAATGCTGTTACTTTTATGCCGGATGTAATGCGACACACACCTTCCAAAAAGTTCAACTTTTGTCTCGTCAGTCCACAGAGTATTTTCCCAAAAGTCTTGGGGATCATCACGATGCTTTCTGGCAAAACTGAGATTTTTTTTTTTTTGTTACTTATTTGGACCCGTAGGTAGATTTGGTCTGCAGTCTGGTGACAAGCCACCGGCCACTGCGTGCGCCCTAAACCTACATGTTTTTGGTATGCGGGAGGAAACCGGAGAAATCCCTGAGTAAACCCACGCAACACGGGGAGAACACGCAAACTCCACACAGCTCACTGTTGGTCGGGGGCTGGGATCGAACCCACGATCCCCACGATCCCCCGGCCGAGGGTAAACTGTGCTGCCGCAGTGCTAAACCACTGCGCCACCGTGCAGCCCAACGCACGGAGCTGAGATGAGCTAAAGTGAAGAGGATGATAAAATAAAGGCAGCGTTGGATTTTTAATAGCTTTATTATCATCCGCCTTCATCAGAACTCGGCTCCAGCCCCATAGTGTGAGCAGGCTGAAGCCTCGTTCCTCCAGTTCTCAAAGAGGAGCGAAGACACACGGTGTGTGTGTCCCGCAGTTGCAGAAGTGGGAATGAGAGGCAGATTTACAGCACAGTGCAGCATATATACTCAACTCAAACAATACATCAAAGACATTCACAGCAGTCGATCTGGGCATTTGCATATCAGAGGTACAGACAGGATGCATAAACACAATGCATGGATGACACTTTAACCTCACAGCCGTAAACGCAGCATGCAGCGGAAAAAACCCAGGAGTGCGAGCTGACTGTCTCTGTGTTCTGTCTCTGTGTTGTGGGGGTTAAATCAAACCGCTACACTGCTCCCCCCCAGAGGGCACGGTAGGGGACCGTGACCTCGATGTTGCAGTTTGGGCAGCGAGCAGGGAGAAGCTCTGTGCAGGAGGAGGGGGAGGGGGGGTAGCAAATGCTGACCGGGCGCGGGAAAATCGTTCGAGTCGCGCCAAAAGTGTTTGCTGCTCCGCGATGTCCCGCCTGAACATGCGGAGATCAGAAGAAGAAAAAAAATTAGTCTCTGACTCCTCTCGTGGCCATGAAGAAAAGCAGGAGCGGCGGCAAGAAAAAAAGTAAAAGCAGAGGGACTGGCGTGTTGACTTTAGGGCAGACGTAACCCTACAGCCTCGGGAACCGCAGACAGCTGAATTCCCCTTGTGTGCTGTGGCTAAGACCATAAAATCCCATGAGCAAGCTGCGGGCCTCAGGTGTACAAGCAAGCCTGAAGGGCCAGTGTGCAGCAGAAGGAAGGCGGTCGGAAAAGCCGTATTTGCCCCATGCGTGGTGCGCCGTCCTCGTCACCCCCGGTGCGCGTGCCGGGGCTCCGTGCGTGGGTGGGCCCTCCGGAGAGGAAATCAGGGTCGGAAACTTGGTGGAGATCGGCGCAGTCTGCGCCAAAAAACATCTCTGACGAGCCGTGGCTGCAGATTAGTCATGGTGCGTTCAGGTCCACGTGTGCTCCGTCGGCCATGGGAGTCGCCCGCATGTGCTCTGATGTGGAGGAGCTGCGTGGCCGGTCCCGCATGGATGTGCCGATCTCGGCGAGGGCACGCCATGACGTTCTCTGCCACTTACCCGGTCTTGGTTGACGTCCTGAGAGCAGCTCGCCCGCCGTGGGCTCTGCGTCGAGGCGGGCAGACCAGTCAGGCCGCTGTGACAGAGCATTCATGCCCGGGTGCTGCGTTCGCTGGCCGCTCGTTTTTTTCAGTCTCGGGTCGCCACCGTGGCTGTTCAGATCAGAAGGTTGCGTTTGCACAAAACGTGTGCATTCCGGGGTCACCAGTGAAGAGGATGATAAAATAAAGGCAGCGTTGGATTTTTGGGCTGCAAAAAAAGCTGAGATGAGCCTTTATGTTCTTTTTGCTCAGCAGGGGTTTTCGTCTTGGAACTCTGCCATGCAGGACATTTTTGCCCAGTCTCTTTCTTATGGTGGAGTCATGAACACTGAACTTAACTGAAGCAAGTGAGGCCTGCAGTTCTTTGAATGTTGTTGTGGGGTCTTTTGTGACCTCTTGGATGAGTCATCGCTGTGCTCTTGGGGTAATTTTGGTCGGCCGGCCACTCCTGGGAAGGGTCACCACTGTTCCATGTGTTTGCCATTTGTGGATAATGGCTCTCACTGTGGTTTGCTGGAGTTCCAAAGCTTTAGAAATGGCTTTATAACCTTTTCCAGACTGATAGATCTCAATTACTTTGTTTCTCATTTGTTCCTGAATTTCTTTGGATCGCAGCATGATGTCTAGCTTTTGAGGATCTTTTGATTTACTTCACTTTGTCATGCAGGTCCTATTTAAGTGATTTCTTGATTGAGAACAGGTGTGACAGTAATCAGGCCTGGGTGTGGGTAGAGAAATTGAACTCAGCTTTCCAAAGATGTGATAAATCACAGTTAATTTATGTTTTAACGGGGGGGGGGGCAATCACTTTTTCACATAGGGCCATGCATTTTGGGTTTTTTTTTTTTAGCCTTAATAATAAACACCTTCATTTAAAAACTGCATTTTGTGGTTACGTGTGTAATCTCTGTCTAATATTTATATTTGTTTGATGATCTGAAACATTTAAGTGAGACAAACATACAAAAAAATGAGAAATCAGGAAGGGGACAAACACTTTTTCACACTACCGTATTCTGCATGTTTCTCCTGCGTCTGCAGCGTCAATGTGCAATTGCGTATCACAAAGCGGCAATACGTGTCACGTGACGGGACTCTGGCACCTCCGCAAAAAAAAAATAATAATAATACTAATAATAAAAGTTGATTCTGCCATCCATCCATCCATCTTCTACCACTTTTCCGGAGGTCCGGGTCGCGGAGGCAGCAGTTCAAGCAGAGAAGCCCAGACTTCCCTCTCCCTAGCCACCTGCTCCAGCTCTTCAGAGAGGATACCAAGGCGTTCCCAGACCAGCTGGGAGACATAGTCTCTCCACCGAGTCCTGGGTCTGCCCCGGGGTCTCCTCCCAGTGGGACATGCCTGAAACACCTCAAGTGGGAGGCGTCCAGGAGGCATCCTAATCAGATGCCCATACCACCTCAACTGACTCCTTTCAATGTGGAGGAACAGCGGTTCTACTCTGAGCCTCTCCCAGATGACTGAGCTCCTCACCCTATCTCTGAGGGTGAGTCCAGCAATCCTACAGAGAAAGCTCATTTCAGCCGCTTGTATCCGCGCTCTCGTTCTTTTGGTCATTACCCAAAGCTCGTGACCATAGGTGAGAGTAGGAACGTAGATTGACTGGTAAATCGACAGCTTTGCCTTAGAACTAAGCTCCCTCTTCACCACAACAGACCGGTACAATGTCCATATCACTGTCCAGCAATCCTATGGAGATCCCAAGCTTCTAAAAGTTGATTCTTAATTTTCTTAATTCTGGGTCTTGTGAAATGAATGAATGAATGAATGAATTTATTTCGGATAGTACAGTACAGGTTAAAAGAAACTGTATAATATAACAACAAGGTCAAATTAGACAAAGACTCCTTCTTCTATACAATTCCACGTGAGTTATCCGAAATGGGTGATGGCTGAAGCCGCAGCTTATATTGCCCACCCATATTCCATCCAAGAATTCAAAAGAGAAAAAAGAGAAAACAAGACAAGAGCGATTACAATTTAAAACAAAGCTAAGACAAAATGTGACTGAGAGAAAAAAAAAAGAAAACTAAGCTAAGTTAAGCGGTTACTATTCAAAACAAATCTAAGACAAAATGTCACAGAGAAAAAAAGAAAAAAAAAACAAACAAACAAAAAAAAAACTAAGCTACAACACATTACAGGCTGGATATGTCAATCCTTATGTGAGTTTACATGTCGTCTTGTAAATATGTTTGGAGTATTTCTTCCTTTAGTTTTTGTTTAAACTGTCCAAGCGTTGTACATGATTTTAATTCAGGTCCAAAATCGTTCCATAATCTGACTCCTTGCACTGAAATACAGTGTTGCTTGGTGGTTGTTCTCACTGTAGGCTTTTGAAATATACATGTTCCTCTGAAGTGATATCGTTTCTCCCTTGTTTGGAACAACTTTTGGATATTTGCGGGCAGTGATAAATTCTTCACTTTGAACATTATAATTGCGGTTTTAAAGTCAACCAGATCTTTCAACTTGAGAGTTTTTTGTTTGAGAAAAAGTGGGTTTGTTGGTTCCCTGTAAGCTGCTTTGTTTATTATTCTAATAGTTCTCTTTTGAAGCATAAAGAGTGGATATATGTTTGTTTTATATGTATTTCCCCATACTTCATTACAATATGTCATGTATGGGAGTATTAATGAATGATACAAGGTGTATAGTGTGGGTTGATTCAGCAAATATTTCACTCTGTGTAATATTGCAATTGATTTGGATACTTTACCTTTAATATAATTAATATGTGACTTCCAACACAGTTTGTTATCAATTATTACTCCAAGGAATTTAGTTTCAGATACCCTTTCAATCTCTACACCATTTACATTGAGTTTGGGTACTGGGTTGTTGTGATGGTTGTTAAAGACTATAAATTTTGTCTTACTTAAATTGAGCGTTAATTTGTTTGAATCAAACCACAGTTTAAGCTTTCCTAATTCCTTTCCGAGTGTATCCAGAAGTTGTTCCAAATTGTTTCCACTGCATAGCAGATTAGTGTCATCGGCAAACAATATTAAGTCCATTTTTTTCTGAAACTTTACATATATCGTTTATATACATATTGAATAATAATGGTCCCAAAACTGAACCCTGTGGGACTCCACAGGTGACCTTCAGCAACTCTGAGTTTTTGTTGCTAACACATACATACTGATATCTATTCTTTAAGTAACTACTTAACCAGGATAGTGCTACCCCTCTAATTCCATAATTTTGTAGTTTCTTTAATAATAAATTATGATCTACTGTATCAAATGCTTTTTTAAGATCTAGGAATACTCCAACTGAATACTCTGTATTTTCAATGGCTGTTGATATTTTTTCTGTAAATTCCATTAGGGCATATGCAGTTGTCCTCTTGTGTCTGAACCCATATTGCTGCTCACATAATAAATCATTCTTCAGTATGAAGTTGTCAATTCTCTCATAGAATATTTTTTTCAAGTATCTTGGAAAATTGCGGTAATAGTGAAATTGGTCTATAGTTTGAGAGTTCCCCTCTGTCGCCCGTCTTGTATATCGGAATTACTTTAGCTATTTTCATTGCATTGGGAAATATACCTGATTGGAGAGACAGGTTACAGATATACGTCAGTGGTTTTACTATGCATTCGATAACAGTTTTGACTAGTAGCATGTCAATACCATCACAGTCAGTAGATGTTTTACTTTTGAACGATTTAACAATTTCAATGACCTCTCTTTCGTCTGTGTTCTTTATGAAGATGGAGTCTTTTACAGCAGTGTTATTGCATATTGTATTACCTGTAGGCACCGTAGTGGGTATTTCTCGGGCCAATTTAGGTCCAATGTTAACAAAAAAATTATTAAATTCATCTGCAGGTGAAGCTATATTGAGACTCTGAGTCGTTTTATTATTTTTTGGAATATTAGTTGGGTAGCTTGTATTTCTGCTTTTATTTCCAAGGATACTGTTGAGTATTGTCCATGTATTTTTAATATTGTCTTTGTTTTTCGCCAGTTCTTTACTGTAATAGTCTCTTTTACTACATCTTATTATATATGTTAACTTATTTTTGTATGTTTTATACCGCTGCTCTGCTTCTTTTGTTCTTTTCTTTAGGAAAGCTTTATATAATAATTTTTTCTTTTTACACGCCTTTTGTAGTCCTTTGGTTAACCATGGCTTATCAGCAAATTTGTGTTTAAGCTTTTTTTTTACTAATGGGCAGTTTTTTTCATAAAGAGTGGTTACAATGTTTATAAATGTGTCATAGGCTTCATTTACATCTGATACATAGACTTCTGTCCAGTCTTGCTTCAGCAAGTCCTCTTTAAGAGAACTGATTACATTTGGTGATTTGTGTCTGAACGATTTTGAAATTATTTCTGCGTTGGGCCCCGTGTGGCCATGGATAAGTGCAAAGGTTGGCAAGTGGTCACTTATATCATTTATCAATAATCCACTTTCTATTTTCTTATCGAAAACATTGACAAACAGGTTGTCAATAAGTGTAGCAGAGTGAACTGTGATTCTACTGGGATGTGTTATTGTGGGATATAGACTCATGCTGTACATAGAGTTCATGAACTCTGTAATTACATTTTGTTGGTGTGGATTCAGTAAATCAATATTGAAATCTCCACAAATTGCTACCATTTTCTTACTAGTAATATTATTGTACAGCTCGACTAATTTATCTCTGAATGTCTCAATGCAAGTTCCCGGCGTTCTATATATGCAGCTTATGATTAGATTTTTTGTTTTGTCTAGGTCAATCTCAACAGTAACACATTCCAAAATCCCTGGTAGTGCTGAGGACATTTCATTTACAAGCTTACACCTGTACAGGTCATCAATATATAGTGCAACACCACCACCCTTTTTTTGAGATCTGTTAATATAAAACATCTGATATCCCTCTATTGCCATCAGGGGAGCCTGTTCTTCATTAAGCCAGGTTTCAGAGACTGCAATAGCTGTGAATTTTCTGTCTAGCTGTTTTAAATAGTCCTGAATCTGTGGAAAGTTTTTGTTAAGACTTCTGCTATTGAAGTGTATTATTGACAGTTTACCATCTAATTGCACTTGACTTTTGAATTGTTTTTCAGTGTAATATTCACAGTGGTTATGAATATTATTGAAAAAGTGGTTATCAGGATCAATATCATTCTCCATTTCTTGTGGTTTATGTTCAGCATAATGGTATATTTTCAGAGTTTGAGTTTCCTCATTCTGTGTCAAATGACTTCTTCCAACTGGGGATAATTGATGTCTACTCGAGTCGGTCATAAGTTTTTGTTTATTTTGCTTATTTTTTTTAAAGTACTTTGGCATGGTGTGTCAAAAGAACTATTCTTATCGTGTGTATGAATATGGATTATCATTGGCTCATAATTTTCTTAATCAGTGTTCATCTGTATTTATCTAAGTCAGTAGCATCTCTGATCATTATACTCTTTGCTTGCTCAGGTGATCCATTTAGTTTAATCCAAATTCTACAATTTCTTGTCCAGCTTGCTTGTATCTTATTTTGTTTTTTTAGCATCTGTGCCTGTCGTGCTAATTCAGCGTTTTTTTTTTGTCAGGTGTTCATTTAGGTAAACTTGAGTTTCCTTTAGCTTTTTGGCCTGCCTCAGTATGTTATTCTTTAACCTTCTGTTCACAAAGCGCATCACAATTGATTTCTTTGTTTTGTTATCTTTCTTCAGTAGAGCATAACAGGCTGAGATTGCATTGGCTTCTACCTTAATGTCTTTATTATTAAGGAACTGAAGCACTTGATTTTCTAAGGACAATGACTCACTCATGGGTGCATCTTCACCATTCAGTCCTGTTGCAGCATGGGCGTATGACTGATATCTGATGTCTAGTCCACTTATAACTAGGTCATCAATACGAGAACCTTGTTCAAGATCCTCGACGCGTTGCTCCAAAAGACGCCCGTGTTGCTCCAGGTCCATAATTTTTTTGTCTTTTTCTTGGATTATTAAATGTAGGGTTTGTACCTGTTCTATTAGGCCTATTATTTTGTCCTGCTGGCTAGTCAATTTGGCCAATTCATCTGACATAAAGTTCAGAGATTTTTTGATTTCTTCCATTTCCTCTTTCTTTGGTGGCATCTTACTGACCTGTGGATAGAGATAAACAGAGAATCCGGCTAGGCCTCAACTAGCCCGGCCGTTGCTGGACTCGCCGCACCGAGCTCCTGCAAGCTCCTCCGCCGCACCGAGCTTCTGCACAGCTCCTCCACCAAGTGACGCTGCGCACCTCCGCAGATCACCGCCGCCGATCGTCGCCGCCTGCCGCCGTCTGCCTGGCCGGTTATGCCGCACACCGCCGATCACCGCCGATCTCCGCCAATGAGAATCTACATTCTTATTCTAGGCCATTAGAATCAACATGCTCTATCAATAGGTGGCCTAGTTGATAAAGCATCTGCCCCACAACCAGGAGGTTGGGGGTTCAAGTCCCGGCCGGGTCACACCAAAGACCATATAAAAATGGCACTTCCTGCCTTCTAGCTTTGTGTTCAGCATAATAGAATGGGAGAAGGAGAAGCTGTTTGTGGCGGCGCCTGGGATGGCAGCAACCCCTCTGATTAACATTGTAGATAGGAGAAACATAATTTCATTCTACTGTACATGATTGGCTGTATGGACTGAATGACAACAGAGATGGCTTCTTCTTATGTAAATCAATTTTTCCAACACCCCTACTGCTAATAGGTTTAGACAGCCAGGGAACCTCCAACACTGCACTGGGCTTAACTCCTTTCCTCACTCTCAATGAAATATTTTTGCTGGTCATTAACATCTGTTTGTTCTCTGCCATTGATTGAGTCCCCATCGTGCTGTTACTTTATCCATGTCTGTTCTTTTCTTCTTCTTCTCTATCCCTTCACCCCCCAGCCAGTTGCAGCAGATGACTGCCCCTCCCTGAGCCTGGCTCTGCTGGAAGTTTCGTCCTGCTAAAAGGGAGTTTTTCCTCTCCACCATCTCCAAGTGCTTGCTCACAGGGGGTTGCCTGATTGCTGGGGTCTTTCTGCAATTGTGGGGTTTTCCTCTACAGTTTAAAAGTGCTATGAGATCACTGGTGTGAAATGGCGCTATATAAATAAAGCTGAATTGAATTGAAATTGAATTGAATTCCTATATTCAATGAAAAACTTCATTTTTGACCACATCCAGGGTCAGATTAAAGCTATGGCTTACCAGGGCAGTATCCCAGGGCCCCAATGGTAGGCTGGCCCACTCTGCATACTGGTCTATTGGTAAATCGAGGGACTCATTTTTTTATATTTAGGACTGTGATGGACCCCTTTATCTTACTCTATGTAAGTCTGAGACCTTGAGGTTGATATGTGTAGTGCTCATGGTGTCCACTATATTTCATTTGACAACGACCCATAATTGCTCTCTAGCCTGGGGACCTGCACCCTCCTTATTCCAGCCCTGACCACACTCACAGTATAGCTGGTCCTCACCAGCCTTTTCCCCTAATCTTGACTCACTGTGAATTTCTTTCCATTTCCAAAATGAAATACAGCTAAAACACACAACGGAAGGTTGATTCCTAAACATTTTCCTTAAAAGTTCAATTTGTTACTCTTGAAAACCATTGATTTTGGTTACCTTGGTGGCCAAGAAATGAAATGTAGCCTTTTAATTCCAAACCTGCCAAGGACTGCTGAGCTGTAATGTGTAAGAATGGAGACTATGTCACCAAGGTAACATAGCTAAAGCTAAAGATAATAAGGAAAATTTATTGCTGAAAAATTAAAATTACAGTGTAATGCTGTTGTGATTGCAGAGGGTTGAAACCAGTGGTCCCCAGCCCCCGGTCCCTGGAATGTTCAGGTTTCCATGGGAAATTTTGTAATTTCCCTTCTTAATTAGTCAAAAAAAATTGCAAATAAACAGCTGTTGTTGTCCATGGACAGTGGCAGGCTTAGTCCATTTGTCACAATGCTGAGCACGGGTGGAGAGCCGTGCTCAGGCTTTAAGTTTATTCAGATTGTTTTCTGTATTTTTCCACTTCAGTTTTATTTTGTATTTGAGTTTGGTTTTGTGTGTATTGTGTTTATGAGTTGCCTTTGGTTTTGGCTGTCTTGAACTAGGCTGCTATTTTAGTTTTGTCATTGTTGTCCTGGCTATTTAGATTATGTACCTATGGCCATCTTGTTTTGTAGGATAAATTACATCCTCCTATTTGTTTATGAGCCTTCTCCATCTTTGTCTTAGTTCTCTTTTTGAAGTGTTATACAGTATCTAGCATTATTGTTATTCATTTTTATCTCGTCCTTACCTTGGTGGGTCATTATTTTCTCCCTGTGTATTATTCAGGTTGTAATTAGTTCTTTTGACTTTACTCATCCTGTACTCTTGTTTTGACAGTACCCTGTGTTCACTTCCCCTTTTGCTTGTCATTAAGTTTGGTTTGATTATCCTCGCTCCTGTCACCCACACCTGTATGCAATTGTATTCATTCCTGTTTCTCTATTTAAGGACTGCTGCACTGCTACTCAGCGCTGCATCCTTATCAATGTCAAGAATGTGTTAGTTCTACATCGTCTCCTCTTTATCCAGACGAGAGTTTCCCATCTCATTTATTATTGTATCCTGGCATTTACATACGCCTTAGCCTCTGCCACATATCGTGTAAGTTTTTGTCATTATTATGTTTTTGTGTTTTTATTAAGTTCCTGCAAACTCACAGTTCAGTGCTTGGGTCTTCGCTCTGAGGGGCAATTTATGACACCATTTGGGGCCCAAGGCAAAGAGAGAAATAGGGCCTGACTTTTTCTTTGTTCTACACTTTCTTTTCAGGCCTTATTGAAATCCTACCTGAAACTTATTGTCCCCAGAACTCTTCAAATGATATCATTCAGGCATCAGGAATTACATCTGTAGAAAAATTAAGAAGTTTATCAAACTGAATATGGACTCTTGTCTATTATAAAAAAAAACAACAATTCACATGGAAAATCTGTTGTTTGTTCACACTAATCAGCCCCTCCAGGATTTTGCGATACTGCAATCACACTAATTCATGCAAAATCAGGCCATCGCCACATCTTTTGAGCAACCTTGCAATGTTGTCCAATCACCAAAACTTTCCCACAATTTTGGCCAATTCTCGTCAACTTCCATCAGTTTCGCCAATCTAATTTGTCCCTGAGTAGCGCTCAAACACTCAGTCTAACCAATCAAATGCATCACTGCACCACGCTCACTTCTGTGTTTACAGTGAGTATTAACAGAACACATCAGCAAAAAACAGAGTGTACAATTTAAAAAAAAAAACACTCACCCGCGAGTTTCCCCACATCGTCCCATCCTCCGTCTTCACCGGCCCACCGGCAGACATCTCCCCACTTCTCTGTCTTGACCGCGTCCATGAAGTGCCGGGTTTGTGTTGAAAAAAGTCCGCCCGCCTGAAAAGTACCGCGTTGAGGAAGCGCACATGAGGAGAGATGCTGTAAAACCAAAAACAAATGAGCAAATCTAACACTACAGCCAGTGTTGTAGCATTTTCTACATCTTTAGAGGTAAAATCATTACTATATCTTGTCAATGAGCTTTAAAACTGTGAATCTGTGGTCTTGACACGGACCAGTGCGCACCCCCAGCAAACCCCCAAGGAGAGCCCCTCCTCCTGGTAAAACTCCCAGTAAAGGAAAGATGAGTATCTGATGAGACAGTTGTGTGTCAAAATGTGCAGCAGATAGACAGACAAGTACGAGTCAGGCACAGAAAGAGAGAATATTCAGTGTTTTGTTTTGTTTTGTTTTTCAAAAGAACACAGACTTCAATAGACAATACAGAGGAACAAAATACATTATTTCTTTTTTCTCGGCGCTCGGTGCCTTTGGGTTGGGGAATGCTGCAGTTAGGCAGTTTTCAAATGAAGGTGCTGCCATAATTTCCAAATCTATACTCTTTAACATGCATTCAATGCAATTTAGCTATTGTAATGGATAATTATTTTTTATCCTTTTCATTCAAGTTCTCAATAAGAGTGTTGTCAATAAGAGACAGTGTTGGTCATTTTTATGACAAATTTATGAGTAGCTACTTCATTCCCACTTAATTGTGTTAAAGTCTGTAATTGCTGTGCACAAGTTTTTCTGTATAGCAGAAGTAAATTTTTGACAAGCCTGTGCTATTCTTGTGGTGTTATAGAATATTGTTGCAGTAAACTATGAATAAAGCATCCGCTTTAAAATTTTGAACTCTTGCCACAACTTTTAGTGCAACAAACTTCTCAAAACGTTAAAACTTTTACTGCAACTTTTTTAAAAAGGTCCCACAAATTCAGGCTTTTTGGGACGCAACAATCATAAAAACATCCCGTGAAATCCTGGAGGGACTGACTTACCCACATTTGCCAGCAGGGTCCTGTTCATGGTCTGCTGATTGGTCCATTTTGCAGAGGCAGCTATTGTGCTCTCTCTTCTGTACAATGTAGACCCAAGGGAGAATATATAGTGTATATGTTAGACACAAGGAAGAATAGACAATGTTTTATACAAGTGCTAATGGGGATCTTAATAAAACAAACAAACTATATTTAATCTCATGTAATGTCATCTTCTGTGAGGCTGCTTATATCCTGTGCATGCCTGGGGGGCACATTTGGTCATATTGTGAAGGAATTAAATTCAGGCGAGGTACGACGAGCTGGAAGGCTGCAAAGTTTTATTCCTCCATCATCATGAGATACACTGCAGGACTGTATGCTGTGTGTGCACTGTTGTGAGTGAGCTTTTGTGAGTGTGCTCGTGAGGCATGTAAAGTCAGCTCTTTTATACAGTGATACAGACAGAGAATGCATGGCACATTAGCATATCAATTGTCATCCAATACACATCGGTCAATACACATGAATAGCATGACATTGGTTGGCACAAAAGATGCATGCATTCAGTCCCATCTGACTGTCTCCTGCGGTTCTTTTGGTTGTATGCAAATCCCTGCTGAGCGTGAATATTATCAGTCTGCATTGTGCTGGGTGCCCACAATATTTAAATTTAATCTTGTGAGCCCTGGCCTCGTCATAAGCATCATGTGTGCTCGTACAAGCAGCGTTGCTCTCTGTTCCTTGGGAGGGCAAGTCTCCTCCCTGGTTGAAATGAAAAAGGTTGTTTTGATTAAAAAAAATGTCTGTGCTCTTCCCTTTTTCTCCATTTCTCTGCACCACTCAGATAACTTTGTTTCACTATGCCACTATTCTACACGCTGTACGGTTTATTTAGAATGTAGTGACACGTGCATGTGCATGTCTCAGAGACAACATGGAAGAGTGCAATAGTCTGAGAAGGAGGGAGGATGTTACGTTCGTGATTTGATTTGCCGTTTATGTAAATAATAGTGTTTCTTTATTTTGTCGGACATCATGTTAAATATGCTGAACATTTAAAAAAATATATGGGGCTGCTAGTAGATTGGGCTCTTAGCAGATCGGGGGCCTAAGGCAGTCACTTACCTTTAGCTAATGGTAAGTCTGCCTCTGTGCATGGATGCCTACAGAACACATACACGACACTGGCAAATCATTTGCAATTTTTTGGACTAAATAAGAATTGAAATTACAAAACTTCCCACTGAAACCTGAACATTCCAGGGACCAGGAGTTGGGGACCACTGGTCTAAATGACTCTTCGGCATAATGGATGACATTGACGATTACAAGTGGAGCAGTACGGCGCATAACGCCGACTATTATGTCACCCTCAGGCTTCCAACCCCCATAATAAGTGGAAACACACCCAGCGAGAGGGCCAACTACAGGAACAGCCCTTAAGAAGTTCCTGGTACCTGATAAATGAAAATGAGGCTATAATTGTCAGACATTTTTAGCCTCAACACAACCTGGCAAAGTAAAGTATGTTTAAAAGGTTAAAATCATGCAGAAATGATTATATACAATTGACCTGGCCATTCCACTCCACAATCATGGTGGTGTTAAATTTAAATTTTTTAGATAACAGAGAACACAACCCAGTGCGGAGAGGACCGGAGCTGCGAGAACAGATTGCCTCTCCAATGTGTTCATGCTACCCTGATGCATGTGTTTTTAGCATCGGAGTAGCAGTTAATCTGGCCCTTCTGCTCTACAATCATGGCAGTATTATTTTAGATATTGCAGCCGCACAAGCACACCAGGAGGCGCACCAGCAGCCAGGACAAGAGTGGAAAGGACAAAAGTGGTAGTGTCCGAGGTTATGAGCCGTATCACTCCACTTGTAATGCGGAGTGATACCCTAACATGATTTGGCATATGCAGAGAGTCCACCACATATGCCAAATAGTCATTTAGACCCTCTCCAATCACAGCAGCATTATATTATAATTTTTTAAGCATTAGATTGTCACTACTATTTTTTCTCTGGTCAAATTTGCCGCTTTTCATTTCTGTGTTTTTTGCTCACAAAGCCAGCCAAGCAGTGAAGTGCTCTGGCTGAGTTTTATCCAGTCAGCAGTGAGTCAATCCTAAACCCCACCCAGCAATTTTCAAAGCCGCGCTGAAGTACCTTCTCCTTATCAGGCCGTCTTTCGGCTGTAAAAGGTTCCTGAAAGCTCCCCCTTACAGGGAAGTTCCTAGTAGCAGAGGGCCCAGGAGGCAGTCATCCTGCAACCAACCAGCTTCTCACAATTTCTACAACGATTTGAAAAGCCATTTAAATATTGGAAGTCCTTTTCAGTACAAGTTCTACAAAGGTTTTTGTATTTCTCTTCCACCCAAAATCATAAGATATATGTGACTTTGAACTAAAGCCTATTGATGCTGAATGCCAGTAAATTCCCAACCTTTTTATTTCTGTTCTGATTATCAGCAGAAACCTCAAGCCAGACAAAACATCTGTTCCATATCACCACAGATTTGACAAAAGTATGACATGTTAGGGGTCAGCACTAGATTGACTATAATTCCAGTCTAATGCTAGCCCTCCACCATGGCACAGCCCAGCTCAGGCAAAGTTCTCACACCACAGATTGACTTCTGGCCAACCCTTGGATGTTTCTCTTCACCCCTGTCAGTTCCTGGTCCACTGAACAACTAAAAGGTTCAAACATAAAAGGCTGCAGTCGATCAATTATGTACAAATATGTTGACATTGGCAGTGACAGCTACGTTCACAGCTGCTGTACTTGACCTTGCTAGATTATTTGTGAACAAGAACATTTGTCGGTAAAAACTGACTGGTATTTATATATTTTTGCTTTTAGTTTTCTTGTTTTGTCAGTCTAAAACATCATGCTGGATGTTTTGAGGGTCTGACAAATTTCTTCTTTTGGGGGGGTTTTCCCAAACATTTCTATAGTATTTGAATATATCTGCCATTGGATTAAAGCAGAATCCACAGACTTGTGTGTTTGATAAGTTCTCTTATACCCACCATATAAGGATGGTAGTCTACAATCTTACCATACCAGTGTCACCAGATAGGAAATGTTGAAATGACATACTCGTGGCTTAAAATTATCATATTTTGAGGAAAATTATTGTACACACCCACTTTGCATTCTGACATGGCTCAGGACCATCATCTTCAATAACGGTATTATCATAGATCATGCATATTATGACCAATAAAACAGTTTTACCTTTAAATAATGTAACAGAATGGTTGAAAAAAAACCACCTCTTGAAGACCAGCGCCTCTACTTGCGTGAAGTGCAGAATGAGCCTCTGGCCTGCATTGAACAGTCCAGAATATCAGTCAAAATGACCCCAGAACCAAATGAGAATCAACTCAAAAACAGAGGATACCTTTATGCAAACAAGATCTATTGGCCCTAAATTTCAAAACAATGTGGAAATATGTGATGATGAGTTGAACTGAAGTATGAGGTGGGGCTGAAAAGTTCATAGGCTGACTAAGAAGGAGTTATGCTCATAGGTGCTGAGCCAGTAGTATTTGTGCTTCAGTGGCCGAGGAACAAGAGGGCAGAGCAGAGATGAGAGTGAGAGAATGGTCAAAAGTATGGTTACGATAAACCATATTTGGTCAAATCTGACCATTGCATCATGGTCAGCCCATGAACTTTTCAGCCCCCCTTGTAAGATTAAGGGTGTAACAGAATTCATTGAGAATTTATATGGATATGCTTTAAATAACAGACAAACAAGGTGGGGTAATTTTTCAACTCAGAAAACAAAAAGTTTTATGCAAATGGGAGGACATTATGAGGGTTATCTTCTATATGGCTTCTTTTGACTCATCGTGTATCAAGGTCTTGTCTCATAAATATTTTGAGAAGTACTTTGATTATGCATTAGGAATAAACCTCAATCAATCCCCCTAAACCTGAAAAAATTAAATTAAAAAAAGTAAAATTGAAGAGCTTGCCGTAAAAACCTGTTTCCCACTTTTATTGAGATTCACAATCCAGTGACATTTTTGCACAGATGTTTGCACACTGCAACAGCGACAGAACGCTTTAGTGCTAATGCCAACGAAAGGTTTTAACCACCCAGTATAACTGGGGTATTTTCCTTACTCGTTTCTATAAGCCTGCTGATAATGTTTCTTACTTTTTGAGTCTGCAGTGCCTGCATTAGTGCTGTAATGCTCGTGAACGATTCATTAAAATGTACTATTCTTTGAATAGTTGAACATTCTGTACTGAATCACTTACCAGAACTGTACTGGAAACCAGGGATCACCAGCTGAATCAACTGCCAAGACAGCGAACGAGTCCCGCTCGCTCCATTCAGCCGACTCTCAATTTAGTGAGTGGCAGGCAGTCGGAGCTCCAGTATAGCACTGAGTTATTCAGTGTACAAATATTTTCAGAGAATCTTTTCAGCTGGACTCCGCATGTTTGTGAAATGTGGATCCCATCACTAGGCTGCATCCATGGCCGCCTCTCTGCTACGTCACACGAGTCATCCATCATTTTTACCACACAGCCCGCTACGCCCTGCATTGACTGGCTGTATTAGGAGGTGCGTGAGATGGTGCGTAAAAACAAGTGTAGTATGCAAGCGCAGGTTCCGTGTCCTGATAGTATTTGCTGATATATTAACCTAGCCATGTAATGAAGGTGACAAATTATCGTACATTATGGGATTTTTGGAACTTAATGAACGTACACCGTACAGAGGGCAAAACCATCGTACAGATACGATGATTATTGTATGTCTGGCAATGCTGTGCCATACTGTAAGGTTTTAATAAATTAATAAATGTAGTTGGCTCAAGATGGTTGTCATAATACATTGTCCTGACACTCTTTCTAACTTCCTGTCGCCTCACTGAGCCTCTGTGTTGCAATACATTTGCAGTTTCCTCTTTCTCACACACGCCTGTGCCCTCCAGTTGAGTGAATTTCCGCCAGATTTTGACGAATTTCCTTTTTCTGTGGGACTGATAGGTGCTAAAGCTGATTTCATTTAGCAAAGAAAGAAGAGCAGTTGCTCGGCCTGTCTTCTGCAGACCACTTTTCCATTTCATTTATACCCAAATACACTGTGTGCTAAGGTCACAATTTGCCTATCACAGGCACACTTACTGTCATTTGCATCTGCGCTGCTGTACTAAAAATAATGGGAACACAGTATGCTTTCAGCACCAGAGAGTGCTGTTTGTTTGGCCCATCCAATCGGGAAGCGGGAAAAAAGGGCTTCAACAGCAGAAGAGGAGAAAAAGCAGAGACATAATAGGGAGTAAAGCATCAAACAGGGAGGGTGCCATGTGTGCAGCACACTGTATGTGTTGTTGCTAGCTGTGAGGTAGGAGGAGAGGAGGAACAGGGGGAGGAGATGGAGGAAGGGGTGCTTCCTCTTTAGTTTTGGGCTGAGCTGTCTGATGCATCCCAGCAACCTGACAAGAGACCTCGATATAAAACGCCACCTCACAGGGGAAACCCTCATAAGCATCCCTCAGCTGCAGCATGATCAGGACCAAGAACCCGAGAGTGTGGACCTAACAAAACAATGCCAAGCCTAATCGTCGAACCACCCAACACCCAGCACTTCATCATGGACAGCGAAGACAGGAACCGAAACAAGAACATGTGAGTGAGTCTCTGACCCGCTGAATCAGAGTTTAAAAGAAAACTTATCTTTGAGGGTCTAATTAAATTAGATACTGTACTTGGAAAGTTTGGTTTTTCAGTCCTCCTGACACGCCATTTATGGTCAAACACAGAAGGACATTGAACATTAGTGATAATACTTAACAATAAGATCTATCCTCACACCTCACATGCTGTCGTGACTAACTCCTAACATGCCCAACATGCTTTGACAGATTCACTGGGAGCTAGTTTAATCGCAGTAAATCCAGTAGGGATATATTCATCTATTCCTCATTTCTTCGCAGAGGAAAGAACTTCATGTGCCGACTCCAGTGCATGTTCTCACACTCCTCGGGCTCCGAGAGGTAAGGGGACTAACGGGGTGTTTTGCATTCATTTCAGTTTTAAAATAGCCGGCCCGCTCCTACTATTTCCATCTATGGCATGATGAAAGGATTCAAATGATCCTGAGATGCTAGTGTTTGCTTTGGCTCTGCATACTCACACACACACACACACACACACACACACACACACACACACACACACACACACACACACACACACACACACACACACACACACACACACAAGGAGAGGCCGGAAAATCCCAGGGTTTTGGCTTTTTTTTTCTGTTTGAGTTTGATAAGGACATCTACTTCTTACTGAGAGCTTCTCTTTACCAAAGTTTGATTGTGCTTGACTAATATAGCTTGCATTCTCTCCCAGCAGGCTAAGTTTAGAAGATACCCAACAATGGTCACAGTCACTGGAAAGGCTCATGGAGTCTAAATGTAAGTTTCTGCCCCCATCCCAGATGAGAATGAGTCAAAGCTCACAATTAACTGATTGCAAAAACAAGACTGAAAGGGGATTTAATTTTTCAACTTTCATCCCCCCCCCCAGATGGATTAGCAACTTTTCGCAACTTTCTCAAATCTGAGTACAGCGATGAGAATATTGAGTTCTGGCTCACCTGTGAGGACTACAAGAAGATTAAGTCTTCCTTCCGAATGTCCTTGAGAGCCAAAAAGATTTATGAGCAGTTCATTAAAGCAGAGTCACCCAAAGAGGTAAGTTAAAATCAGAGACCCAAAGCCTTTCATCCCAAGTCAGGGACTGGAAATTTCTTCGAGCTATTTTAAGGGGGGGGGGGGGGAAGCTTTATTTGGTCATAAAACATGCAATATCTAAGTCTAAAAATAAAGGAAAAAATGCCAAGTTGCTTGTAAGTAAGTATAAATTGGGATGTGAACATCTCTAATAAGTCTTTTCATCATGAATGTCACCTTGAAATAGTAACATTTTGAGTTATAAATTTAGTTATTTTCTTGTGAATTTTATGAAATTAGCAACTTTGAAACATCTGTCCCATAAATTGTAAATTCATCTCTTTTTAGTTTCCAACTGTTTACAAGGTTCTTGTCTTTGTATTTTTTATTAAATTAGCAATTTTCCTTGTACATTTGTAACCTTTTCTTGTAAATTTTACATTTGCCTTTTTTTCCGGGTGCAGATACCCATTATGACCAAAAGAGCTGCACGAGGCTCCAGAGACACAGGTTGCAGACACCTGCTCGAAGTTTTTCTTGATACTTGAAGCTCCCACAGAAATTTTTTTTTTCTCCCTCTGCCAATTATTCAACATAACTTTTCTCAGGGCATAGAACCCACAGGGCCTTCCACTGTTTCCCATACCAGTGTCTTTACAAATGATACTATACATAGTCAGCTCTGACAGGGTAATAAAGACAGGAAGGGAAAATGCTCTTTCACATCTTGAATCTCGCTTCCCTTCCTCTTGGCTCAAATCCCCTCATTCCTGTCCATGTGCCTCATTCCAGATCAACATCGACTATCACACCCGAGAGCAGATCAAAAGGAACGTGAAGACACCAACCATGCACTGCTTTGACGATGCGCAGAGGATCGTTTACGGCCTGATGGAGAGAGACTCATACCCGCGCTTCCTCCGTTCCGACATTTATAGAACTCTCCTGGAGAGCCTCGCAGCTGATGCCACCAAGGGATGAGACCGCGGGCCAGAGGAGGGGGAAAGAACTTTAAAAAAAAGAAAAACACAACTGGAACGTCTGAGCTCCTTCGGCAGGAAGGACTGATGACAAAGAAGGACGGAGGGTTGAGCGACGCGGCACACGCGGGCACGTAGACAAGGCCTCACACCTCGGTGTCGCCACCGGATACAGAATCGGGCTCACCCACACCAAGCACCGCACAGCTGAGGGCCGTGTAGGAAGAAGCACCCGTCGCAACCACCTCCTTTTAGAGTGTGTGTACGTAGGTGATGTGAATGGCAACGAGTGAATCGGGAGGGGTGGCGGATTCTCATTCCAACTGTAGAGCTGCCTGAGCGAAACGCCCCAGAGTCGCCCTTTGGCCTTCTTTGCAGATGTGTTTCCTACGCGTGTAAAGACAGGATGTTAGATTCAACAGTCGTACTTCATCGTGTGTGTGTGTGTGTGTGTGTGTGTGTGAGTGTGAGAGAGAGAGAGAGAGAGAGAGAGAGAGAGAGAGAGAGAGAGAGAGAGAGAGAGAGAGAGAGAGAGACTTTAGCTGTAGTGTTTAACTGCTGCCGACTCAGAATAAGCTGTCAGGGGAGCTGGCCAATCACCTGCTGACAGCATTATGGACAACGACAGATCCATAACAGTCACATGTCATTCTTAGTCAAAGGAAGAAGGGCATTATACTGTGCAGACTAGTTGTTTTATGGCACTCAACACCTTCTGAAACCTCCTTTTTTTCACCTGCCACCAAAAATTGAGACTTTTTACTCATGAGTGTTTTACAATTTTCTCATAATTGTGTACTTTTCCCTCCTAAATTGTCAAATTTTCACATGAATTTTTCAGGTTTTCCTCCTAAATTTGCAACTTTTAATTTGTACCTCTTTTTTCATAGATCTATGACTTCTTAATTCTTAAAGCTGTAGCCTTATAATTGTGAATTTACTACTTTTTTTAGTCTCAGCCTTCTTGTTATGGGCAAAAGAGATTCAGTCTGCTCCAGAGCCACATCTTGCAGGCTGTTGTACTAGGAATTAGGATTAAGACCCAAATCTAATCCTAAAAGAACTTAAACTTAAAACACATTTCATTTCTTAAAGATTGCACAGGGTTTTAGAAACTGATGTTGATGGGGGAAAAACCCCTTGTGGCTTTAGGCCTCCTTCAGGTGTAAGGTTGATTGATAACTGTTAAACTACAAGGAATAAAAATAGCTTCTTTCCATAGAAATGCAGTTTTGTAACAGTGGGATCTAATCATGTGCATTTTTGGTGTGCAAATCTTTCCATAATCCCTGAATCTGACTACTTAAAGCACTAAGATGACAAGAGTTATGACTATGTGTACTAAACCTTTTGAGTGGAATTATTATAGAAGTAGAGTGTTTCACATTGCATGGTAGGATGTTAAAACTGCTTGTATCCCCCCAAGAATAGCTCTGATTACACTTGTGTGAATGTATTCCTAAGGAGTTAATAGTTTAATTTAACTTAAAACTCAGACGTTGTATTTATTTATTATTCATTGTCACCATTTAACTACTAAGTTTGCTGCAGTGTTGAAATTCTTGGTTCAAAAATGTTAGCAATGTGAATGAAATTAAATTATTTAAATTGCTTTACTGGTACGTTATTTCCCACCAGCACCAACACCTGCCTCTAGATTGGCCTCTTTGACTTCATCTGAAGAACACATTTTTTTAAGATCTATGTTTAAGAAACAGATCTCTCAAAACACTTCATATGAATGAATGAAAAATGAATCTGTTATATGTTTAAAATGAAAGTGCATCACATAAGAATGGAAATTTTAAGTTTGTGCCAAGTACTGAACAACCAAAGTTTATACTTCATCCTGCTTAGTATATAAATCTTGTAGATATTTATACTGGACTCCTGCACTTTAGTATTTGAATATTTTAACGCTAACATACATGTATTTACACATACAGTAAGTACAGTGCATACTGTATACAATACTGTTTTTACTGTATAGCATCAGTATATTCAAAAGTTAAGCTGTAACTTTACGGATTAAACATCTTCAAGACATATCTGACATGCATATCAGTCAAAGGATATTGGATGTTTGCAGTTTCCTGTTATTTCCTGTTTTTTATCACACAAATGGATCTGTTGATGACTAAGCACATAAGATATATTGTATGTGCTGTGCAAAAAACAGGAAGGTTCGGACTCTCAGTCTCTTGTGAAATCAGACATTGTGAGAAATGTGAAATTTCTTTTCCGTATGACTTTGTACATCTCTATTCCTTCATAGACTGCAGTCCAGCAGCCAAATGGGCTTCATGTGAGCAGATGAACCAAACACACTGAGGGTGAAGATGTGTAGAAATGTTCAGTGTGGAGCATTTACTGCTGCATTGATAAAATCAACATTTTAACAAACATTTTTGCAGACAGTAGCTGGTACACTGACATCTCAGCCAGCATGTCCATGTGGGCCCCACTAAAGGTTAAACCTGGGCGGTCTTATGGGTCTCATGTGGGTTTGTCTGCAGGTTCCATGTTAACCCCATCTGTGTTTGCCCACATGCACTTTCTGTGTGGCACAGGCAAGCAGATGGGTGAGCAGGTTTCAGTAACACTGGTGCCAAAATTCTGAGACAAAAGTCACTTAGGTATGACTGTGAGAGTGAATGGTTGTCTGTCTCTCTGTGTTGGCCCTGCGATGGACTGGCGATCTGTCCAGGGTGGACCCTGCCTCTCACCCAAAGATGCTGGGATAGGCTCCAGCCCCCCCCCCCCCCCCGCAACCCGAAAAGGTTTAAGCGGAAGAAGATGGATGGATGGAAGTAACAACTTATAAAGAAAAAAGGCGCAAAATTATGAGGAAAAAAATTAGAAAATTTTTGAGAAAAAGTCACAAATTTATAAAAATAAAGTTGCATATGAGGAAAAAAAGTGAAAATGTAGGGAAAAAAAATGCAAATTTACAAGAAAAAAGTAGTAAAATTACTTCTAAAAAGGTACAAACTTACAAGAAAAATTTAGCAAATTTACAAGAAAAAGGAAAAATTTAAAGTTGCAAATTAACAAAAAAGTAGCAATATATGACTAAAGAAATTGAAAATTTATGAGAAAAACATCACAGATTTGTAAGAAAAAAGTCACAAATTTATGACAAAAAGTTGCAAGTTTATAGAAAAAAAGTTGAAAATTTTTGAGAAAGTTCAAAATGTATTAAGAAAAATGTCACAAATTTTCCATGAAAAAGTAACAAATTTATGAGAAAAAGTTGAAAGTTTACAGTAAAAGAGTTGATAATTTATGAGAAAGTTCCAAATCTTCAAAAAAATGTATCAAATGTACAGGGGGGAAAAAGCCACAAATTTACAAGAAAATAGCAATTTACACTATTCACAAAATGTTAGGGATATTCAACTTTCGGGTGAAATTTCAGGATGAACCTAAAACGTACTATAACCTTTACAGGTGAACTTAATTTGACCTTCTCTAACCTTTTGAATGCACATGTCCAGTTGTTCAATGTTTTAGTAATTTTTGCATAACTTGCTGTTCTCTAACAAGGTGCTTAACAGCAAAATTCACAACAGGTGTTTGATCCATGAATCGACCAATAAATTTTCTGATTCAATTAGAATTGGTATTTAAACAGTCCTCTTCATCATGCTGTTCACATTTTGACATCATGAGACCAAGGCAATACCTAACAACTGATCAACAGTACCTCGCCATTGTGAGACTTCAAACAGGATGTTCTCAGAGGGAAGTAGCCACTGAGCTTAGAGTGTCACAGAGTGTCATCAGCAGGTTGCAACAGAGATACAGAGAGACTGGAAGAGTCACAGAAAGACCTAGAAGTGAACATCCTTTGGCCATATCCCCCGATGATGACTGCTTCATTGAGAACAGTGCCTTGCAGAACCAGATGATGAATGCTACTCACCTCCAGGCACATTTAAGGGAGGTGAGAGGCACCCAAGTATCATGTCAAACAATTTGAAACTGTTTACATCAGCGTGGTCTGTGTGCTAGATGACCTGCAAGGGTACCTGACCACACCAGACATAGGTGTCATCATCTTGCGTGGGCTAGGGAGCATTTACGCTGGACAAGGAACCAGTGGGTGGGTCTCAGTGCTGTTCTCTGATGAAAGTCGATTCACACTGAGCAGAAGTGATGGCCGCCAACGATGTTGAAGACGTCAAGGAGAGCACTATGCATCAGCCACTGTTGTCACCAGACAAGCCTTTGGTGGTGGTGGTGGTGGTGGTGTTATAGTCTGGGCAGGTGTATCTCGTCAATACAGAACTGCCCTACACCTTGTGAATGATACAGTGACAAGCCATTACTACCTGAATAACATCATTAATCCAGTCATTGTGCCCCTGCATGAACAACACAGGCCAAATTTCATCTTCATGGACAACAATACTCCAGTTCATTATTAGGGAATGGCTGCTGGAGGCTGGGGTACTTCAAATGGAGCGGCCTGCACTTTCTCCAGACCTGAATCCCACAGAAAACCTATGGGATCAGCTGAGTCACCACGTAGAGGCTTGTAGCCCTGCACCCCACAACCTTAATGACCTGAGGGCCGCCCTTCAAGAAGAGTGGAATGCCATGCCTCAGCAGACAATAAGTCAGCTTGTGAACTGCATGAGACGTCTTTGTCACGCTGTAATTGATGCTCAAGGGCACATGACAAGTTACTGAGTCACTGACATTTTTTTTTTGTGGTATAACCACTATTGTTGTTGTTTTTTGTTTCAATAAATTGTTTGAGATGAGGAAATCACCATTGCATGCTTCTACTTAAATGCCCTACTTTCAAGATATAATATCACTGTAGCGTGAACTTTTTACATTTTCCATAAATTTCACCTGAAAGCTAAATATCCCTGACTTTTTGTGAATAGTGTATGAGAAGTTAAGTTGAAAATAGGTAAACAGATAAAGTCCAAGTGGGCAAACACAAATGAAGCCAACATGGAATGCATGGACAAACCCACATGGGACCCAGAAGACAGCCCAGATTTAACCTTTGGTGGGGCCCACATGGACATGCTGGCTGGGACACACCAAAAGATTGGGCAATTCAGTTAGCAGTGCAAAAAGAAAAAAAGACAAACACTAATGCTAGTGCTTCAAGTAAGCGTGCAAAATGAATACAAGAACATTACAGACTCCCCCATAAATTGCCACCTCATCATGGTGGAGGGGTTTTTGTGTCCAAATGATCCCAGGAACTATGGTCTGAGGGGCAAGCTGAACCTGGTAGAATCACCCAATCAAATTGTTCCTGGGTAAAGGGCCAGACCAAGAGTGGTCCAGTTGATCCCCATAAAGAAAGTTAAAAACAAGAATCTAACGTACTGTATTGTGGTTACCAAGGCCAGGAGAAGAGGCTCAACAGCAAGCACCTGGTGACCAGGTTTCTGCCCACTAGACCCGGCTAGGCTCAACCTGAATGAGCCAATGATCCCTCCAGCAGGCTCACACCCCCAGGAGGGATCAGTCTGATCATGGGTGCTATGCGAATCAGGTGGCAATCATGGTTTCTCTGATTAGGCTGCAGTAGAGAGAGGATGGATGGATGGATGGATGGATGGATGGATGGATGGATGGATGGATGGTTGGCAGCTTCTACCATAGTTGAATATTATCATACAATACCGTGTTTTCCAACCAGGGTGCCCTGGTACATTCAGGTTTCTGTGGGAAATGATTTAATTTCACTTCTTAATTGGTCCTAAAAAAAATGGAAATAATTTTCGATTGTCGTGCATTAGTGCGTGTGTGCCTGGAGGGCAGGCCCATGTGGTTTGTTGTGTACACTGGGTCCTTAAAGTAGCTTTTTCATGGGGCTCAACTGGACCACTCTTGTTCTGGACCACTAATTGTTGTGGTCCAGAACAATTGTTGTGGTCCAATGTTTGTATGTGGTCCATACATACAAACATTGTGATGAAGTGTTTTGAACGGCTTGTCAAACCACACATCACAGCCTGCCTCCTTGCATCACATGACCCACTCCAGTTTGCATATCGTTCAAACCGCTCCACGGAGGATGCTATAGTCACCACCCTACACTCTTATCATCACCCACCTGGACCAGAAAGACACCTACGCCAGACTCCTGTACATTGATTTCATTTCAGCATTCAACACCATTATTCCCCAGAGACTGATAGAGAAATTACTCCTTCTCGGTCTGAACACCGCCACATGTCTCTGGATCCTGGATTTCCTGACTGAGAGACCTCAGTCTGTCCGGGTTGGAAACAACATCTCCAACTCTGTCACGCTGAGTACCGGAACCCCTCAAGGCTGTGTACTCAGTCCACTGTTGTTTACACTTCTAACACATGACTGTGTATCCAAACACGAGGGGAACCAGATTATTAAGTTTGCAGATGACACCACGGTGGTGGGACTTATTCAGAGGGATGAGGAATCAATGTACAGGGAAGAAGTGAGAGACCTGGAGGGCTGGTGCAGGGAGAACAATCTGGTGCTCAACGTGGACAAAACGAAGGAAATGATTATCGACTTCCGGCGGTCACAGCCTGAGCACGTCCCCCTCAGCATCGGCGGCCGTTTAGTGGAGAGAGTAGAGAACATCAAGTTCCTCAGAGTGCAGATCTCGCAGGACCTGACCTGGAGCAAGAATTCCTTGGAGATCAGGAAGCGGGCTCAGCAGAGACTACACTTCTTGAGGAAACTCAAACAGGCCTCTCTCCCCATCTGCATCCTCAGGACCTTCTACAGAGGTGTGGTGGAGAGTGTTCTGACATACTGCATTGCTACATGGTACTCCAGCTGCAGTATGTCAGACAAAAAAGCCCTGCAGAGGATAGTCAAGGGGGCGGAGAGGGTAATTGGAGTCTCCCTCCCCTCTGTCCAAGAACTTTTTCAGAACCGTTGTAGGAGCAGGGCACTGAACATTGTCAAGGACCGTTCTCACCCTCTGCATAAACACTTTGAACTTCTTCCATCTGGTAAACGATTCCGGAGCATCAGAGGCAGAACCACCAGACTGATCAACAGCTTCCTCCCACAAGCTGTCAGGATGCTGAACAGCTGACCCGGAATCTCACATACACACTACTGCACCTATGGACATTTTGTATATTATAGTTAGTTATTCTTTTTCCCCAAGTATGTCTCAGGGATGTGTGAATGGATGGGGGGTGGGGGTGGGGTGGGGGGTGGAGCTATGTGGGAGTGTGTCTTAATCATGCTGCTTCTTATATGGATGCCGAGAGAAACGCAATTTCATCTTGCCTGCACTACAGTTGTATGTACAGCAATATGACAATAAAGTTTGATCTGATTTGATAATGGTTACTGTAAAAACAAAATCTTATTTATCCTAGTGGAATACTGTATTATGTTGGAAGGGCTGGGCTATCCAGCTTCTGTTAAGGTTTTAGTGGCACCCTTTCTACATGATTTTTGATTGAGCATGCTAGCATCTATAGCAAGTACAGTGTTCATCATGGCTGGTTGAGAAAAATCATTTTATGGTTGATGTTATACCTCGGTTTCAGTTTACCAGGGGTTTACTGGCTTGGGAAGCTATAGGGGAGGTTTCACAACATAAACCACTACGATACTGTATACTATCTGACCTTGTCATGGCTAGATAAACCATCTTTAAAGGGGTCATTGACTGAAAAATGGTATGTTTGTAGGTTTTACCTGTCTGAAATGAGTCTACTAGTCACCTAATAATCAAAAAATTTTCAAAACAGTCAATTCTCTTAAAAAAACACACAGCCTTTATCTCGTTTTTCTCTCGCAGAAATGCCAGAAACATTTTGGGCTTTTTTGTGGAAATCATTAACATCACATTTAGAAAATGCCAACTCACCACCATCCTTGAGACCAGCCCACTGCTCTATTATTGGCCCACCTAGCTGTCTGTCATGTAGATGGAAGTGGTGCTAAAGGTAGCCTATTAGCTCCTGAGCTATTATCTCCCAAGCTAACACTGGTAACAGGAAGCTCAAACCAAGCGCTGCTTATATTTTTTTATTTTCTTCAGACCTTAGTCACCCTAACAACGATCCCTATTACCACCTAGTTAACCGGTCCACAGTCCATAATGTGCTTCACGTCATTCCAGTCCAAAGATGCAGACGCATGAGCAAACACACAGAGTAGCACGTCTTGATCAGTAGCACAGAATTATAGAACAACGGCACTGACATGCCAGTTATGGGGAGCTGAGAGCCAGCAGAGCCGCTGAAAGCCGCTTCGTGATGGAGCATCCCCCTGCTGGCCATGGGAGAGGAAGGGAGTACCACGGAGCAAGACATTGCCCTCTGAGATCCCGTGGCTCGGCCAGCAGCCTTGGGTTGCGGCGATCAGTGGAACACGCAGTGCTTGCAATTTTTTTTCTTATTTTTTTTCTTTTTTCTTTTCCTCCCCTTGTCCTGTCAAGCAGCTAGGTGAGCAGAACAGAAATATGCTACCCTTATTTATTTTGCCAAAAGGAGCTTTATACAGTACATATATACAGTATATATATATATATATATATATATATATATATATATATATATATATATATATATATATATGTACTGTATATTGTTTTTAAACTCCTCTTGTAATGACTTTTAATACTTTATTTAAATTGTTTTACCTATGAAGGACCTGACAGGGGGAAAATGGGGAAAGGAGGGGTGGGGAGGGGGAAAGAAAAGGGAGTGGAACAGACAAAGAAGACAAACAAACTAACACAAGTGAAACAAACACAAGACAGACTGTTTCTGCAACTGAAGAGGTCTCAACACGAGTCTGGTATCTGCACCTGTTAAAGGAGAGACATATGCATGTGTGCATATGTGTGCATGTGCATGAGAGTGCACGCAAAATAAGTGTGTGCATGTGAGTCGTTTACCAGGAAACATACGAAGAGGGTGGCCAGTCACAGCAACTCCCATCCCCCCAGAAACCCCATGCAAGCAGGACAATGCCACCAACCAATATCCCGAGGCCAACAAGCCCCAGGAGAGCCAGGCATCCGCCCCAGGAGGAATGGCCGAGGGAGGCTGAGCCACCAAGCTGCCGGCGCAGTGGACCCATGCCCCCAGACAGGCCAATCCCCATCCCCCCAGCGGGGCCAACACCAGCCCCTTGGCCCCAAGCACTGGGAGGCAAGCGCCCCCATCCCCCGGGCCAGAGACCGGCCTGCGCCCCCAGCACAGGCCCTCCCAGCAGGTCAGCCCCCACCCCAGCACCACCACCGCACACCCCGGGGACACCCACGCCCGAAAAAGGTGGCAGCAAGGCACAGGGGCCCCATGGGCAGCTAGCTTCCCCCCATCGAGGGGAGCCCACGCAGCCAGGAGGTGCTACCCCCCCAATCTAGCACCTCCCGACCAGTACACACATCCATTCCCATGCACTCACAGCCTCATGCTCTTATACGCACCCACTTGCACCCACACACACTCACTCACTTTCACTTGCCCTCTCCCCCACACAATCCCACACTCACACTCCCAGACCCACCCACCCTCTCCCACTCCTGTACCCACTCAATCTTGCTCCCACTCCGACTCACCCTCAGAGTCACCCACGCCAACTCACGCTCACCCATACACACACTCTCACTCGTGCTCCGACCCACTCACATCCATTCGTGCTCTGCTCCACACAGTCACCCACACTCATTCACCCTTATTACTTGGGGCGGCCACAGTACAGATGCAGAGAGCATGAACATGCACCAGCTCCCAGCACCGGCCAGGGAGACTGCCGGTGCGGGCTGGCAGCCATGCCCCAGCCAACCCGCCCCAGGGCAGCCGCAGCCACAGAAACAGACCACCACCCCAAGGTCCACCCGAAGTGACTGATCAGCGGACAACCACAAGCGCTCTGAGATGCCACCCGACATGCAATATGCCACACAAGACTGACCCACCATCACTATCTCCACTCATCACTCCCTCACTCTCGCTTACACTCTTGTTCAATCACTCTCTCACTCCCTTGCTTGCACCTATTCATTTGGCAGCACCCAGGGATTTTGCTAACATGACAGGCCCCAGGCCTCCCGCCAGGCCCCCAGGCCCCTGGCAGAAGGAGGGAAACAGGGGTGGGGGAAGACCCCCACCCCTCCTTCCCCCATGCATGAATCATGATGGGTGTGTGTTAGTTGTGTGGTGTGATTGTGTGCAGGTGTGTGAACTACCAGAGTGCAGTTAAAATTGGGGGAATAGTGGTTGGAGCACCGCTAGCCACTGCTATAGGCAGGGGGGCTCTCATCCCCCCGAGCCCTCGTGTCTATGTTGCAATTAAAATTGAGGTGAGGGCGGCCCCACTGCACAGCAGACAGAGGGATCCCCTTCACCAACAAAGTACGGTACACCCCTACCCCAAAACCCTAAGTGTATCCAATAAGATGCATGCTCCACCCAGAATCAGGGGGAAGGGGGGAAGGTAAGACTGGGAGGGAGGCAGTCCAAAAGGGAGCCCATCCCCCCAGAAGCCAGCTTGCAAACTGGCTGAGGAGGCCACCCACTGCCCACAGATCCCAACCTAGGGCGAGGGCCGCCAGGCTGAGCAGCCCAGGACCCGCCAGCGTCACACCCCAGCGCTCCCAGCACCATAGGCATGATGGAGCAGCCACACCCACACCCACTCCCACGCTTCTTGCACACTTGCTCACACGAACACACACAACAATAATAACAATAATGAACAATGGACCGGATCCATACGGTACCCCACATGCCAAGCGACACCCCAGAGTGGGTGCTGGTGATTTAATGTGGCGTCTCGTGAGGTTGTTGGGAGTGGACCGGGATGACATGAGATGCACAAACGACTGCGGATTGGTGAACCAGCGCTGCTCATCCAAGCTAGAAGGGAGCTAGAAGCTACTCAGCTAATGGCTAACTGTCGTAAGAGGGAGGGTGGAGTTGAACAGCTGAAGGATGGTTCTTTAAGTGACAGACTATAAATCAGAGCATTCCAAGAAAGTCATGAAAAAAAAATTTGCTTCAATAATTAAAAAATTAAAGAAAATGAGAACAAAATATGTCAGAAGCACAACATTAAGACATGAGTGAGCTGTTAAAATGTGGAAAAAGCGCAGTCAGTGACCCCTTTAAGGCCATTGGCTGACCAGTATAACTGGAGAATAACCCTGGATAGAGGCTGACTCTAGGTGCAGTACGTTACAGCTGCAATCCAGCCTCCACAGCATATAGTTCCCATTCTCATCAATTTTCTAAACCCCACCTGGTTAAGAAGCCAATTTTATTGTCATTCAATCCATACAGCCAATCATGTACAGTAGAACAAAATTACCTTTCTCCTATCTACATTGTTAATCACATCTAGAATCAGAGGGGCCGCTGCTATGCAAGGCACCACCACAAACAACTTTTTCGTTCCCCCATTCTATTATGCTGAGCACCAAGCTAGAAGGTGGGAAGTACCATTTTTATATGGTCTCTGGTATGACCCGGCCAGGGCTTGAAACCACGACCTCCCGGCTGTGGGGCGGATGCTCTATCAACTAGGCCACCACTCCAGTGGCAATATTAAGTACTTTTTTCTCCACTGAAACATGCATCAGTGCATGAATATAAACACAGAAGTTTGTATGGTCTGGAGCATCAGGCAGAAGTGGCTTGTTGACAGTGTACCGTACCAGGTTATTTACTTCGGTGAACTCTATAATCGATTCAGAAGCTCCCCCATCAACAACATGCTGCCTTTTTTACTGTGTGCTTGTTTTAAAAATTGACCTTTGGTCTGGGTTTGTTTGGCAAAGTATGATTTCATGTTGATATGTCAACAAAACAGGCAATGTGTTGTATGAGTGTTTGCCAAGCTACAATAGGGCAAAAATATTTGTGCTATGCAGAATACGTCATCAGTCCTTGATCGCATTTAGTGACGCACATCAGTGTAGGGGTGGAGCCTAGATTGTCACAGATAAACAGGCCTTTTTTTAAATAAAGCTTATCAGTTATCTTTTTTGTGTGTGTATTTCTTGCGCTGTCTTACAAGTGGATTACATATCCATAGGCCTTCACAAGACTGGAATTCATAATTGTGCAAAATTGATCACATCAAGCATTTCATATCTCAGGAATAAGAAGTTGGGGGAAGTTTCAAACATTTATTCACAGCTAAATGAAACCTAACAAAAGCTGATTTAGTCCCTATGGGTTGTGTTATTGTAGCAATAAATAACTGGAGGCTCTAAAGTGTCCCTAAGTGTGAATGTGTGTGTGAATGGTGAAGGGACTGGCACTGCACCATGGCTGCCTCATTCAGGTGAATGGCCTTGAATTTCCCTCTGGGATTAATAAAGTATAACAAAATATATTGACAACATGGAAGCCAGTTGCTTAAATTCAGACACACATAAAGCACATCTTAAAAAAAAAAAAAGTTACGAATATTTTCATAAGAATGTAAAAAAAAAACAATGCTTTACTTAATTGCATTTCTGATTAAAAAAAATAAGAAGGTAGTTTGATGGGATGAATTTGGCTTATCAAAGGTGGTTGACATTGACTGAAAGAAATGGCAGCAACCATTTAATCACCTGATCTGAAAACAGTTATTATTCATAGGGTTTTCATTGCACTTAATAAGCCGAGTTATGGAGATAAATCATGTAATAATAATCATGTTTTTCCACAGATTAATTCATAGATAAAACATTTTAATTGAAGTAGAAACGTTATTTTAACATATTTTGAGTTTCAGTTGTTTTGTAGTTTTGCAGACCCACCTGATACAGCCAAACAGAATTATGCGGACAGCCCTAACTTCTAACAGGAGGTGAAAACTTTGTGGCTCGGCCCGCAGACTGGCACGTCACATTTGTCACCGTGTGCGTGAAAATCGCTGTACGCCTTGTTTCTGTGTATGCACACTGTTTATACATGAGGCCCCTGGACTCTGGTGCAGGAAGTTATGAGTTTGAACCCCTGAGTGAATGTCACCATTTGGGCTTCACGACCCTCCCCTTGGTCACATCAAGTATGTAGTTCATAGATTTTGGTTCCATTTCAGTTGGGTATGCTTCCTCTTCGGGAGGATCGCACCAGACTCCACCCCTGCTTTCCTACTTCCGTTATGGGTTTGGGGCCTGGTCAACGGCCTGGGGTGTGGTGTGTGGGCAGTGCCTCAGGGATATGTCGGCAGGGTTGTATGAATGGATGGGTGAGGGGGTTTGGGGATTGTCTGTGTGTGTGTGTGTGAGGGGGGCGGTGTCAGCCTGGGGGTGGTGTCATTAATTTTAATGTTAACAGGTCAACGTGTTGATTGTTGTTCCCTGCCGGTAACCCCGTTCCCAGGATTGTTCTGTAAGTTATTTACCAATCATGTCCTGAGTTGTTTTCAGCCCATGTGCTGCTATTTTGTTTCTTGGTTTTCTGTTTTATTTGTTAATAAATCATGTTACGCTGGAGTTCTGCAGGCATATCGAGTCCTTCTTACCTGCCTGCCACAGGTGTATATCACAGAATGATGCCACCACCTCTCCTCGCTGTTCATCTGCTCCAGCACCAGCTCTCAGCTCCCCAGCTCCAACGCCAGCCTCTCAAGCCCCACAGCCACTCTGTGGATGGGGGAGGAGCTCTCTGTTTACACCGGAGCCAGCGCCAACAGTGAAACAACCCCTGACTCTGTCACCCACACCTCTTCGCTCTGCTCTAGTCCCAGCTCCTTTCCACCCATTTCCCCTGGCTCTGTCAACGCCAGCCTCAGCATCAACACCAAAGCCTGAGACGACAAAGAAGCATCCCCTGGCTTTGGCGCCTCCCTCTTCCCACTGAGCTCACACTTTTTCTCCAAATCGCCGCTCTTCTATCTCAGCTCCAGCCCCATGAAGTGTTTCAGCCCTGGAGACCCCTCCAATGCTTATTTCCACGTCAGTCGCAATGCCAGTCTTCATGCCTGCTGTTACGCCCATCATCAGGCCTGCAGTGCTGGCTCCTGTATCTACTACACTGGTGCCCTCACCTGCAGCTGCACGTCAGAGCACTTCATCTGCTGCCCTTCCAACATCCCCAGTGGTGGAAGTCTCCTCTCCAGCCGTAGAGTCACCATGGTCCTCGCCAGTAGTGGAGCAGCAGTTAAGACAAGTACTTTATTTAGTATTTTTAATATCCATATTTAAAAAGTCCTGCCTTACTTCTGGCGGGGGATCTCAGTTGCAGCTCCCATCTGCTTCTGGCCTCCATCCACCAGGCTCCATTGCTTGTTCCTGTACTGACCCATCCTCCGTCTCTTCCTTCATGTCCATAGTTCCTGCATCAGGGATGGTGTTGCACACTTCAGCTCCAGCCATTTCCAAGGTGCATGCCACATCTCTAAGCATCTCCAAGCTGCAAGCTCCACTGTCGCTGTCGTCCGAGCTGCATGCTCCACCTTCACCGTCGTCCGAGCTGCACACTCCACCCATCATTCCAGAGGCCGGTGTGCCTCCACCTGTTGTTTCAGAGGCCTGTGTGCCTCCACTGGTGGTTTCAGAGGCCGGTGTGCCTCCACCTGTCATTCCAGAGGTCGATGTGCTTCCACCCCCTCATTCCAGAGGCCAGTGTGCCTCCATTGGTCATTCCAGAAGCCGGTGTGCCTCTAACGGTCATTTCAGAGGTCGATGCGCCTCCACCTGTCATTCCAGAGGCCGGTGCACCTCCACCTGTCATTTCAGAGGCTGGTGCACTCCCATCTGTCATTTGAGAGGCTGGTGCACTGCCACTATTCATTTCAGAGGCCAGTGCACCGCAACCATTGATGCCAGAGGCCGGTGCGCCCCCTCTGCCTGTTATTCCAGAGGACAGTGTCCCTCCACCTGTCGTTCCAGAGGCCGGTGTGCCTCTCCCAATGTCTCATCCTGAGGTCATCACCCCAGCAGCAGGAGACCAGGAGTTAAGGCAACTATTTTTTTCCCTTATTTTCAACATCAATTTTAGAAAAGACTTGCCTTGCTTCTGGTGGGGGGACCCAAGCGGAGATTCCACATGCTTCGGAGTCCTCCCTACCAGTCTCTGCTGCTGATGACTGTGGTGTCACCTCACTGACCTCCTGTTCTACCATCTTGTCCGGGATGGCCATGTTGAGAGTAGAGTCACAGGAGGACCACGCTCCACCTGGTTCATCCAAGCAGCCCGCTCCACCTAGGCCATCCAAGCAGTCCACTCCATCCTAGTCACTGTCTGAGCAGTCCGCTCCACCTAGGCCATCGGAGCAGACTGCTCCATCCTGGATGCCATCAGAGCAGTCCATTCCACCTTCGCTGTTTGAGGTTGCCACTCTTCAGCTGCTGTCTCAGTGCACCCAACGCACCATGTTCCTTCGTCTGGTGGCCCATGGACTCTGGTAGGCCACCTGACGTACCATGTTCAGTTGTCTGGTGGTCCATGGACTCTGCCTGGCCACCTGACACAACAGGTTCATCTGTCTCATGGCCCTTGAACTCTGGAAGGCCACCCGACACCCCATGTCCAGTCAGTCCGGTGGTCCAAGGACTTTGGCTGACCACCCAATGAACATTTTTTCTTTGTTTGTGTTCTTATTTTGTCCCTCCGTGCCTATGTCCCCCTCCTCCCGCCCGATTAGGATGTTCTTTGTTTTGCTTAAAGGGTATCTGGAATCCGCCCTTGGCGGGGGGGGGGGCTCTGTCATAATCTGGGCATGGTCATAGGATCATGCCCATGTTCGTTTTTGTTCTCCCTGTTGTTCAGGTTCAGGTTCAGGTTCAGGTTACTTTATTTGTACCTGTAGGTAGATTTGTTTTGCAGTCAGGCGACATCCATATTTACAAACCACAATTACATTCAACATGAACACAAACACAGGCACACATGAAGCTGACTATAAACACAATAAAAATACTCAAGGCTCCACCAATCAGGACATAGGACAAAGAGATAAGAGAAAAAACAACGAGAGAAGAGAGAACGGTCATATTAAAAAGTTAAAGACTAGTCAAAGAGGTTAAAAACTCAAAAGTCTAAAACCCAATAAAAGATTTAGAACCCCCCCAAAAAACCTACAAAAATATGTAAATATAAAATGAAATTAATAAATAGGTAACTATTCATTCATTCATTCATTCATTCATTTTCTTCTGCTTAATCCTTTTTGGGTCGCGGGGGGGCTGGAGCCTATTCCAGCATCTTTGGGCGAGAGGCAGGGTACACCCTGGACAGATCGCCAGTCCATCGCAGGGCCAACACAGAGAGACAGACAACCATTCACTCTCACAGTCATACCTAAGGACAATTTAGAATCCCCAGTTTGATGTCAAATAACCTAACTTGCATGTTTTTGGCATGTGGGAGGAAACTGGAGAAATCCCGGAGTAACCCCACGCAGACACGGGGAGAACATGCAAACTCCACACAGATCACTGTTGGTCGGGGGCTGGGATCGAACCCAGGATCCCCTGGCCAAGGGTGAGTTGCTGTGCTGCCGCAGTGCTAACCACTCCGCAACCGTGCCGCCTAAATAGGTAACTAAATTATGTTCAATATATTGTTACATCTTGTTCAACTCTTTGACAGCAGCAGGAACAAAGCTGTTTTTGTAGCGCTGGGTTTTACTTTTTGGGACAGCAAACCTCCGTCTGGAGGGAAGAAGCTGAAAGTGGCAGTGCAAAGGGTGGGAGTCATCATTTAAAATGGAGGCAGCAATCTTCTGTACCTGTCTGGTGTACAGGGATGTCAGGCTCAGCTGTGACTCACCAAGCAAACGACTGGACCATCTACTACCTGATCCAAGGATTTCCTCTGTTTCAGGTTTATCTGACCAAACCATGACACTAAAGAAAAGGATAAAACAGATTGATTAAAAGCCCGATAAAACACTGTCATTATGGTTCAGTCAGTTTGGAAGCATGCAAGTTTCATTAAACAATGCAAATGTTGCTGACCCTTTTTGCACAACCTTTCACAGTTCTCTTCAAAGTTTAAATTACTATCAATAATCGTCCCAAGATATTTGTAGGATTGCACACATTCAGTGGTCTGGCCTTTTAGTACAGTGACTTTGTGCCTGGGAATTTTCCTCCTAAAGTCAATAATCATATCTTTAGTTTTTGTCGTATTCAGCTGCAGGTAGGAATCCTCACACCAGTGAACAAAATCATCAACTACTAGGCCATGGCCACTCTCACCGTCCTAGAGGAGACTGACAACAACTGAATCATCAGCATACTTTATAATGTGTCTGTTGTCATGTCTGCTCCGACACGTTTGTGTACAGGATGAAGAGTAGTGGTGACAACACACACCCCTGAGGAGAGCCAGTAGAAGAACACTTTTGGTCAGACAATGTACCATTGACCCTTACTCTCTGTGTCCTGTTGGTTAAAAAATCCAGAATCCAACCCACCAGATTATTACTCAAATCAAATTGTTGCAGGAGCCTTTCAACTAAAATATGAGGTTGGATTGTATTAAAGGCCGAAGAAAAGTCCACAAATAAAAGCCTGGCGTGTGTCCCATTAAAATCCAGATGTTTAAAAAGCATGTTAAACAGAGTGACAGTGGCATCCTCCACTCCTCTGTGAAGCCTATAGGCAAACTGCAAAGGATCCAGTGCATGCTCAGTCTGCTTTAGGACCTAAAATCTGACCAGTTTTTCAAAAATTTTCATTAAAATTGAAGTCAAAGCAACTGGTCTAAAATCATTTACTGTTTTAGGACAGCTGGATTTTGGAATGGGGACAACCACAGCAGGGCAGCACGGTGGCGCAGTGGTTAGCACAGTGGCAGCACAGCAAGAAGGTCATGGGATCGATTCCACCCTTGACCATCGTGGGTTCGATCCCACCCCCAGACCATCGGTGACCCTTCTGTGTGGAGTTTGCATGTTCTCCCCGTGTCTGCGTGGGTTTACTCCGGGCACTCCGGTTTCCTCCCACATGCCAAAAACATGCAAGTTAGGTTAATTGGCATCAAAACTGGGGATTCTAAATTGTCCTTAGGTATGGATGTGAGAGTGAATGGTTGTCTGTCTCTCTGTGTTGGCCCTGCGATGGACTGGCGATCTGTCCAGGGTGTACCCTGCCTCTCGCCCAAAGATGCTGGGATAGGCTCCAGCCCCCCCGCGACCCGAAAGGATTAAGCGGTAGAAGATGGATGGATGGATGGATGGACAACCACAGCATCTTTCCAGATCTTAGGCACATGTTGTGTCTGTAAGGACTTATTAAAAATGTAGTGAAACACAGGGCTCAGTTCATGTGCACAGGACTTTACCAAGTGCGCACATATATTATCAAGGCCCTGACTTTTGTTCACTTTTACAACACAGAATGCCCTTTTAACATCCTGCACCTCAGTATTAAAGTGCTGATTGTCTTTGAGTTTCTGTTTCAAATCTTGGGTTTCTGTGCTAAAATCAAAGGAATCAAAACGACCATAAAAACAATTAAGAGTATTAGCCAGCTCTGAGTCTGAGTTAAAACCATCTAAAAACACATGATTACTGCGCTCTGTGCTCTGAAGGCCTGCAATAGTTTTCATACTAGCCCAGGCTGAACCAAGCTTGTTTGCTGTCATCTTGCTTTCCAACTCTGATTTATAATTCTGTTTTGCTCTTAAAATTTCGGCCTTCAGCTCTTTTGTGGCAACCTGTAACTCAGAAACAGACCCCTGTTTAAAGGCAAGTGCTTTCCTCTGTAAGCAGGATTTAACTGATTTTGTAACCCATGGCTTGTTGTTGGGATATATTTTGACACGTTTACGTGGAACGATCATGTCCCTGCAGAAAGCCATGTATGAGCATGTCACATCCACTAAAGAGTCCAAATCTTCTCCTCAGGCCAGTGTGAACACCTCCCAGTCCGTACAGTTAAAGCATTCCTGGAGGCAGTGCACTGAATCCTCTGTCCACGTGTCTATATGTCTCTGGTCTTCGCCTTGTCTCTTCTGAGAGCAGTTTTATATCCTGTTTTACACCCCTGTGATTATTTTATGATAATTGTCTGTATTATTTGTTTTTTGTGCTCCCCTTGGGTCCCCTGTTATTGTTGCTGTGCTCCCCAGTCCTTAGTCTGTTGTGTTGTCCCCGTCATACCAGTTGTTATTGTTCTCTTTGTCCCCCCTTGGTCTTCTGTGCAAGTCTCGTGTGTTTCCCCTGTATTTGTTTACCTATCAGTCCCAGGCTTTCAAGTTTCCTGTACTCATAGCTACATTCTTGCTTTGTTTTACCGTGATTTCTTTTTAATTATTTGTTTATTCATTTATTCAGATCCCCATTAGTTGCTACCGTAGTTTATTATGGTCTCAGTTTTTACCTTAGCTCTCCCTGGTCCTGCCCTTTAGTGTTATTGTTGTTTTCACAGTCATGCTTTTGCCAGTCCTCTCTGTATCGCCCCTGTACTGTTGTCCTGTATGTTCACTGTCATGTTTCATGTGCATTCCCTGTCTGTGATTGTCCGTGCATCACCACCCATCCTGTTCTTTGCACCTGTAGCCACTTCCCTGCTGCCCCTGATTGTTCCCACCTGCCCTGCGTCCTGTTGATTACTCGTAGTGTATATACTATGTCTGTGTCAGTGTCAGTCTAGGGTGGTGTCATTAACGTTAACAGGTCAACGTGTTGATCGTTGTTCCCTGCTGGTAACCCTGTGCCCAGAATTGTTCTGTAAGTTATTTACCAATCTTGTCCTGAGTTGTTTTCAGTGCTGCTATTTTGTTTCTTGGTTTCTGTTTTATTTGTTAATAAACCATGTTACGCTGGACTTCTGCCTGCATATCGAGTCCTTCTTACCTGCCTGCCACAGGTGTACATGACAGTGGCACCCCCTAGCTGCGTGGACCGCCTCCAGCAGGAGGTGTTTAACTTTCCCCTGTGGCTCCTCGGTGCTCTCGACCGCCTCCTCTAAGTGTTGGTGCCTGATGGCTCACGGGGTGTGTGTCTGGGATGCTGTCATCACCAAACAAAAAGCATTTTTTAGTGACAGACCACTCCTCCTCAAGTGTAAAACTGACAAACTGAAAAAGTCTTTTGTCACCCAAGCAATTACACTGTGTAATACCACTTAGAGAGGTAGGGGAAGAAGGGGGAAGGAGGGAGTTTGGGATTCAGGGCCTAATTATAAATGCAGTGTACCCTTTTTTGAAGAGATTTTATTTGATTTTATTAGTTTTATTTAATTCATTAACAAAATGTATAGGTGTGTCATGCACTTAAAATGTTTTGGTTTATTTTTTAATTAATTTCTTATATTTTTATAACTTATGTCTATATTAACCTTTTATCTTATACTTTTTATACTCAAAAATTCCTAACTTTTGTCAGTATTATAAGTATTAAGTTCCTGGAAACTTTAATTTCCCTTTGGGATCAATAAAATATTTATCTGTCTGTTAGTCTGTCCATCCGTCCATCCATCCATCTGAGTTTAAGCCAGCTGGCTGGCCAATAAAGCACAACAATGTGAGGTTCACTGTGAGCTGGGGCTAAGTCCTGCTGGAAAAGGAAATAGGAATCTCCATAAAGCTTTTTCAGCAGATGGAAGCATGAAGTTCTTTAAATTTTACTGGTAGACAGCAGTGTTGACTTTAGACTTGATAAAACATAGTGGAGCAACACCAGCGGATGGCATGGCACCCTGAATCATCACAAGCTGTGGATACTTCACACTAGACTTTAAACACCTTGGATTCTATTCTATTCTATGGATTCTATTCTATTCTATTCTTTGGATTCTATTCTATTCTATTCTCCCCCCGCATGGATCGTCACCTTATCGTGGTGGGGGGGGTTGTGTGCCCCAGTGATCTCAGGAGCTATGTTGTCCGGGGCAATTTGCCTCTGATAGGGTCACCCAAGACAAACTGGTCCTGGGTGAAGGGCCAGACTAAGAACGATCCAACAGACTCTCATGATAAATTCTATATCAAGGATTGAGTGTACCCCGCCCGGTACGGGGTTACCGGGGCCCCACCCTGAACCCAGGCCTGGGGGAGGGGCTCGAAGTCTAGCGTCTGGTGGCCGGGTTACTACCCATGGAACCCGGCCGGGCTCATCCCGAAGGAGTTACATGGGTCCGCCCTCCAGTGGGCTCACCACCTGCAGGAGGGATCATGGGGGTCCGGTGCTATGTGGATTAGGTGGCGGTCAAAGGCGGAGACCTTGGCGGACTGATCCCAAGCTTTCTAAACTGGCTTTTGGTACATGGAATGTCACCTCTCTGGTGGGGAAGGAGCCTGAGCTGGTGTATGAGGTTGAGAGATACCGGCTAGATATAGTCGGCCTCACCTCAACACACAGCTCCAGTTCCGGAACCAGTCTCCTGGAGAGGAGCTGGAGCTTGGCCTTTTCTGGAGTTTCCCCAGGCGAGAGGCGACGAGCAGGGGTGGGTATTCTTGTATCCCCCCACCTTGCTGCCTCTATATTAGAGTTTTCCCCGGTGGACGAAAGGGTTGCTTCCCTGCACCTTCGGGTTGGGAAACGGGTCCTGACCATCATTTGTGCCTATGCACCAAATGATGTTTCAGAGTACCCACCCTTTTTGGAGTCTGTGACTGGGGTGCTGGAGGGTGCTCCTCTTGGAGACTCCATTGTCCTACTGGGGGACTTCAATGCACACATAGGCAACGACAGTGAAACCTGGAAGGGGGTGATTGGGAGGAACGGCCTGCCCGATCTGAACCCGAGTGGTGTTCAGTTATTGGACTTCTGTGCTAACCACAGTTTGCCCATAGCAAACACCATGTTCAAGCATAAGGGTGTCCATATGTGCACCTGGAACCAGGACACCCTAGGTCTCAGGTTGATGATCGATTTTGTTATCGTGTCATCAGGCCTGCAACCATATGTCTTGCACACCCGGGTAAAGAGAGGTGCAGAGCTGTCAACTGATCACCACCTGGTGGTGAGTTGGATCCGATGGCAAGGGAAGAAGCCATTCAGACCTGGTAGACCCAAACGTATAATGAGGGTGCGCTGGGAACGTCTGGCTGAGGCCCCTGTCCGGGAGGTCTTCAACTCCCACCTCCGGGAGAACTTCAACCACATTCCGAGGGAGTCTGGAGACATGGAGTCTGAATGGGCCATGTTCTCCACCTCTGTTGTTGAAGCGGCGGCCCAGAGCTGCGGCCGCAAGGTGGTCGGTGCATCTCATGGTGGCAACCCCCAAACCAAGTGGTGGACACCAGTGGTGAGGGGGGCCATTAAGCTGAAGAAGGAGTCCTATCAAGCTTGGTTGGCTTGTGGGACTCCCGAAGCAGCTGAGGTGTACCGGCAGGCCAAGCGGAGTGCAGCTCGGGTGGTTGCTGAAGCAAAAACCCGGGTATGGGTGGAGTTCGGTAAGGCCATGGAACAAAACTTTCAGTCGGCCTCGAAGAGATTCTGGTAAACTGTCCGGCGGCTCAGGAGGGGAAAGCAGCTCCCTGTCCACACTGTGTATGGTGTTGATGGGACACTGTTGAGTTCAACTGGGGATATTGTCGGGCGGTGGAAGGAATACTTCAAGGATCTCCTCAATCCCACTGATACGCCTTCCACAGAGGAAGCAGGGTTTGGGGACGAGGGGGATGACTCGCCTACCACAGGGGCTGAGGTCGCCAAGGTGGTTAAAAATCTCCTTGGTGGCCGGGCCCCGGGGGTGGACGAGATTCGCCCTGAGTATCTCAAGGCCCTGGATGTTGTTGGGCTGTCATGGTTGACACGCCTCTGCAACATTGCGTGGAGGTCAGGGGCAGTGCCTTTGGCATGGCAAACCGGGGTGGTGGTTCCTCTCTTCAAAAAAGGGGACTGGAGGGTGTGCGCCAACTTTAGAGGGATCACACTCCTCAGCCTCCCTGGGAAGGTCTATGCCAAAGTACTGGAGAGGAGAGTCCGGCCGTTGGTCGAACCTCGGATTCAGGAGGAGCAATGTGGTTTTCGTCCTGGCCGTGGCACATCGGACCGGCTCTTTACCCTCTCGAGAATTCTTGAGGGTTTGTGGGAATTTGCCCAACCAGTTTACATGTGTTTTGTGGACTTGGAGAAGGCATTTGACCTCGTCCCTCGTGGTTTTTTGTGGGGGGTGGTTCAGGAGTATGGGGTATCGGGCTTGTTGTTATGAGCTATTTGGTCTCTGTATGACCGTAGTGAGAGTTTGGTTCGTATTGCCAACACTCGGTCGGACTCATTGCCAGTGAGAGCTGGACTCTGCCAGGGCTGCCCTTTGTCACCGATCCTGTTCATAATTTTTATGGACAGGATTTCTAGGCGCAGTCAGGGAATGGAGGGTGTCATGCTTGGTGACCACAGGATCTCATCTCTGTTGTTTGCAGATGATGTTGTCCTGTTGGCTTCATCCAGCAATGACCTACAGCTCTTGCTGGGATGGTTTGCCGCTGAGTGTGAAGCGGCTGGGATGAGAATCAGCACCTCCAAGTCCGAGTCCATGGTCCTCAGCCGGAAGGAGGTGGATTGTCCTCTCTGGGTTGGGGACAGGCTCCTGCCCCAAGTGGAGGAGTTTAAGTATCTTGGGGTCTTGTTCACGAGTGAGGGGAAAACGGAGTGAGAGATTGACAGATGGATTGGAGCAGCATCTGCAGTGATGTGGACATTGTACCGGTCTGTTGTGGTGAAGAGGGAGCTTAGTTCTAAGGCAAAGCTGTCGATTTACCAGTCAATCTACGTTCCTACTCTCACCTATGGTCACGAGCTTTGGATAATGACTGAAAGAACAAGATCGCGGATACAAGCGGCTGAAATGAGCATTCTCCGTAGGATTGCTGGACTCACCCTCAGAGATAGGGTGAGGAGCTCAGTCATCCGGGAGAGGCTCAGAGTAGAACCGCTGCTCCTCCACATTGAAAGGAGTCAGTTGAGGTGGTATGGGCATCTGATTAGGATGCCTCCTGGACGCCTCCCACTTGAGGTGTTTCAGGCATGTCCCACTGGGAGGAGACCCCGGGGCAGACCCAGGACTCGGTGGAGAGACTATGTCTCCCAGCTGGTCTGGGAACGCCTTGGTATCCTCTCTGAAGAGCTGGAGCAGGTGGCTGGGGAGAGGGAAGTCTGGGTTTCTAAGCTTGAATTGCTGCCTCCGCGACCCGGACCTCCGGAAAAGTGGTAGAAGATGGATGGATGGATGGATGGATGGATTCTATTCTTCACTACCTTTCCTCCAAACTCTAGGACCTTGATTTCCAAATAAAATGCAAAATTTGCTTCCACTGATCAATTTTCCATTTCTCTTCAGCCCAGTTAAGAGGCTTCTGATATCTCTGATTCAGAGCTGGTTTAGTATTGGGAAGATATCAGAGGTCTGTGCCACCGGTGGCTCTTGATGTACTGACATAAGATTCTGTCTGCTCCCCGTGAAGCCACCCCCCCCTCCCCCGAGTTCTTGAATCAACTTTTCTTGACAATATTCTCAAGGCTACAGCTATCCCTGTTACTTGAGAACCTATTTCTACCACACCTTTTTTCTTCCAGTCAGCTTTACATTAATATGCTTTGATACAGCAGTCTGAACAGTCTGAAGTCAGCAGTAACCTTGTGTGGCTTACCCACCTTGTAAAAGTGTCTGCCCCTTCCTGATTTATCATTTTTTGTATGTTTGTCACACTTAAATATTTCAGATCATCAAACAAATTTAAATATTAGACAAAGATAACACAAGCACAAAATGCAGTTTTTAAATGGTGTTTATTATTAAGGGTAAAAAAAAATCCAAATCTACATGACCCTATGTGAAAAAGTGATTGGCCTACCACCCACCCCCCATTAAAACATACATTAATTGTGGTTTATCACATCTTTGGAAAGCTGAGTTCAATTTTTCTAGCCACACCCAGGCCTGATTACTGCTACACCTGTTCTCAATCAAGAAATCACTTAAATAGGACCTGCATGACAAAGTGAAGTAGACATAAAGATCCTCAAAAGCTAGACATCATTCTGCGATCCAAAGAAATTCAGGAACAAATGAGAAACAAAGTAATTGAGATCTATCAGTCTAGAAAAGGTTGTAAAGCCATTTCTAAAGGTTGAGGACTCCAGCAAACCACAGTGAGAGCCATTATCCACAAATGGTGAAAACATGTTCACAGTGGTGAACCTTCCCAGGAGTGGCTGGCCGACCAAAATCACCCCAACAGCGCAGCGACGACTCATCCAAGAGGTCACAAAAGACCCCACCACAGCAACCAAAGAACTGCAGGCCTCATTTGCCTCAGTTAAGGTCAGCGTTTATGACTCCACCATAAGAAACAGACTGGGCAAAAACGGCCTGCATAGCAGAGTTCCAGAACGAAAACCATTGCTGAGCAAAAAGAACATAAAGGCTCGTCTCAGGTTTGCCAAAAAGCATCTTGATGATCCCCAATACTTTTGGGAAAATACTCTTTGGACTGACGAGAAAAAAGTTGAACTTTTTGGAAGATGTGTGTCCCATTACATCCAGTGTAAAAGTAACATAGCATTTCAGAAAAGGAACATCATACCAACAGTAAAATTTGGTGGTGGTAGTGTGATGGTCTGGGGCTGTTTTGCTGCTTCAGGACCTGGAAGATTTACTGTGGCAAATGTAACCATGAATTCTGCCGTCTACCAAAAAATCCTGAAGGAGAATGTCCAGCCATCTGTTCGTGACCTCAGGCTGAAGAGAACTTGGATTTTGAAGCAGGACAATGATCCAAAATGCACCAGCAAGTCCACCTCTGAATGGCTTAAGAAAACAAAATGAAGACTTTGGAGTGTCCTAGTCAAAAATCCTGACCTGAATCCGATTGAGATGCTGTGGCATTACCTTACAAAGGTAGTTCATGCTCGAAAACCCTCCAATGTGGCTGAATTACAACAATCCTGCAAAGATGAGTGGGCCAAAATTCCTCCACAGCACTGTAAAAAACTCACTGTCAGTTATCGCAAATGCTTGACTGCAGTTGTTGCTGCTAAGGGTGGCCCAACCAGTTATTCAGTTTAGGGGGCAATCACTTTTTCACACAGGGCCATGTAGTTTGGATGTTTTTTCCCTTAATAATAAACACCTTCATTTAAAAACTGCATTTTGTCTTTACTTGCGTTGTCTTTGTCTAATATTTAAATTTGTTTGATGATCTGAAACATTTATGTGTGACCAAACATACAAAAAAATGAGAAATCAGGAAGGAGGCAAATACTTTTTCACACCACTGTATACTACACCCTGGTCATAACTGACCTTGGCACATCACAAAGTGCATTTAGCTGAATAAAAAAATGAACGGTCAAACACTTCAGTGCACAAACTGCCCAAGAAAAAATTGATAGCATTAACAAACATTGCACATCAACTATTGTGGTTTGTTTTGTTTTAAATCATTGCATGTGTGAGTAGGAGCCTCCTTTTATAACTACATATTTCATTACGCACACATATCGATCAAGGCAGGGTTTAATCAATGATTTTCATCATCAATTTTACACTTCAGAGCTGACAATGACATGTTTTAAAGTGCCTTCACAAAAACAGGAAAAAGTGAGGCTAGTGTTTGAGTTGAGTGAGTCGTGTGACCCAGCAGTCAAAAAAGCCAAGGCACCAATCCAGACAGGGTGTAAGTGGAAGGTTAAACAAGTAGTGGACCAGGCAGTTAACCAACTGAAGCACCAGGAGATAGTTGGGTGGTCACAACCAGGCAGGACTGGGGTTGGCTGGGCACCACTCCCTAAGAAGTGGACACAAGCATCAAGAAAGGAGAGAAGAGACCTAGTATTATCAGAGGTAACCAGAATGGAACATGAAACATATAAAGTCAAGGTGGTGAGTCAGCAACGGCAGGGGAGGTGGACAAACTGGGAAGCTGTCATTCCACGAGTTATCACATGGGCTGATATGTGGGGAAAAAAGGCTGAGCTTTCTAATAAGATGCACCTACAATACCCTTCCAAGCCCAAATAACCTACACCTTTGGTATGGCTCAGAAGAGATCTGCTATCTCTGCGATACCCTGAATCCCAGCCTGCAGCACATTTTGACAGGTTGCAAAGCAGCCTTGTCCCAAGGCCATTTATACATGGCGTCAAAACTGGGTCCTGCGAAAGTTGGTAGAAGTTGTAGAGATGCACAGCCAACAAACCAACACAGGCAGTCCAGTAATAACTCAGTGCCAAATCCACTTTGTCAGCCAAGGAGCAGGGGAGCATAACATCCATCGGAGGGAGTGGTCAGTGCTGACAGCTGGCTGCAGGTGGAACATGCAGATAGACCTGGACCATCAGGTTAAATATCCAGAGGAGATAATGTCAACATCTTTACGCCCTGACATAGTCCTGTGGTCCCCCACTGCGAGGGCAGTGATCATGGTCGAACTTACCGTTCCTTGGGAGGAAAATATAGCGGCAGCTTTTGAGAGGAAAAAAAAAGGAAAGATACTGTGAGCTTTCTGCAGCTTGTACAGAAGCAGAAGCAGGATGGAAAGTGTCAACTTACCCTGTGGAAGTCGGTTGCAGAGGCTTCATTGCAAAATCCACCCAGCAATTTCTGAAGGCCGTGGGAATTACCAGCATCAAGCAGAAGAGGGTGCTCAAGGAAATGGCAGCAGAGGCAGAGCAAGGAAGCTTCTGGCTTTGACTTAGGAGGAAGAATGCAAAGTGGGGTAAATAAGGATCTCAGGGCCAGCTGCAGAGAGCAGTAAGGAGACGTCCCTATTGCTGCCCTTCCACCTTGAGATGTTCTGGGTTCAAAGGAGCTAAACATCTATGAAGGGTGGTCCCCAGCTGATGATTCTGAAGCTGGCCCAAAGGCACTGGTGGAGGTTCATCAGGCAACAATGCTATGCAGGCAATTTAGTCCTGTGCTATACACTAATTCCCATGAAGTACCAGTGACTACTGTGTACAGAGCAGCTGGCCACCAGGGAAGACTGGTTGGCAGTCAGGAAAGACTGACTGACAGTAGGAAAGGCTGCACTGAGAATGGAGGGGCTGGTTACCTATACCACATGCCCTTGAAGTGAGACTTCACTTCATGGGTTCCCCAAGTAACTATGAACACACTAAAGAGAAAACAGCCTAGTGGTCCTCCGAGAGGCTGGATGGAAGATCGACCAGTAAGGACAGATTATATGGAATCGACTGGAACGGCAAAGACTAATGAGCAGAAGATCCTTTTGAAATATGGCTGCGGATGGTCAAAATGACAACCAACCTAGGCCTGCGAATCCATCAAGGCAAAGCAAAGTGTGGGGGTAGAAACCAGATGCAGAGTTGCACTGCACAAGCAGGTAAGACAAGGAGAGCTCAGAGCCCAACTGAGAACCTCAGTGCTTCTGAGCCCACTGTTGCAGATGGTGCACATGAAGAGGCGCACTTGCTTTCCCAGCTGGCTGAGCACAACCAACAGCTTGAACACAGCCCACTGAATGAGCAGGCCACTAGGACCAGAAGCAGTGCCCCTACTACCAAACCGCCCAAGGAAATGCCAGCCCAGCAGGCCAAAATCAGATGGCCAAAAGCTAGTGACAGGGTGGAATGGAGGAAATTTGATTGGGACCTTCTTCCAATCCTCCAGAATTCTCTGAAAGGCAGTCTGACCACAAAGCTCAACTTTTTGGCAACATAATCAATGAAGAAGGTAGAGAGAGGTTTAGAGAGAAGCCACAGAGAGGTATCAACCTAAAGCACAAAAGGAGAAGGGAAATGGAAATCCTTAAGTTGATAAAGGAGAGGTGATTTCTCCAGAAAGCATGGCGGAAAGCTGAAGACCCGGAGAAGAAAGGTCTTAAAGTTCTGTGGGGTCAATTACAATCCAGGCTAGCAAACTTGAGGAGAGCTGAAAGGACTAGGAAGCAAAGAGACAGGAAAGAAAAGGCACGAGCAAGGTTTTGCAGGACCGTTTCAGGTATGCTTGTAGTCTCCTGGAAGAAAGGAAGTCTGGAACACTTGAGACCAGCTTAGTTGAGCTGCAAAACTACGTCAAAGAACAGCTAACAGACTGCAACAGAGACCCCCCCCCCCCCGGCTCACCAGGACATGTATACCCCATCCCACAGAACACACATCTCACTTTGACACCTCGCCACCTAAGTGGTCAGAAGCCAACCTCATCGTAAGGAAGGCAAGATCCGCATCAGCACCCTAGATTAAATGGCATACCCTATAAAGTACAGTATCTCACAAAAGTGAGTACACCCCTCACAATTTTGTAAATATTTTATTATATCTTTTCATGGGACAACACTGAAGATATGACACCTTGATATAATGTAAAGTAGTCAGTGTACAGCTTGAATAATAGTGTAAATTTGCTGTCCCTTCAAAATTACTCAACACACAGGCATTAATGTCTAAATCGCTGGCAACAAAAGTGACTACACCCCAAAGTGAAAAATGTCCAAATTGTGCCCAATTACCCATTTTCCCTCCCCAGTGTCATGTGACATTAGTGTTACAATGACTGTGTGAATGGGGAGCAGGTGTGTTAAATTTGGTGTTATCACTCTCACACTCTCTCATACTGGTCACTGGAAGTTCAACATGGCACCTCATGGCAAAGAACTCTCTGAGGACATGAAAAAAAGAATTGTTGCGCTACATAAACATGGCGTAGGCTATAAGAAGATTGCCAACACCCTGAAACTGAGCTGCAGCATGGTGACGAAGACCATACAGTGGTTTAACAGGACAGGTTCCACTCAGAACAGGCCTCGCCATGGTCGACCAAAGAAGTTGAGTGCACGTGCTCAGTGTCATATCCAGAGGTTGTCTTTTGAAAATAGATGTATGAGTGCTGCCAGCATTGCTGCAAAGGTTGAAGGGGTGGGGGGTCAGCCTGTCAGTGCTCAGACCATACGCCGCACACTGCATCAAATTGGTCTGCGTGGCTGTCGTCCCAGAAGGAAGCCCCTTTTAAAGATGATGCACAAGAAAACTCGCAAACAGTTTGCTGAAAACAAGCAGACTAAGGACATGGATTACTGGAACCATGTCCTGTGGTCTGATGAGACCAAGATAAACTTATTTGGTTCAGATGGTGTAAAGCGTGTGTAGCGACAAACAGGTAAGAAGTACAAAGACAAGTGTGTCTTGCCTATAGTCAACCATGGTGGTGGGAGTGTCATGGTTTCGGGCTGCATGAGTGCTGCCAGCACTGGGGAGCTACAGTTCATTGAGGGAATCATGAATGCCAACATGTACTGTGAAATACTGAAGCAGAGCATGATCCCCTCTCTTTGGAAACTGGGCCGCAGGGCAGTATTCCAACATGATAACGACCCCAAGTACACCTGCAAGATGACCACTGCCTTGTTAAAGAAACTGAGGGTAAAGGTGATGGACTGGCCAAGCATGTCTCCAGACCTAAACCCTATTGAGAATCTGTGGGACATCCTCAAACGGAAGGTGGAGGAGCGCAAGGTCTCTAACATCCACCAGCTCCATCACGTCATCATGGAGGAGTGGAAGAGGATTCCAGTGGCAACCTGTGAAGCTCTAGTGAACTCCATGTCCAAGAGAGTTAAGGCAGTACTGGAAAATAATGGTGGCCCCACAAAATATTGACACTTTGGGCACAATTTGGACATTTTCACTTAGGGGTGTATTCACTTTTGTTGCCAGCAGTTTAGACATTAATGGCTGTGTGTTGATTTATTTTGAGGGGACAGCAAATTTACACTGTTATACAAGATGTACACTGACTACTTTACATTGTATCAAAGTGTCATATTTTCAGTGTTGTCCCATGAAAAGATATAATAAAATATTTACAAAAATGTGAGGGGGTGTATTCACTTTTGTGAGATACTGCATATAAGAACAGCCCTATGGTGCTGAAGTACCTATGGTCCCTAATGAGAACTGCATAGAAAATCCAGTCCATTCCATCAGCATGGAGTAGGGCCATAACTATACTCATCCCAAAAGAAGAAAACTCTTGCAACATCTCCCAGTTTAGAGGTATTGCCCTCCTCAACGTGGAAGGAAAAATTTTCTTTAGCATAGTGACGAAACGCATGACAAGCTTCTTGCCTGCTAACAGCTACATAGAAACCAGCTGCCAGAAAGCAGGCATTCCAGGATTTACTGGCTGCGTAGAACACTCCATAATGATTTGGGATCAAATTCAAACAGCTAAACGTTTGAAATCAAACCTCCATGTCATTTGGCTTGACCTAACAAATGCCTATGGTTCTATCCCACATTCATTCATCAACTTTGCCCTGAATTTTTTTATATACCTATATGCATTCAAAGCTTGGTCTCCAGTTACTTCAGGAACTTCTGTGTTTGCTACATGATACAGGAAATTACAACCAGATGGCAGCAGCTCCAGAAAGGCATAGCCATGGGCTGCTCCTTGTCCCCAATCCTGTTCACTGCAGCTTTTGAGATTATTCTGATTGGAGGGAGACAGATAGCCCAAGGAGTGAGATCCAAGCAAGGACAATGGCTCCATGCACATCCAGGACCCTCAAAAGGCTGGAAGAACTCCTCCATTGGGCAAGGATGAAAATCAATCCATCAAAGTCCAGGAGCCTTTCAATCAGGGAAGGAGTAAGGAACAATAACATCTCCTTTAGAGTTGATGACAAGAAGATACCTTTCCTAATACAGCAACAGGTACGAAGTCTTGGAAGAGTCTTGCTCACAGGGGATTGCCTGATTGCTGGGGTCTTTCTGCAATTGTGGGGGTTTCCCCTACAGTTAAAAGTGCTATGAGATGACTGTTGTTGTGAAATGGCGCTATATAAAGAAAGTTGAATTGAAAATTGAATTGAATTGAATTGAACTGAATTGAATTGAGTGTATACAGCTGATCTGCCAGATACACATATGGCAGCAACTGTAATGAGCCAAATCTCCAAAGGCTTGCTGAAAATAGATCAATGCCACCAACCCCGGAAAACTCAAGGTCTGGTGTTATCAGTTCACCTCATACCATCGTTTGATGTGGTCACTGAAATTGTGTGAGTCGCTTTAACATTGGTGGTGAAGATGGAGGCCAAAGCCAATAGTTACATCAGAAAGTGGCTAGTTCTTCCTTGCTGCCTCTCTGATGTAGCCTTGTTTGGGAAGAACAAGTTACAGTTCCCATTCAAAGCTATTACCCTTGGCTTTAAACAGGAGAAAGTGAGGCTGCTGTTTGAGTTGAGTGAGTCACGTTACCCAGCAGTCAAAAAAGCCAAGGCACCAGTCTGGACAGGGTATAAGTGGAAGGTTGAACAAGTAGTGGACCAGGCAGTTAACCAACTGAAGCACCAGGAGATAGCTGGGTGGTCACAGCCAGGCAGGGCTGGGCTTGGCTGGGCGTGGCTGGGCACCACCCCTTAAGAAGTGGTCACAAGCATCAAGAAAGGAGAGAAGAGACCTTCAAGAAAGGAGAGAAGAGACCTAGTAATATCAGAGGTAACCAGAATGGAACATGAAACGTATAAAGTCAAGGCGGTGAGTCAGCAATGGCAGGGGATGTGGACAAACTGGGAAGCTGTTATTCCACGAGTTATCACATGGGCTGAAATGTGGAAATTTCCACAAGCAAGGCTGAGCTTTCTAATAAGATCCACCTATGATACCCTTCCAAGCCCAAATAACCTACACCTTTGGTATGGCTCAGAAGAGATCTCTCATCTCTGTGATACCCCAAATCCCAGCCTGCAGCACATTTTGACAGGTTGCAAAGCAGCCTTGTCTCAAGGCCATTATAGATGGTGCCATGACCAGGTCAGAAAAGCTGGCAGAAGTTGTAAGATGCACAGACAACAAAATTCACCCAGCAATTTATGAAGGCCATGGGAATTACCAGCGTCAAGTAGAAGAGGGTGCTCAAGGAAATGGCAGGACAGGCAGAGCAAGGAAGCATCTGGCTCTGGCTTAGGAGGAAGGATGCAAAGTGGGGTAAATAAGGATCTCGGGGCCAGCTGCAGAGAGCAGTAGCGAGACGTCCCTATTGCTGCTCCTCCACCTTGTAATGTTCTGGGTTCAAAGGTGTGAAGCATCTATGGAGGGTGGTCCCCATCTGATGATCCTGCAGCTGGGCCAGTGGCACAACGGAGGTGTGTGAAGCAACAATGCTAAGCAGGCAAGTTAGTTAGAGTCCTTCTTTCTTCAGGTGAGCGTCAGTCTCATTTTCAAACTAGTTCACTCTCAAATGTTGATACTTTTACTCCGATGACGGCAGAATCTCAAAGTTATCGCTATCTCTCGGACGTGAATGCACGATTTTGCATGTGCTCACCTCCTTCTATTGACTTTGTATGCATCTGTGCCGCCCGTTCGCGTTTGGTGTAGCCTTGGTATCTTGCCCCTAGCACCATTAGCCACAGTCAAAAAGGCCACACTTCAAAACAAATGCATTGCATTGTGGACTGACGGTTGCTAGGCTATGCAGAGTGTTGCCATTACGGTTTGTAGTAATTAATGGATTTCTGCAATTCTGTGAAATGTGTTGGCCTTTCAGTGTTTCCTCTAGCTTAAACACCTTGGCGCGGTGGCAACATATTTTTCTGGGGGGGATGGGGGGGGGCAGAAAACACATGACACTATTGTAACCGGAATACAGTATGTTCATCTTATACTATTTATTTCTTTTTTTTTTTTAATTTTGCACAGTAACTTTGCATATAGAACTTACCATTTGAAGTATTGTACAACCAAGGCTTGAATGTTGGAATACTGGGTCAGTTGGGGTACCACCCACACATCCTGTGTTTGAACTTTTTACTGGTGTCATCTTTCTCTCCTTCCTCTGCTCTCACCTCTCCTGGACCCTCTGCCTGAACACTTTCCTCTCCTTGGATCATCTTGTCTGTCTCATCTTTCCCTCTCTGAACCCTATGTAATTCAGGTTCTGTCTCTGTCTATGGTGGTATACACACAGGTTAGAAAGTATCAAGTGTCATGCTTTGTCCTGCAATATTTTTTTGTCATAGTTTACATAAATGACAAAAACGTGTTGTTGGTTGGTTTTTTTTTTGTTGGTTTTTTTAGTATTTTTATTCTCGTGTTTCTTTTTTTCCCATTGAGAAAGAGTAAGAAAGGGAAAGGGGAAAAAACATTCACAATAGTAATTAACTCATACTTAAATTATATGATCAGGGGTGGGTATAGTAGCCAGAAATTCTGCTTATGTAAAGCAGTGCTATGAAATTAATAAGTAAAAGCAGACAACCAAAAATCTCTAGTTGAGTTAAAGGTACAAAAAGCACCCACTTAAAAACTTCAGTAATGACTTCAGTCTTGAAGGTTTGAGGTTTTACTTCAAAATTTACAACAATTTTCTTATAGTTTTCTACTTTTCTCTGCAAATTTGTCTATTTGAAACCATTTTCCCCAAATTTGTAATTTCCTCTTCTAAAGTTATATAATTATAAATTTGTGGATTATTTTATGGCTAATTTTGGTTTGTTTTTTAATAAAATTACTGGTTTTTTATATATATATATATATATATAAATTTGAAACAGATTGTGGTAAAGTTTTTACTTTTTTCCTTATACAATTTACACTTTTGACGATAAGTTTGCAGATCCAGAACAGAACAATAATTTAACTCTGATTCCAAAGAAAAAAAATATTAATAAAATTGTATTTAATGAAATAAATTGACTTAAATTACCAAAGATGCAGTTATTTCTGTTATAATATTTCTATATATGTATAGTTTTTTAGAAATCTCCTCACCACCCAGACAGCAGGAAAAGCGTCCCTTATTTTGAAATCCAAATGTTGGCACATTTAGTTTGTCTGAAGGCTGCTGACGGATTAAAGTCATTAACTTTGTGAATTTCGGTCATCTTAACTTGCCACGTACATAATCATGAACATAAATTATTAGTTAATACTGTAGTGGCTGATGAAGTAAATCCTCATCGATTCATTACTTACTCTTGCCTTTCCCTGCCTATGAAGCCTAACCAGACCTGTTCGCTAAGCAACTCTTCATTATTGTTTCCATTACCAGCAGGTTAAAACCACCATAAATGTCTACATTGCTTACATACCACTTCTGTTTTTTTTCCGCGTTTAAGGTACTTTAATAACATCATGCTTCTCTCGGACAGTGACACGAGCAAGACACTCTACCTGCAGACTAGAACAGTCATGTGGGCAGGGTGCTTCTGAACTCCGTGTGGATGACGGTCATGTGCATTGTTCGTGTCCTCACTTGTGGACCATCATTCTTTCATGTTTTTTTCTTAAATTTATATTTCCTTGGCAGGACGGCAAAATTTCAAGGGTGGCGGCCCACCACGCAGAAATGTTACCAGAGGAAACCCTGCTCTTGTTTCTCTGGCTGGACCACTGTCCTGGGCCACATGGAGGTTGGTTCTGGGCCGCATGTGACCTGCAGGCCACTAATTGAATAGGTCTGGTCTAATTGGTACCTCACATTTCACCCGGCGCCTTATAATCCTTCTCTGGACTGTAAGTGCTATCCATAGATTCACAAGGATCATCATCTCTTTAACTTAATAGTAGTCTGTGTAGTATATAAGCTACTGTATCTAAGCATTTTTTTACTTCCCTGGGTAACTCCTTTTTCTATTATGCTGTGTGTTTTCTGTTGGTTTGGTTGTCTTACTGTGTCATGCTGCGGTTACACTGTAATTTCCCAGTTTGGGATCAATAAAGTATATCTATCTATCTATCTGAAGAAACAGAGTGACAAAATGTGCTATTGTGCTTTTAGGCTACATGTGATTGCAGATATTCAGAACATAATGGTGAAGATGATGATGTTAAATAGCTACTATTAATTGGTGCCCCCACTCACTGTGTTATAGTACCAGCTGTGTTATTGCTTCTATTAAGGGCATTTTATGGCATGGTGAAATATGACATCAGCATGTATTGTTTAGTCTGTCTTAGCTTGACTGAGCACTGAAAGAAATAAGAATCCTTTCTGTATATGTTACGAACCCATTGGAGAAATGTTCTGCTTTGTGATGTAACATTTCATATATTTGCCTGACAGCTCAAGAGACAGACAGTCAAGCTTTTCTTATCATCTCCATGCCAAAAGTGACATGGTTTATTGACCCAGAGAGCAGACTCGGACTCAAAGTAGATGCAATTATCTTTATTGAGATTAGTGTGTGTGTGTGTGTGTGTGTGTGTGTGTGTGTGTGTGTGTGTGTGCTCGTGTGACAGCCGGGGGCGAGCAGAGCACCGTGCAACCTGGCAACCCTAGGGACAGACAGAGACAGGGAGAATTAGTGGCAGATACCAGAGAGGATGTACAGGATTGAACAGAGCTTACTGTTTGTTGAGATGGGGTTAAGCTCAGGTTGAGCTCGGCGGCTATGGCCAGGAAGACAGTGCCCGCTGTCCCGGTTGCAGCTGGAGGTGGCTGATGAGTCCGGTGAAGTGTGGTGCAGCTCGGTCCGCCGCCAGGAGGAAGGGAGGTCCGTTGCCACGGATCTCCGCTTGTGCACAGGGGAACGAGAGCAGATGAAGGTGAATAGAGCTAGGGCTTACTTGGAGCTGAGCTAAGAATTCCTCCAAATGTCGGATGGTAGGAGGCAGGACACCGAGATGAGAGCAGGTTGAAGCAAGGGTTCTCTGGAATAAGGATGAAGGCATGAGCTGGTCTCATTAGGAGAAGAGACAGGCGACTCCGCGCTGATCCAAGGGTGGCGTGGTCTAAATAACCCTGGCCGTGATGGGGAGCAGGTGTGCGCGCAGCTGAGGATGATAGGCAGCCAGAGCGAACCATCACAGTACTCCCCCCCTACGTGATGCCTCTCGGCGGTCGATCCAGCCTACCTGGGTGCGTCTGGTGGAAGTCCCTGATGAGTTGATTGTCCAACACAAAGGAGGGACGCACCCAGGACCTCCATTCCGGGCCGTAACCCTCCCAGTCTACCAGGTACTGCAGGCCACGACCAACTCATGAAACAGGCCTGGACAAAAATGATGGTACCCCTAGAAAAGATTGAAAATAATCTGACCATAGGGACATGTTCAACCAAGATGTGTCCTCTAATTAATATCACAGGTGTCTACAAACTTGTAATCAGTCAGTCGGCCTATTTAAAGGGTGACAAGTAGTCACTGTGCTGTTTGTTGACATGGTGTGGACGACACTAAACATAGATCAGAGGAAGCAAAGGAGAGAGTTGTCTCAGGAGATTAGGAAGAAAATTATAGACAAGCATGTTAAAGGTAAAGTCTATAAGACCATTTCCAAGCAGCTTGATGTTCCTGTGACTACAGTTGCACATATTATTCAGAAATTTAAGATCAACGGGACTGTAGCCAACCTCCCTGGACGTGGTCACAGGAGGAGACGGATAATACGAATGGTAACAAAAGAGCCCAGAACAACCTCTAAACACATTCATGGTGAACTCCAAGGTCAAGGTACATCAGTGTCAGATTGCACCAGCCGTCATTGTTTGAGCCAAAGTGGACTTCATGGGAGACGACCAAGGAGGACACCACTGTTGAAAACAAATCATAAAAAAGCCAGACTGGAATTTGCCAGACTGCATGTTGACAAGCCACAAAGCTTCTGGGAGAATGTCCTATGGACAGACGAGGGAAAAGTGCAACTTTTTGACAAGGCACATCAGCTCTGTGTTCACAGACGCAAAAATGAAGCATACCAAGAAAAGAACACTGTCCCTACTGTGAAACATGGAGGAGGTTCTGTTATGTTCTGGGGCTGCTTTGCTGCATCTGGCACAGGGTGTCTTCAATCTGTGCAGGGTACAATGAAATCTCAAGACTATCAAGGTATTCTAGAGAGAAATGTGCTGCCCAGTGTCAGACAGCTTGGTCTCAGTCGCAGGTCATGGGTCTTGCAACAGGATAATGACTTAAAACACACAGCTAAAAACACCCAAGAATGGCTAAGAGCGAAACATTGGACTATTCTGAAGTGGCCTTCTATGAGTCCTGATCTAAATCCTATTGAACATCTGTGGAAGGAGCTGAAACATGCCGTCTAGAGAAGGCACCCTTCAAACTTGAGACAACTGGAGCAGTTTGCTGACGAGGAGTGGGCCAAAATACCTGCTGAGAGGTGCAGAAGTCTCAATGGCAGTTACAGAAATTGTTTGATTGCAGTGATTGCCTCAAAAGGTTGTGCAACAAAATATTAAGTTAAGGGTACCATCATTTTTGTCCAGGTCTGTTTCATGAGTTTGATTTTTTTTTTATTTAAGTTTCTGTAAAGGGCATACATGTCAATACAGCATTGCATTGTTTACATTTTCATCACATATTCCCTTTTTTTTGTTGTTGTTTGACAACATTGGAAAAAAATTATTACAACACCCCTTTTTTAAGTGAAAGAAAAGAAAAATTTAAAAAAAAGCAGAAAAATAAAAGAGCATCTGAGTAGCATTGGAACAAAGAGAGGTGCCATTATTGAAATGGTGTTTGTGCAAGATTAGATCTGATGGAAGACACATATGTGTTCCAGGGTTGCCAAAAGTTCAAGAACCCATCCATGTCCTGTCTCAGTGCAAATGTCAACTTTTCCATCAAATAAATGTCCTGAATCATGTTAATCCAATCTTCAGGTGCAGGACAGTCTTTCGACATCCATTTTTTTGTTAGAGCTTTTTTACTTGCCAATATTAAAACAGTGAATAAGTATTTTTCTCCTCGTCTTTCCAGTGATTCCGGTAGCAAACCCAAATACAAAGTTACAAAAGAAAAGGGAACTGTTACTTTGAATATTTTCCCCAATATTGTCTGTACATTGGTCCAATATTGGTGGATAACTGGGCATGACCAAAACACATGAAAATGATTTGCAGTCTTTTCACCACAAAAGCGCCAACAATTCAACCCTTTATGAGTAAGTTTGTTTTGTGCAGGTGTTCTGAAAAATCTTACCAAATTTTTCCATCCAAATTCTCTCCACAGCAGGAATGAGGTACTTTTCCATTGTTTATTTAGCTTTTCCCATATTTCCAGTTGTAAAGTGAAATTACCCTCATTTTCCCATTTCTCTTTTATATATGATATGTTGTCTCCTTTTAAATCTTGAAGACCATGGTATATTTTAGAAATGTATCTGATCCCTGGGATCCCTTTATATGCCATTAAGAAAACCTTCAGAACACCTGACTGGGCCCTTTCCAAATCCTCCTTTTTAAGTATTTCGTTTATGTGGTGTCTAAGCTGAAAGAACCTGTAAAGGTCTTGATTTACTAGACCTTGTTTTTTCAAATCTTCAAAACTTCTTAAAGTTTGCCCTTTAAAAAAATTGTAATATTTTATCAGTCCGTTCTCTTTCCACTTTTTAAATCTAGTGTCTGTTTTATTAGGAGTAAAATCCTGATCATAGGAAATCCATTGCAATAATCGATAGGGTTCTTTAGTTTGATTCTCTCTGACTATCTTAAACCAAATTTTTAGCGGGGTCTCTATCCACGGGTTAGTGTTATTCAAAAGTTTAGGTAAGGCATTATTCCCTATTATCGCCTGTAGGGGAATGTCACTTGTTATTTGGCATTCTATCTCCTTCCATTGTGCAGTGTAGACTGGGTTACATATCTCTACTAAAGTTTTAATTTGCGCAGCTTTAAAATAGTCCCTGATATTTGGCAGCGCGAGCCCACCTTTGTCTTTGTTTAGCTGTAGGGTTCTATATCTGATTCTTGGTCTCTTGCCCTGCCATATGAATCTTGAGATCCTTCTGTCCAGTTCTTGCCATGTTTTTTGGGGAGGTTCTACTGGTATTGTTTGGAAAAGGTATAGAAGACGTGGAAGTATATTCATTTTGACTGCTTCAGTTCTTTGTGCAGTACCCAAGAATGGTATCGTATTCCATCTTGCTAGATCAGATTTTATTTTTGTCATCAGTGGATCATAGTTTAGTGTTATAATTTTGTTGAGTTGTTTAGGGATATTGACCCCCAGATATTTCATAGATTCCATCTCCCACTTAGTTTTGAATTTGCTTAGTAAATATTGATTTGGGTTATAGTTGAATGTTAAAATTTGGATTTTATGCATGTTTAATTCATACCCTTGATGGTATGTTAGCTCTGAGGGAAATTCCTCAAACTTTGTTACGTGTTGAGGGCCCTCTCTTACCCCTGTAAGTTGTACCATGTTTTTAAAGTGATTTTCAGATCCCAATCTTGTATAGATTTTTTTTTTTATGCCTATACCCTATGAAATTATGTGCAACCTCCCACCACCATCACAGCAAACAATCACGTTAATACAGTATTTGTTAGTGTGGAGATTTCATGTGGTTCATTGTCACATTTCTATTTTAACAAGTTTTTTTTAAAGACTTATTTGTTTCTAATGTTATGACTGTTCCATGAAATGTTTTACCACTTCATATTTGCTGATTCTGTGTCTCCTTTAATGTTTGTTACCTTGTAGGAGGAGGGTTGGATGCGCAGATTGACTAAAAATATTGTTATTCCCTCCTGAAAGTGTCCAGTTTTTCCTTATAGCCCTGGCGCTGGGTTTCCCGCTGCTGGCCCATGGATTTTGAGGGTCTCTGTGTGCACCACGTTTGAGCCTTGATTCTTTCGATCTGGTCTGCTGCGGGTTTATACACTGTTACCGGGAGCACTCTTCTCGCCATATCCCTGGTTGCTTCTTCCGCCGAGTTGTAGAGACATATCTCTTCCCTGTAAAAAACCCTCAGCTTCACCGGAAATGGAGTTTGAAAGCGCAATTTCTTCTCTCTTAGTACTTTTTTTTAGCGTCGCTGTATTCCCGACGCTTTTTAAGGATCTCTGGGGCGTAGTCATGCTTCACAAAAACTTTTCTTTCTTGGTGCATAAATCCTTTTTTCTGCCACGCCAGTCTCAAAACTTGTTCTTTTGTTCTGAAGTTGGAAAACTTCAGCACCACTGATCGTGGGGGAGCTTCCGCCGACGGCCTTGGGGCTAATGAACGGTGCGCCCTTTCTATCTTCAAGTCAGCGGATTGGGGAATTTCCAACTTTTCTCTCAGTATGGTTTCCACGCATGCAGCCATTGTGGTGAAACCATCCTCGACTCCTTCTTTCAGACCATGAAATCTTATGTTGTCCCTTCTCAGTCTACCTTCCAGGTCGGTTAGCTTAGCCTCCAGTCTTGTCTGTCGTTTGAGTAATTCCAGCGTGGTTTCTTCCAGCCCTTTTATTCTTTCCTCTGCTTCCAAGATTCGGTCCTCAGCCTGGTCCACTCTGTTGTTTGTCCTTTTTATTTCGTCTTTAAGTTCACGAAATTCGGCCCAACACTCTTGGCGAAATTCTCTTAATTCTTGAAGTATCATTTTTAAGCTAGCCGTGTTGCTAGCCTCATTTTGCTCCTCTATTTCCGAGTGGTTGTTGTCCTCGAGGTTCATTTCTCCGGCCGATGCGTGTCTTGGCCTGGTAAATGTCGATCTCTTCTGTTTTCCTTTAGGCATAATGACTTTGTCTTTTGATTTTCACTCTTCCATAAATCCGTTAAATCTGATTTTCATGGTATTTTCACAGATGGGATCTGGGAGCTTCAGCGCTAAGCTGCTACCACCATGGTGTCCAGACCGGAAGTCCCTGAGTTTGATTTTTAAAATAATTCTGTTGAACCACAATTCAAAAGCACTGTCTGATTTTCATTGGTTAATTTTCATAGAACTTTTATTTATTACCACTTTTGTCAGATTCAAGTTACAGTGGTACCTCTACTTACGAATTTAATTCGTTCCGGAAGAATTCTCGTAACGTGAAAAATTCGTAAGTAGAGGCGCGTTTTACATGTAAATGCCATAATCCGTTCCAAGCCCCCAAAATTCGGGCATAAATTTTTTATAAATCGTAAAAACGCATCAAAACATGTAACAAATACATGTTACAATTAGATTACTGCACAGTAAACATAAAATGAGAGTTTAAAATGAGAGAAAGAATAATAAAAGAGAATAATAAAAGAGAAAGAATAATAAAAATTATGTTCATTTACCCTTTAACTGCTATCGTCGTCGACGTCGTCACCTTTTGCCTTCTTTGGTTCATGTTCTGATCCAAGGACGTTTGCTTTTGTTGGTTTGTAAGTGCGTTCGGCTTCGTTTTGTTTTAATACCGTGCTGATCGTTGATGTATTACGGCCATATTCTTTGGCGAGATCAACCAAACGCATCCCCTTTTCATACCTTTCGATTATCTCCTTTCTTTGTTTGTATGGACAAAAAAACTCTTCTTTTCTCCTTTTCCACTTATCTCCGTCACTTTCTTGGGGCCCATAGCGAATAAATGTTAATTCTGTACTGTACACACACGTAAAACTTTCACCTTGTTCTTAATAAAGTTTTGGAAAAAAAAAAAACTTCGTGGCCAATGGGATACCAGGAAGATGCTAGGCGATAGCCAATGGCAGAGCAGCTACAGGTATGTTTACGTTCGGTAAACTACGGAAGCTGCGAGGAGCGCGTACTTTTTTGCCTTTCGTATCCTGAAATTTCGTTCGTAACTAGAGGCAATATTTTCCCGTTGAGGCGTCTCGTAACCTGAAAATTCCGTATGTAGAGACGTTCGTAAGTAGAGGTACCACTGTATTTCTGTGACCATTGTGGGTTTTTCTTTCATTAACAGAGGGGTACCAACAATTTTGTCCACGTCTGTAGAATCAGAGGGGTCTGTTATGTCCATAATATAGGAATGATGAGTCAGTCTAACCTCGGTTAACAGGGTTTATTCAGGATAACAACAAAGACTATATACAGAGGCTTACGGCACTCTCCTGCTGGCCAGGTGGCTTCACGATGAAAGAGGCAGCGCCTCTTCCACCCACTCTTTTATACCCTGGGCAGCGTCACCACCGGAAACTCGCAGTAGCCACCCCGGTCTGTCCCATGACCAACCCGGCCGCCATCTTGGTCGTACCAGCCTATTTACATACACAACATCCTCCGCCCCCCCCCCCAAAAAAAAATGCCAAGCACACAAATAACCCACCCAAATTTATCACCCGACACACACACTAATCCAAAAATATGTACAGAAAATACCTATCCACTCACACAACTAAGGCTGAGGGGCTGGGTAGACCACCAGCACCCCCTACATGGCTGAGCGGATTATTCTGCCGCTTGGAATAGGGGAACATACAAACAAAATAATAATAAGCCATGTTTCTAACTAAAAACAATCCCTCAAAAGCACATCAAACAACACATACAATAAAACACAAGCCATTTCCTACAGGCGGTCCCCACCCCAACTCCCACCCCACAATGGGCACACAGAGTAGAATGCACAAAAAGGGGCAACTCAAATAAAAACAATTTAATTAAACCAAATACATACAAATACTCAGTCAATATAAGTCACTCAAACCAGGCAAACTCCAGAAAATGACTAATGTAAATTCACACAGAAATGCCACCGGCCAGACTACCAAAATTTGACACAAAAACCAATTCTCCAAAATAACCAAAAGTACAGTGCATATAACAGGCATCTACACATGACATGTAAAATAGACAAAATGCTACCAAACATCAAACGGACGCCTCCCGCACTCACACTCACTCAGAATTTTTAACCCTCTTCTTTTCTCTCTCTCTCTTTTTTTTTTTTTAATTTACAGGGGCACCAAATAGGAACAAATATTAAAACAGGACTGAAGAAACAACACAAACATGCAAAATAAAACCCTTAGTCCCTGGATGGATCCCTCTCAAGGCGTCTCCGTCTCTTTACATCAGGGTTCCTGCTGCGCCATCTCCTCTCCACCTCCGGCAGCCGCAGATCCCTCGGGTGTCTCCAGACATGAATAGACCTGCGCCCATCTTCCTCCATCTGACCGGGCTCCACCTGGAACCGCGTCTGGTTGTCCCGTTGCTCGCGTGGACTGTGATCTCTACGTACTCGAGCCTCAACCTTGGTCTTCGAGGGAGCCCACTTCCTTTTCATCAGATCACCGGTCCTGCAACTGGCCCCTGACTCCAGCTGCTCCGACACGCGGGCTCTCCTGGGTCTCTCCTCTTGGCAGGTCGTCGCTGGGAGCACTTTACGATAACCACGCTCCGCGGTCTAGCCCCGTTTTCTCCCGGCGCTGGCACCTTGTCCTGATGAGCCTCATTGGGGTTCCCGCCGTGCTGTCCGGCACCCTCGTCCAGGGCAGCCTGCGTGATGGCCTCGGGTCCATCCCGAGAGGTCTCCGCGTGGCGTGGTGTGTGCACTCCTAAAGTCACATTGACCATCCAGTCCAAATCCCATACCTCAGCACCCTCCACGACAGGAACAGGTCGGCCCCACAGTCCACATCCAGACCATTCTTCACTGGAGACATTCATAATCGAGAACCCAAGGCTGTAAAATAGGTTGCAACCCATAACATTAACACCAGATGCAGAAACGTTAATGCGAACACTGGGCGCCACACTGTCCTATATAGGGCCTCCATCTCGACGTAGCCCAATATAGCCAACCTGATCCACCCATAACCAAAATACTCCACTTGTTGCCTTCCTATCTGTCGGTGGGGAAACAGTCTATCCATGGTTTCAAGATTCAGGACAGAAATCATCGCTCCTGTGTCCACTAGGAGCGGGACCTCGACTCCATCCAATGCGACGGTGCAACCAATCCTCCCTGTCGTCTCCGGGGAGACGGTATGCACAACTGTCGGAGTCTTCTGCGGAGCACCTGGATCTCTCCCACGGCTCCTGCGTACAAAGTTTTCGCACACCCTGGCAAAATGGTTTAAAAGACCGCATTTGCTACAACTCTTTCCTTTCACCGGGCACACTCTGGACTTATAGCGGTGCTCAGTGGACCCACATCCATAACATTTTTGCGTACCAGGGGCAGACCTTATCCTGACCACGGAGGCAAAATCATCCTCTCCGCATTCGCCACCACCAGGGTCCAGGCTCAGTGCCTTAGCGCAAGACTCATTCTTCTCCAGAGAAGCCCCTTCAGTAAGGCCCCTTGCTATGGTCTTTGCTGCCTCGTACTGTTGGGCAAGCTTGACAGCCTCAGCTAACGTCATCTCTCCTGGGTGCGTCAACAATCTGGACCGGGCCGCCGGGCAACAGACATGCTCCACCAACTGGTCCCGAATCATCTCGTCCCCCAGGGCCCCAAAACTGCATTCCCTCGCCAGCTCTCAGAGGTCCGCCACAAATCTTCGCAGCGGCTCTCCCGACCGCTGGTGGCGCTGTTGGAGTTGAATGCGTCTCACAATGACGTTCTCCGGTGCCTTAAAGTATCGCGCCAAAAGCTGCACCACTTCGTCAAAACTGTCCGCACCTCCAAGATTCTCCAGAATCCTCTACCCTTCCATTCCTAAATTACTATTACTGTACTAACACAGCTCGCACATGGAGCTTCTCCATATCTCCCAAACCCAAGACAACAAGATAGTTGGTAAAGGCAGTGAACCACCTAGGCCATGGCACAAGTGGCTCGCCCGGAGAGTCGAGGAACGGCCGAAAGCTAGCAATAGTGTTCCATTACCGATTTTACCTCGTCTCCAAATGTTATGTCCATAATATAGGAATGACGAGTCAGTCTAACCTTGGTTAACAGTGTTTGTTCGGGATAACAACAAAGACTATATACAGAGGCTTACGGCACTCTCCTGCTGGCCAGGTGGCTTCACGATGAGAGAGGCAGAGCCTCTACCGCCCACTCTTTTATACCTTGGGCGGCATCACCACCAGAAACCGGCAGTAGCCTCCCTGGTTTGTCCCATGACCAACCTAGCCGCCATCTTGGTCGTGCCAGCCTATTTACATACATAACAGGGTTGCTGCCATGCAAGGCACCGCCACAAACAGCATAGTTTTAGTATTAGAGTATTACTTTTAGTTTTAAAGCTATCTAGATTGCCTGATTTGTCTGGTGATAACTGTCAGACACTAAAAATAAGCCAAACTGCAGTTGTATCAGCTTAGCTAGAACTAGGATGCTTCCCTCACTAAAACTGTATATTACACTGGTCAACACCAAATGTATTGTCTAAGTTTTTCATAGCTGATTTAGGACAATTTTGATGTGCTGAATCCAAAAATCACATTGGTTTTGTTCAGTCAGGTTAACTTTTTGAATTATGGCCACATGTTTTTTTTTACGTTTTTGTTTACATGTACAGGTATTTTCGCTTTATATGACGCAAAATTCTTTTTTATTTCTTGAAATTTCTCTAACTCTGAAGAGTTTGCATGCGTCAATTTATGATTGTCATGATAGCTGATTACTGTTGGACTCTGAAATGAGACATCTCTGCCGCTGAGCATTCTAGAGGTTCGAATAAACAGAAGTTGAAGCTCGGAATTTTGAACAATGATGACGTAACATTCAATTTACATGTACGTACCTTTATCAGTCTACTATTCAATTTACCGTAATCAAAGTTTGTAACAGTTGATCAATAAATTGTGTTAGAAAACGATTTTTTCTCTTAAAAACCTGACCTGATCGAGAGAAACGGATGTCATTTTCGGATTCAGCGGTGCAAGATTGTCTTAAATCAGTTGAAAAAACACAGACAACTTACAAAAAATTATTTTTGTAACCTTGTGTTATCAGACTGGAGATGTTTCGCCACTGTAAATCAGCATTTTTAAAGTGACACTCCAGCAAAAATCAAGTTTTTTCTGTTGTTAACATGTCTGTAACATGTTTTTTTTTGTGACATACAAGACATATCCAGTGCAAAGTCTGACTGCAGTCCCAAGTCCGTGTTTTTCTGCTGTGAATTTCCAGTTAGGGTTACGTCGGCATTTTTACGTCTTTTGATTGGATGGTTAGACTCCTCCACCCACAATGCAGAGGATCCTAGCTAGCAAAACACCAGTGCAATGACTTGCTTAAGCAGCTACAATATACTGTATCTGTTTAAATATAATAGCTGTTTTTCCACCCACAATGGCTGACAGGGGAGAGGAAAATGATTTAGTCGCTGATATTTAAAAAAATCAATTTTCCAGACGGACTTTTCAAGAAAAGCTGGTCATTGTGAAGAGAGATCAGTCAACCCTGAAGCTAACAGGCCGGTCTCAGCTGGGGAAAGGATTTGTCCGTTACTTCCATATTAACATCAAGTGGTATCCTTAGATTACAGCCTCCGAGGAGTGCTGCAAATTATCTTGCTGGGAATGCCTGTTGTTTGAACTGATCAAGTAGATACTTGGAGCCAGGCAGGGTTTGCAAACTTGAGATGTCTACTGTCAAGCCATGACGATTTAGGCAGCGTTCGCCAAATGTATAAAAATTGGTCTAAAATGCTGGGATACACCAAAATTTTCACTTTTGCCCGTATGCATCGTGAATCCATAATGACTTGGACATATAATTAATAATTGTAACTTAAACTAACTAATGCTTAGTGTGTTGCCGACATTCGCAACTTATGAGCAACAATAGTCTAGCTTCTGCATAGCCCAGTCATGCCAAACTGCTGTTGCCTCCTGATCCATGAATCCTAGTTTTGGGACAGATCATCTCTGTTCAACCGAGATGATTCTCCCCTCCAAAGACCACGGTGGGGTGTGTGACCGACCTGGCAGAGCTGTCAAATCTGTCAGGTCAGTCGCGCCTAAAACAGCTGATGTGACACGTCAGGAACATCAGATAACAGCTGCCACAACCTGGCTCAAAGGCACGCAAACTGATGGCGATAAAGAAGTTTATTTTCAATAAAGTGAAAAAAATTAAACCAAGATAATATATGGAGTGTGCTTTTGCTGGGAGGTGCAGCCAACAGCAAAGTATCAAGTAAGGAAAAGTGCTCCGGGGGAAGCTGTCTGTCCCGCAGGAACGGCTCCAGCGGGCTATTTACGTGACACAAGTAATTGGAAGATCTTGTGTCTCACTAATCTCTCTATCGAAGATATTGAAGATTTGTATGTCTTCGTGATAATGGTGATCGGGATCTTTCTGATTGGAACTGGGATTGTCCTGGTGTACCGCAAATTGCTGAAGATGGATACAACCTATCAAAATGCTGGCCAGGCGAGGTGCATCTGTCAAATTGAAAAATTGGAGAAGACCCTGATAGCGACAAATGGAGAACTGTCTCGGAAGGTGGATTACATCATGGTCTCGCTTAGGTCTTTCCACGATGGACTTAAAGCCCCGCAATGAAGGATTAAGTACTGAATCTACAGAAGAAATAAAAAGCCTTCTCTGTGATCAGTCCGATTTGGCTCAATTTCCCCATGAAAATTCCTCCTGGCTGTCTGCAGTCTGTGTTTTCAAAATCATCGAGCACAAGGCCTTGGACAGCCATCTGGACAGCCTGCCCAGATAATCGCAAGGACGATCGGCGGTAGCCAGACAAAACATCTCCTGCCAAGTGCCCTTGTTGTTCTCTTATTATCATCAACATTGCTCAACAGTGCACACACATTGGTCCATGAACTGAATAAAGATACACACACTGCTCTCTTGTGTCTTGTGTCCTGTGAATCCTGTCTTGCGTATGTGCATCGAGAGCTTTTTTTTTTCCTTGTAATCATAATATTGATTGATTATGCAACCAGTATTCTGAATCAATGATTTTTTTGCTCCTTCCTATTGTTCCTCGTATTATTCTTATTCTTATGCTACCTGTACCCTCTATCCTGTTGGCAGGCGCGTCCCCGATGCAGCCATGTCACTGGAAATGCAGGTTCATTTTCTGTGTCAAGTCAAATTCTCTCGTATGTTATCAGTGATCTGTTAATGTACTTGGCAATAAATCTTTTCTGATTCTGATTCTGATTCTGAAACAGCTGCACTCTGCGCTTCAGGCGATCAGCTGATTGGTTCCTCCTCTGGTGTTCTAACATCTTGGCATATCTATCAGAAAAACACAGGACAGATGATCATAAAGACTTCAGTTAAATGTAAAAAACCCTGACAGGTGCTGTGTGTTTAGCTCTGTGTGTGTGTGTGTGTGTGTGTGTGTGTGTGTGTGTGTGTGTGTGTGTGTGTGTGTGTGCACATGCGCATGCTGCAGGCAGAACTCTGTATGTGTTTTTCCTGTAAACCAACACTTTAAATATCCCATTTGCGAATGCGGGACATTATCAGCCATACGCTGGATACATCGGAAAATTTTCAGCATGCAGAAAATGAATTTTCAGAGGAGCTCGGCGAACAACGCTGTATACAGCGTGCTTCAGCTTGCTCTTAACTTAGACAAAACTGAGCCATAACTGATTCACGTACCCCAGCGTACTCTCCAAATATTTCATACATTTTGCAAACACTGCAAACACTGCCTAAATCTAGGTGTGACAGGGCCTTAACCAAGGCAGCAGCGAGACATGAAAGCAGCCACCAGCTGGACAAGCAACAGTACTTTTAAGCCTTTGGGAAAACAAGAGTGGATCTGCAGCTCAATGAACAAGTGCGCAGGAGAATGGAGCTCTACAATAGAAAGGTAAAGATTTTTAAAACTATAATTTTATAGTTAAAGTTATCGTTAACATGCTTTGTGTGGACAGCCCTATAGGCTGTTTTTATGGTGTTTGGTATGAATGCAACTTAAACTTCAGTAGATCACCACTGAAGGCCTAGCTGTAAAATATACGGTCCACCACTGTCTTCCTGTATACTTTGTGAGTTTCTGCCTTTTATGTTGCGGGGTGATTATTTTTTCTCTGTAGAGTGATGGAGTTTTTATTTTACCACTCCCAGTGGGCAGCTATGATTTTTATTGGTTTACAGTGAAAGTGGGAAAATGATTGGTTGGTAAACAGCAAATATGTGAAGTGCTTTGGCACTATGAATTCAGAAAGGAGAACTTTGGAGCTGGCTGAAATTTCCATGCTCTTTTGCCCAGCCCAGTAACTTTTTGTTTCTGAAGATGAAGCGACGTGGGGCAGGGAAGCCTGATGCTCCAGTAAAGCAGGCTTTGGCAACCTTTGAAGAACCATTTGGAGTGCGTTTTGTTGAATGAAATATGCACAGAACCACAGAACATAACTCAGCCTTACAATGAAAGAAAAACAGCCAAGAAAAGTTTTCTTCCTGAACATGCAACTTTTGTCTTGCAAATATGGGATTTTTCTTTTAAACTTATAACTTTTTCCTGTAACTTTATTGGGGGGGGGTGGTTCGGCAATTGTTTTTTCTTTTACATTTGAGACTGTTCTGGAAAATTTGGTGCTTTTCCTCATAAATTTCAAGGATTCAAAGATTTTATTGTCAATACTACTATATGTGCAGAACATACAGGAGAATTGAAATGGCATTTCTCTCTCTCTACGTTGGTGTGCATTTTATAAAAAGAAAAGGAATTAGGCTGGAATTAAAAAAAAGAAAACCAAGAACAAGCAGTGACAGCAGCAGTCTATGTACAGTCTATATACAGTGATGCAACCTGTGGTGCCAATGGCGGCCAGAAGGACTCTAGAGGTAAACGATTAGTTAGATTAGTTTAAATTTGTGACTTTTGTGATGTAACCGTGTTCCTTTTACTTGTAAAATTGTGACTTTTTGGTGAATTTAATGTTGTTTTTCGCACAAATTTGAAATGTCTTTCTCCTATATCCATCACAGTTAAACAACTGAACAGAGGTTACCTGTTAGCTATTGTTACATGTTTATATCAACACATTGTGCAACAAGGGTTGGGACTCAAACTTACCAAGCGTTGTGGTGGCTCTGTAGTGAATGATGGGGCAGTTGCTGCCACTGAAGATCAGTTGATGAAAGTCTGAACTGCCACTGAAACATCTCATCTATTGTTTTCACTAGATCAGTGGACAGGAGAAAAGATCTTTAAGACCAGTCTGTGATCTGACAATCTGGTCTTAAAGTAGTAACGCTAGTTGGGTCATCCATCCGTTTTCTCCACTGAAGAAACTTGAGAGGCAGTACACAGCTCACCAGTGGCTGGCTTGCCAAGATGATAGCCATTTGATATTCTTCTTCTTCTTCTTGTCAGCTTTGTTACCAGAATTCAATTCTAATTATAGATACACTTTAATTTGATGTGTTTTTACTGACTATTTGTTTTGGACAGCTTGCATGTGACCCAGTCAGAGTAGTTCTTAGAAGTATTCCATACCACAATATACCAATTGTTGAGACCTCAAGCACATCATTATGCCTCAGTGCAAAGCAACGTAGGCATATGGTAGCGTGTCAATGCGTCTGTGTGTGTGTGTGTGTGTGTCTGTCTTATCAGGTTTTCAGCTCACCAAGTCAAAATCAAGTGGAATTCAAGGCGTGTATCTCCATATTTCCTCAACTTTTAATTTGCAAAAATTTTGAGATTAGCCTTTATTTTCAAAACAAGAGAAACAAAAACACGTAGTCAGTCTCACCTGAGACACCACCCATTGTTGCAATAACTATGCTGGGCCAGTAGACATGACAGTGTGACTTTTTTACAGCCCCATGGACCACTTCCTGTCAACAGTCAATCTCGTGCTGAACTTTTAAAATAGCTTCTGTTGCTGAAAACTAAACACGTATTCAGCTGCTACACCATTTATTCCTCACATTGATTGTCCTCAGACTCATTTCACTGTTTAGGTTTTAAGAGGAAAACGTATTTTCTTGCTGCAGTTTTCAGCTCATTGGTAAAAACTACAAGTCCCACTTTCCTCAAACTGCAATGAGCCAATCAGAGCACATTTGCCTCAGCAGGCACCATCAGAAGAGAAGGAGAAAAATGGTTTAAAAGTAAGTTTTGTTCTTAAATTATGCAGCACTTTCAATGTTAAAACACTAACGACTCCTACAACAGCAACATTTGATTCTTAAAGCTTACAGTATGTTATGTTGCATTGTTTTTTTGCAATGTGCTTCGCTACTGGCAGCTGCCTTTTTGCCTAATCAACATTTTAAATTGTTTTCTTTGAAGCTGAACCAACTTCTTAGTTCTTAATACTAATGTCAGTAATATGGTATAAAAACACCACATGTGACGTGGTTGATTCACTTGCTTGAAAATTACTTTTCCAGTACTGTAGAGATCTTTAAACACGTTCTGTCACACATGTAATAAATAATCAGATTTTTATGGTGTTTTGTCTTTCCTGTCATTTCATTTTGTCATTTCCTGTCAAAAAAACAAGATGGCGACCGGGATGGTCACACTTTTTCAGCGCTGAGACAAAGTCGCTGATTTTCCCATTAAAAGTACCTAACCAACAGCGATCGGCGCTCGTGACGGATACCCACGGGCTGAATTTCCACCTCCGTCAAAATCCCGTTGGAATACCCCTTTAATCGGGCAGAACTGCTGCTCTCTACCTGAAGCGATTGCCAAGCTAACGCTAGTTAGCTTAACGCTGGCCCCAGTGCGCCACCTAACTCCGACACGAAGCGACTCAGTCCCCGGTGAGGGCTAACCGGAGGAACCAACTGAGGCGGCAGTTGGGAGCTCGGGCGCGGCGTTGGTGAGAGACGGTGGCCACCTGGACCCAGCAAACATCCTGAGTCGGAGCCCAATTGCGAGGCCCAGTTGAGGAACTACCAGATTGACGGCGGTTGGTGACGGGGCCTAGCGGAGGTGCCACCTAGGCAGACGGCGGCAGGTGGCGGTGATCAGCGGCGGTGATCAGTGGAGTTCGGCTGCGCCGGCGGTGTACGGCATAACCGGCCAAGCAGACGGCGGCAGGCGGCAGCGATCGACGGCGGTGATCTGTGGAGCTGTGCAGCGTTACTTGGCGGAGGAGCTGTGCAGGAGCTCGGTTGCGGCGGGTCCAGCAGCGGCCGGGCTAGTTGAGGCCTAGCCGGATTCTCTGTTTATTTCTATCCACAGGTCAGTAAAATGCCACCAAAAAAAGAGGAAATGGAAGAAATTAAAAAATCTCTGAACTTTATGTCAGAAGAATTGGCCAAACTGACTAGCCAGCAGGCCAAAATAATAGGCCTAATAGAAGAGGTACAAGCCCTACTTTTAATAATTCAAGAAAAAGACAAAAAAATTATGGACCTGGAGCAACACGGGCGTCTTTTGGAGCAACGCGTCGAGGATCTTGAACAAGGTTCTCGCATTGATGACCTAGTTATAAGTGGACTAGACATCAGATATCAGTCATACGCCCATGCCGCAACAGGACTGAGTGGTGAAGATGCTCCCATGAGTGAATCAATGTCCTTAGAAAATCAAGTGCTTCAGTTCCTTAATAATAGAAACATTAAGGTAGAAGCCAATGCAATCTCAGCCTGTTATGCTCTACCGAAGAAAGATAACAAAACAAAGAAATCAATTGTGATGCGCTTTGTGAACAGAAGGGTAAAGAATGACATACTGAGGCAGGCCAAAAAGCTACAGGGAACTCAAGTTTACCTAAACGAACACCTGACAAAAATAACGCTGAATTAGCACGGCAGGCACGGATGCTGAAAAAACAAAATAAGATACAGGCAACCTGGACAAGAAATTGTAGAGTTTGGATTAAACTAAATGGAACACCTGAGCAAGCAAGGAGTATAATGATCAGAGATGCTACTGACTTAAATAAATATAGATGAACACCGATTAAAAAAATTATGAGTCAATGATAATCCATATTCATACACACGATAAGAATAGTTCTTTTGATACACCATGCCAAAGTACTTTAAAAAAAATAAGCAAAATAAACAAAAACTTATGATCGACTCGAGTAGACATCAATTATCCCCAGCTGGAAGAAGTCATCTGACACAGAGTGAGGAAACTCAAACTCTGAAAATATGCCACTATGCTGAACATAAACCACAAGAGATGGAGAATGATATTGATCCTGATAACCACTTTTTCAATAATATTCACAACCACTGTGAATATTACACTGAAAAGCAATTCAAAAGTCAAGTGCAATTAGATGGTAAACTGTCAATAATACACTTCAATAGCAGAAGTCTTAACAAAAACTTTCCACAGATTCAGGACTATTTAAAACAGCTAGACAGAAAATTCACAGCTACTGCAGTCTCTGAAACCTGGCTTAATGAAGATCAGGCTCCCCTGATGGCAATAGAGGGATATCAGATGTTTTATATTAACAGAACTCAAAAAAAGGGTGGTGGTGTTGCACTGTATATTGATGACCTGTATAGGTGTAAGCTTGTAAATGAAATGTCCTCTGCACTACCAGGGATTTTGGAATGTGTTACTGTTGAGATTGACCTAGACAAAACAAAAAATCTAATCATAAGCTGCATATATAGAACGCCGGGAACTTGCATTGAGACATTCAGAGATAAATTAGTCGAGCTGTACAATAATATTACTAGTAAGAAAATGGTAGCAATTTGTGGAGATTTCAATATTGATTTACTGAATCCACATCAACAAAATGTAGTTACAGAGTTCATGAACTCTATGTACAGCATGAGTCTATATCCCACAATAACACATCCCAGTAGAATCACAGTTCACTCTGCTACACTTATTGACAACCTGTTTGTCAATGTTATCGATAAGAAAATAGAAAGTGGATTATTTTAAATGATATAAGTGACCACTTGCCAACCTTTGCACTTATCCATGGCCACACGGGGCCCAACGCAGAAAAAATTTCAAAATCGTTCAGACACAAATCACCAAATGCAATCAATTCTCTTAAAGAGGACTTGCTGAAGCAAGACTGGACAGAAGTCTATGTATCAGATGTAAATGAAGCCTATGACACATTTATAAACATTGTAACCACTCTTTATGAAAAAAACTGCCCATTAGTTAAAAAAAAGCTTAAACACAAATTTGCTGATAAGCCATGGTTAACCAAAGGACTACAAAAGGCGTGTAAAAAGAAAAATTTATTATATAAAGCTTTCCTAAAGAAAAGGACAATAGAAGCAGAGCAGCGGTATAAAACATACAAAAATAAGTTAACATATATAATAAGATGTAGTAAAAGAGACTACTACAGTAAAGAACTGGAGAAAAACAAAGACAATATTAAAAATACATGGACAATACTCAACAGTATCCTTGGAAATAAAAGCAGAAATACAAGCTACCCAACTAATATTCCAAAAAATAATAACACGATTCAGAGTGTGAATATAGCTTCACCTGCAGATGAATTTAATAATTTTTTTGTTAACATTGGACCTAAACTGGCCCGAGAAATACCCACTACGGTGCCTACAAGTGATACAATATGCAATAACACTGCTGTAAAAGACTCCATCTTCATAAAGAACACAGACGAAAGAGAGGCCATTAAAATTGTTAAATCGTTCAAAAGTAAAACATCTACGGACTGTGATGGTATTGACATGCTATTAGTCAAAACTGTTATCGAATGCATAGTAAAACCACTGACGTATATCTGTAACCTGTCTCTCCAATCAGGTATATTTCCCAATGCAATGAAAATAGCTAAAGTAATTCCGATATACAAGACGGGCGACAGAGGGGAACTCTCAAACTATAGACCAATTTCACTATTACCGCAATTTTCCAAGATACTTGAAAAAATATTCTATGAGAGAATTGACAACTTCATACTGAAGAATGATTTATTGTGTGAGCAGCAATATGGGTTCAGACACAAGAGGACAACTGCATATGCCCTAATGGAATTTACAGAAAAAATTTCAACAGCCATTGAAAATAAAGAGTATTCAGTTGGAGTATTCCTAGATCTTAAAAAAGCATTTGATACAGTAGATCACAATTTATTATTAAAGAAACTACAAAATTGTGGTATTAGAGGGGTAGCACTGTCCTGGTTAAGTAGTTACTTAAAGAATAGATATCAGTATGTATGTGTTAGCAACAAAAATTCAGAGTTACTGAAGGTCACCTGTGGAGTCCCACAGGGTTCAGTTTTGGGACCATTATTATTCAATATGTATATAAACGATATATGTAAAGTTTCAGAAAAAATGGACTTAATATTGTTTGCCGATGACACTAATCTGCTATGCAGTGGAAACAATTTGGAACAACTTCTGGATACACTCGGAAAGGAATTAGGAAAGCTTAAACTGTGGTTTGATTCAAACAAATTAACGCTCAATTTAAGTAAGACAAAATTTATAGTCTTTAACAACCATCACAACAACCCAGTACCCAAACTCAGTGTAAATGGTGTAGAGATTGAAAGGGTATCTGAAACTAAATTTCTTGGAGTAATAATTGATAACAAACTGTGTTGGAAGTCACATATTAATTATATTAAAGGTAAAGTATCCAAATCAATTGCAATATTACACAGAGTGAAATATTTGCTGAATCAACCCACACTATACACCTTGTATCATTCATTAATACTCCCATACATGACATATTGTAATGAAGTATGGGGAAATACATATAAAACAAACATATATCCACTCTTTATGCTTCAAAAGAGAGCTATTAGAATAATAAACAAATCAGCTTACAGGGAACCAACAAACCCACTTTTTCTTAAACAAAAAACTCTCAAGTTGAAAGATCTGGTCGACTTTAAAACCGCAATAATAATGTTCAAAGTGAAGAATTTATCACTGCCTGCAAATATCCAAAAGTTGTTCCAAACAAGGGAGAAACGATATCACTTCAGAGGAACATGTATATTTCAAAAGCCTACAGTGAGAACAACCACCAAGCAACACTGTATTTCAGTGCAAGGAGTCAGATTATGGAACGATTTTGGACCTGAATTAAAATCATGTACAACGCTTGGACAATTTAAACAAAAACTAAAGGAAGAAATACTCCAAACATATTTACAAGACGACATGTAAACTCACATAAGGATTGACATTTCCAGCCTGTATTGTGTTGTAGCTTAGTTTTTTTTTTGGTTTTTTTTCTTTTTTTCTTTTTTTTCTCTGTGACATTTTGTCTTAGATTTGTTTTTGAATAGTAACCGCTTAACTTAGCCTAGCTTAGTTTTCTTTTTCTCTCAGTCACATTTTGTCTTAGCTTTGTTTTAAATTGTAATTGCTCTTGTCTTGTTTTCTCTTTTTTCTCTTTTGAATTCTTGGATGGAATATGGGTGGGCAATATAAGCTGCGGCTTCAGCCATCACCCATTTCAGATAACTCACGTGGAATTGTATAGTAGGAGGAGTCTTTGTCTAATTTGACCTTGTTGTTATATTATACAGTGTCTTTTTACCTGTACTGTACTATCCGAAATAAATTCATTCATTCATTCATTCATTCATTCATTCATTCATTTGTCTCGCTGAGGTCCACGGTGGTGGACCTGAGGCCAGCAGTCAGAGCAGCCGTGACGACGACAGGTTGGAAGCTAAATCAGAATATTGCATGTGTACTGTTGACAAACACGGCTAGTGCATTTCAATAAATTACTCGATGAAAAGTTCATGTTTTCTGCAAGATAATTCAACAAACATTCTCAATATTCATTACACAGAGAGGGAAATATTTCAAACCATTCTCATTTAATACTGATAATTATATTTTAGTTTTTGACATGTTCATATTTGTACCTGCTATTGTATGCTGTGGTGTCATTGTACATGCATTAAATTAAGAAAATCTTTTACTCCAGCATTTTTCTGTGTGTTACTGATTTTATTTTCATGCTTCTATATTTTTGCTTTTACGAGCTCCTTCACAAAATGCCGGCGTACAGCCCTGGGATGAGGTGCACCTTGTGTGTGTTACAATGCTGATGTCAGCAGCATACCTGCGTCAACAAATACCAAGCATTTCAAAACCTTGCATGCATGGACTGACACAGTATGTAGTTATCCTGAACTACCATGCCCCAAGCACCAAGGCATCAGCACGTAATGGTGCTTTGAACATTCATGCTAAGTTTAGGTTTGTGGCTTACAGCCAACAGACATTAAATAAATAAAGAAAAGCGTGTCAAGAGGGCATGTGCAGCAAGTCTATGAATCCCCCCACTTCCAAACACAAGGAGGACAAACGCTCCAAACTAGTGCTGGGAATCACCTTTGTCTGCGTAAGGTCTTCTGAAAACCTTTGCCTTTAGTGGAAACTTGGCTCTGCTTTTCATCCACTTCTAAACAGACGGCTGCTTACACACTGTCTGCACATCATAATAAACACACGCAGTGAACGCCGTGTTTCCACCCAGCAGAGCTCCCAGCTGGTACGATGGAGGGAATGGTGGCCAGAAACAATGACAACACTTCAGAGCAGGTGACGCACTTGTGCTAAAGCACTGATAGCGAAGGACAAATTGTGAGGACTTCTTTACATGCATGTATGTCCAATAACATAAAGGCTCTTCTAGTGCTTCTGGGAGATGATGACATGTTCAATCTGTATTTTGACAGGAATAAAGAGTTCATTATTTTAAGAGGTAGAGAAGAACTGGATCACATATTGGTTTTCCATTTTGGTTACATATTTGTTTTTAATGAGTAATAATGCTGATTTCAAATGTATTTTTCCAGTAAAAACTAGTAGGGACACGTTTTTGTATATAAACTCGTACATGGAAACATGGCAGGGTTTGGTGCCAAGTGAAGTTGTGTGTTACTCATAGACTGGCTCTGCAGGTTTAGTTTTATGCATTTGATTCATTTCCCATCTAGGTACCTGTGTCACTAAAGGGAAATTAACCAAGTGTTCATAGTAGAATATGCAGGTCTGTACGTGACCACTGACATGTTTTGACACCTGCAGCGTGCCTTCATCAGTCTGGAAAGAATCAGTCATGGATACAGTAGATACAATAGTTATTAAATCTATGTGCTTTTGCTTTTAGGGAAAGTCGCAGATAATATTATCTCTCGCTCTCTTTACTGTAACTTTTGATTTTCTTCAGCCAGCTCTTAGATAACTAAAAGTAGCTGGAATGTAACTGGTAAAAAACTGAGCAGGTTTAACTTTTCATTTTTCATCCAAGTATCCAGTAAAAAGAATAGAATCAAAGGAAGAAAGAAAAAATAATGGTCATGAAAACAGTGTACAACTCAAGCCTTCCTCTTGTAGAAAGTGAAGCGTAGAGTCATTTTTACAACCATTATGGAGCCCTATCAGTGGTATGAGCAGGACTTGTGGAAGATCTCAGACAGGAACTGAACTGATCGGTATCAGCAGCTTGATGTTTGACCATGTTGGTTCTCATTACTTAGTCAACCAGAGGCAGCAAGTCGAAGATTGTTTAAATAGGTGCACAACAACAAAACAAAAGACTTTTTAACCCAATAAAATTTACTATGATGTCTGATAAACTCATGCACAATCTTCTGCAGTGTGGAAGTTTCCGGCAGTGTTGACTTTAACAAGATCTTGCATTTGTGCGTGTGTTTGCTGAAGGCACATCAGTTCACCTTAGCAACAGCAGCGGCACACTGCCAGAGCTCTTCAGGAGCAGCAGGCTTATCCACTAAATCAAGCTTATAACCTGTTTCTATAAATAGTCAACTCCTTAACTCAACTGTGTCTGACTGACTCAACCATATTATAAGAGTAACAAGTCCTACTGCTTTCTTAATAAGGAGGTTAATGCTTTTAGAATAGAGGAGAATAGAATAGAAAAGGCTTTATTGTCATTGTACAGTTGTACAGCACAACAAAATTGTGGGTGCTCCACCAGGCTACTGTGCAATAAAGTAAGTGAGAAGAATTTGAAATAAAACAGTTACAGGACACAGAGTAAACAATCTGACTGAAGTAAAAATAAAAGTAAAAATAATAAATAGCCCATTGATATATACATAGGTACGGTAGTGACTTTGTGGGTGGTACTATGTATATAAGAGTGCAGAGTGCAGAACACATAATAGAGTAAAATGACCCAAGAATTATGGAAAATAGTATGTACAGTAGTGATTTCACGGATGGTTTAATATACATGAAAGTGAGGAGTGCAAAGACAGGTCAGTTATAGTGATAATTGAAAAGGTCCTCAGTTCTGTGCATGTGAGCATTCGGAGGGAGGGGGTGGGGCCTCTGGCTGTTTGCAGTTAGGATGGCCCAGAGATGTGGGAACTGATCGATCTGAACCATCGTCCAGAGGGAAGCAGGTCAAACAGCTGGTGGGTGGGAAGTGAAAGGTCTCCTGTGATGGCTTTGGTCCTTCTGAGACCGGAGGATGTGGAGATGTCTTCCAGGGAGGGCAGAGGGCTGCCAATAATTTTTGGGTGGTGTTGATAACCCTCTGCACAGCCTTCCTGTTCTCAGCCATGGAGACGGCGTACCTCACACCCAGACAGTAGGTGAGCACGTTCTCCACTGAGTGGCCAGAGAAGGCCAGCAGCAGCTCTGGTCCAGGTTGTTCTTCCTCAGGACACAGAGGAAGTGCAGCTGCAGCTGGACTTTCTTCACCAGGGCCTTGGTGTTGACAGTCCAGGAAAGGTCAGAGGAGATGTGGGTGCCCAGGAACCTGAAGTTGGGGAAGTTTTCCACACGGTCGCCATTTATGGGGGGGTGGGGGTGGGTCCTGTCTCTTCTTCCTGAAGTCCAGAATGAGTTCTTTGGTTTTTTGGACATTCAGTTTGTTTGTTTGCTCGGCACCACAGCAGAAGATTCTCTACCTCCACCCTGTATGCCTTCTCATCGTCATTGGTGATGAGCCCAACCAAGGTGGTGTCGTCCACATATTTCACAATGACGGTGGATGGGTGGGTTGGAATACAGTCAAAGGTGTACAGGGAGTACAGTAGAGGGCTTAGCACGCAGCCTTGGGGGGAGCCAGTGCTGAGAGACAGTGTGGAGGAGTGGTGGGAGCCAAGTCTGACTGTTTGTTGGTGGTTGGTGAGAAAGTTCTTTATCCAGGAGCAGGTGGGGGGGAGGGATCTGGAGGAGGTGCAGTTTGTTGATCAGGATGTCCAGGATGATGGTGTTAAAAGCTGAGCTGTAATCCACAAAGAGCATCCTCACGTAGCTCCTTGGGTTCTCCAGGTGGCTCAGTGCTCTGTGGAGAGTGGTGGAGATAGCGTCTTCTGTAGACTGGTTCTCCCTGTAGGCAAACTGATGTGGGTCGAAGGAGGGGGGAAGACAGTCCCTGATGTACTGGGACACCAGTCGCTCAAGACACTTCATGACTACAGACGTAAGTGCTATGGGTCTGTAATCATTCAGGCTGTCAATTGCGGCCTTTTTGGAGGTGGGGATGAAGGTGGAGGCCTTGAGGCAGGAGGGGATGGTGGCATGCATCAGGGAGATGTTGAACAACTTGGTGAGGATCTCTACCAGCTGGTCAGCACATGCTTTGACCACCGCTCCTGGGATGCCGTCTGGACCAACAGCTCTGCGAGAGTTCACTGTTCTGAGTTGCCTCCTCACCTCGTGCACCTGTAGAGAGAGAAGGGAGGGGAGGGGGAGGGGGAGAGGGAAGGGGGGACGGGTTTGGGGGAGAGGTGTGCTCAAACCGGGCAAAGAAGCTGTTAAGCTCCTCTGCCAGAGTGAGGCTGCTGTCTGATGCTGGAGGGCCCTGGCCCCTGTAGTTGCTGAGGGCCTGGATACCTCTCCACATCTGTCGGGGGTTGTTGTCTGTGAGGAAGCCCTCCACCTTCCTACTATAGACGTTTTTAGCAAGTTTTATGCCTCTCTTCAGGTTAGCTCTGGCAGTGCTGTACAAGGAGCTGTCCCTCTATCTGAAGGCTGAGTTGCAGGCTCTGATCAGAGCCTGGACTTCGCTGGTCATCCATGGTTTGCGGTTTGGAAAGACACGGATGTGTTTGGTGACTGTCACATTTTCTACACAGCATTTGATGTAGAAAAGGACAGACTTGGTGTAAGAGTCCAGGTCCTGCTGTTCAAAGATGTTCCAATCAGTGCCAGCAAAGGAGTCTTGTAGCTGGAGGAAAGCATTTTCAGGCCAGGTTTTAATTGTTTGTTTGGTTGGGGGGGGGGGACTCTTCCTAAGGGGGGTGTAGGCAGGAATCAGAAACAGGGAAAGGTGGTCTGATTCTCCAAGGTGGGGGAGGGGGTGGCTCTCTAGGCGCGCTTAATGCTGCTATAAATATGATCCAGTGTCCTTTCCCCTCTTGTGGGACACTTAACATGTTGGTAGAATTTGGGCAGCACAGTCTTTAAGCATGCTTTGTTAAAATCCCCTGAAATAATTGTCATGATTCAGAGCAAGTGAGGCTCAAACGCAGAGCTGCCAGAACGGACACAGACACAGATGTAAAAATCCACCAGTTTATTGTAAAAATAAAATCTAACACAAATCTAAATGAAGGTGCACACATAAAGATAAACACAAAACAAAAACACACATTTAAATTTGACACAAAAACCGGTGACACTGGAATGTACGCAGCCTACGGGGAAAGAGCAGAAAGAGAGGATTAGGGACAGCATCTCCCCAAGAGGAGAATGAGATGGGAGAGCACTCTTACTGCTGTGAGCAGGGGAGCCCGGCAGGGAACTCCTGCGTGGGTCCATGGAAACGGGGGGAAGATGGTTGACCTGAGTGGACGTCCACTGTTTTCTGGTCAGGCGAGCGTGATCAGCCCCGGAGTACGCACCACTGAGGCGGTAGCAAACCTGAGAGGAGAGGAAGACACGGGGAGTGAAAACACAGATCAAACCAAAGGGAAATAACACAGTGTGGCTTAGACTCTTGGGTTGCAAACCTCACGATCCAGCGATGTGCTTTCCACACTATGGCTGTTACATATGCTGGTCAATTAGGAAGCAGCAGGTGTGTAATCGCACAGGTGTAGCGGATACTCCGGAGCCGGGAAGACAGGAACAGGAGGGGAGGGGGAGCATGCTCGCCTGATCATCAGAGTGCCCCCTCCTCAAGGGGCACCTCCTGGCATCCCACTCGGCTTGTGAGGAAGGGTCCGATGGAATGCCCGCACCATCTGTTTGTCCAGGATGTAGGACCCCGGATTCCAGGGCCTCTCCTCCGAACCGTACCCTTTCCAGTCCACTAGGTACTGGCACCCACGACCCCGTCAACGGACGTCCAAGATCACCTCCACAGTGTACGTGGTCTGACCGTCGATGACCCGGGGGGGAGGTGGGGGATCTGGAGGAGGGCAGAGAGGGCTGGCGGAGAGGGGCTTGATGTGGAAGACGTGGAAGATGGGATGAATCTGCGTCAAAGTTGGCAGGTCCAACCGAACAGTGATGTCATTGATGATTCGCTTGATGGAGAACAGGCCCAGATAGCGTGGGGAGAGCTTTCGGGACTCCGTCTTGAGCAGGATCTGTTCGGCGGACAGCCAGACCTTCTGTCCCACTATGTAATTCGGCGCCAGTGCATGTCTGTGGTTAGCATATTGTTTATTCTGCTCCGTGGAGCGGAGAAGGGCGCCTCTTGTGGCTCTCCACAGACAGCGGCACCCGCATGCGTGGACCTCCACAGATAGGACAACGAGGCCCTTCTCCACCATGGGCAGCAGAGGCAGTGTGTAGTCCATCGAGGCCTCAAACGGAGTAAGCACAGTAGAGGAGAAGACAGCAGAGATGTGAGAGTACTCCACCCAGGTCAGGTGGGAGCTCCAGGTGGATGGGTTGCAGGCTGCTACGCACCTTAAGGTGGCCTCCAGGGACTGATTGGCACACTCAGCCTGACCATTGCTTTGTGGATGGTATCCGGACGTCAGGCTGACAGTCACACCTAAAAAATGGCAGAATACCTTCCACACCTGGGATGTGAATTGTGGACCCTGGTCCAAGACTATGTTCACTGGAATCCAATGCAACTGGGTCATGTGCCGCGTCACCAGATCGGCCATCTCCATGGCAGATGATAACTTGCAGAGAGGGACTAGGTGGCCTTGGAGAACCGGTCGACTATGGTGAGGATAATGGTGCTGGCTTGGGATGGAGGGAGGCCCGTGACAAAGTCCAATGCAGTGTAAGACCACGGACGACTCGGCACCGGGAGGGGATGGAGGAGGCCAGCTGGCGGGGAAGAGTCAGGTTTATTAGTGGTGCAGGTGGTGACAGGCCTTGACATACTCCCGCACATCCCTCCTGTGTGTGGGCCACCAAAATGCTCTCCTGAGCAGCTCAGTCGTGCGGGAGATGCCGGGATGGAAGGTGAAGAAGCTGGTGTGCCCCCACTTAATCACCTCTCCGCATAGCGAGGAGGGCACATAAAGCCAATCAGGCGGGCCTCCATCCGGGATGGGTTCCAATGACTGGGTCTGCCAGACCCTCTGCTCATTCTCTCATGAGAGTGTCCCGAGAAAGCAAGATGAGAGGAGAATAGTCTCCGGGGGAAATGCAGTTGGTGCGGAGGGGGAGATGGAGGAGGAGCAGTCGGAAGAAAACTGGCGTGAGAGAGCATTAGCCTTGGCATTACAGGACCCTGGGCAGTACGAGATGGAAAGATTGAACCTACTAAAGAACAGGGCCCACTGAGCCTGCCAAGAATTAGTAATAATATTAATAATAATAATGATAATGCATCAGATTTATATAGCGCTTTATCATAGACACTCAAAGACGCTTTTTTTACAAGTAGATACATTATTCATTCACTCCAGACAGACAATGGTAGTGGCAAGCTACTACTGTAGCCACAGCTGCCCTGGGGCAGGCTGACAGAAACATGGCTGCCAATCCACGCCAACAGCCTCTCCGGCCACCACCAAACATTTATACACATTCATACCCAGAGTTATGGACACTGGAGGCAAGGTGGGTAAAGTGTCTTGCCCAGGGGCACAACGGCAAGATATGTGGGGAGAGCGGGATTCGAACCGACAACCATCTGGTTATTAGACGACCTGTTCTACCTCCTGAGCCACTGTTGTCTGGCCAATCAAAGATATTCTAAATTTTTATGATCAGTCCAGACCATGAACAATTGGCTAGCTCCCTCCAGCCGGTGTCTCCACTCCTCCAGTGCCAGCTTAATGGCCAGCAGTTCGCGATCCCCAACATCGTAATTCCTCTCAGCTGGTGTTAGCCGCCGGGAGAAATACGGGCATGGGCTGAGCTTCTGGTCAGAGCTGGAGCGCTGGGAGAGGACAGCGCTCATCCCCGAATTGGAAGCATCCTCCTCGACCGCGATCTGTGCCGAAGGATCCACCTGTGCCAGGATGCGCGCATTGGTGAAGAGGCCTTTAAGGGTCACAAAAGCTCGTTCAGCGGCCTCGGACCACTTGAACAGGCTTTTGGTTGATGTCAACTGCGTAAGCGGTTGCACCACCTTACTATAGTCACAGATAAATCGACGGAAGGAGTTGGCAAAGCCCAGGAAGCGTTGGAGGTCCTTCCTGGACTGGGGGGTAGGCTAGTCTACTACTGCCTTGATTTTCACTGGATCGGCCTTTAACGTGCCCTCGACAATGATGAACCCCAGGAATGAAGTTGAGCGAGTGGAAAATTCACACTTCTTCACTTTCACAAAACACTGATTCTCCAGCAAGCGCTGCAGGATGGAACGAACGTGGGCTACGTGCTCCTCCAGTGTGTGGAAAAAAATCAAAATATCGTCCAGATACACAAAAATAAACTGGTTCACCATCCCGTAAGATGTCATTAATTAACCACTGGAAGACGGCAGAGGCATTGGTCAGCCCAAATGACATGACAAAATATTCAAAATGGCCCAGAGGTGTTTTAAATCCCATCTTCCCCTCGTCTCCCTCACAAAGACCAAGTGGTGCACATTATGGAGGTCGAGTTTGGTGAAGTAACATGCCCGTTGGAGTAGCTCAAACCCTGAGTTAAGAAGGGGCAGCAGATATTTATCCTCACGGGTAATTGCGTTAAGCTCATGGTAATAATCTCTCCCAAAGAGAGCAGACGCTTTTTCTTTCTCTCCAGCTCCGGCTCTTTATCTCTCTCCTCCCCTAACTGACTGGATCCCAGCTTGCTATTGTCTGTCTGCGTGTCCCTACTGCTGATTATCGAACGAAATTATGGATTTAATAAGCTGGGCTTTGAACGCAATTGACACTATTTTTTCAACGAGGAAAAGTGCCCCGGGGGAGGCAGTTTGCCCCGCAGGAACAGCGGCCGCGGGCTATTTGAAGGACACAAGTAATTGGAAACTCTTGTGCCTGTGTGATCTCTCTATCGAAGATGTTGAAGATTTATACATCTCCGTAGCAATGGTCATCGGAATCTTACTGATTGGATCTGGGATTGTTCTGGTGTACCGTAAATTGATGAAGATGGACGGAGCCTATCAAAATGCTGACCCGGCGAGGCTTAACCATCAAATTGACCAATTGGGCAGGACTCTGACAGCGGCTAATGGAGAACTGTCTAGGAAAATGGATTACATCATGATCACGCTGAGAGCCGTCCATGAAGAATTCAACATCCAGCAATGAAGGATTTAAGTACTGAATCTGTAAGAGAATATAAAGTTTCTTTCTCTGAAGTCAGCACTATTCGACTTATTGACCTGCCCTTACAATCAAGTCCTCCAGATTATCTGCAGTTTTTGTTTTCAAAACATGTGAGCTGCATTGACTCTCATGGACAGCCAGCTGTCTGGCAAACTTTTTCCATCTGCTGTGCAAGGACACAAGCGCCAGACGCTAGACATAACATCTCCTGCTGAAGAGACTTTGTTGTTCTTAACTGATATAAACACCTTCACTCAACACCACACTCACACTGACTCAATAACTGATGAGAAGATTATTCATTCACTGCTCTCCTTGTGTCCTTGTATAGATTCTATTGTCTGCTACTTGTGCATCGAGAGCTTTTTTTCTTGTAATCATAATATTGATCATTTATGACCGGTATTCTGACAAACAATGCTTTTTTGCTCTCTCCTATGTGTTTATCCTTTTCCTCCCTCATGCTTCCTGTTCCTAGTCTGCTGACAGTCGCGTTACCGACGCTGCCGCGTCACCGGAAATGCCAACTATGTCGTTTTCAGTGTCAAGTCAAATCCCTCGTATGTTTATCAGTTGTTTACTGTGAATGTACTTGGCAATAAATCTTTTCTGAGTTCTGAGTTCTGAGTTCTAATCAATGCACGGCCATGATGTCCCATCTTTTTTTCCTACAAAAAAGAACCCAGTGCCAAGAGGGGTGGATGACGGACGAATAATGCCGGCGCTGAGGGAGTCTTTTATATAGGTCTCCATCGCCTCCCTCTCTGGCCCATATAAACTGTTGAGCCGGCTGGATGGCAGCTGTGCACCCGGGAGGAGGTCGATAGTGCAGTCATAGGCCCGATGAGGTGGTAAAGATAGGGCCCTGGACTTGCTAAAGACCTCCCCTAAGTCATGACAGACCTCAGGCACGGAGCTGAGACCCGCCGGCTCAGCCGAAGGGAAGGAGATCAGGAACGAGGGTGAGCATGCGGCCGATCGGAGACACGATGACAGACAAAAAGGGCTCCAGGATGAAATGGAGCCCTGACTCCAGTTTATAATTGGGTTGTGAATGAGGAGCCACGGATTCCCCAGAATCATGGCAGTGATGGATTGAGGCAGAACATAAAACTGGACAGTCTCGCGGTGATTACCTGACAAAATGACTGAAATGGGCTCAGTTTGTTCGGTGTCTGCCACGATGCTGCTGTTTGAAACTGGCAAAACACTTAAGGATGTCGGGACATTCCTGGTGGGTATCTGAAATTTTATAACAATGGCCTGTTGAATGAAATTCTTCTCCACTCCTGAATCAATCAGAGCGGAGGTTTTGAACTCGGCCCCCGGTAACTGAATGAGCGCTGGGAGTTCAAAACGATTGCAAGAATTTTACAAAGACCCTCCCGCCAGACCCCCCACAGCGACTAATGGTCCAGGTCTCTCGGGCCGAATTGGGCATTTTGAGAGTGCATGGCAAGGAACCCTGCAATAAATACACTCCCCCGCCCTTTTGCAATGCCAGCGTTCTCTTGGAGTTAGACGGACCCTACTGAGGTCCATCGGCTCAGGTAAAGATGTTGGCAGAATAGCATCAGAGGCCGGGGGGCCAGCCGTGGAGTGAACGGGGAAGCAGCGGCCTTCTGCTCCCATGCACGCTCCCTAAACTGGTTATCCGGGGCCACTGCCTGCACAATCACCTCATCCAGAGAGGAGGGGGACGCACGGATAGCCAGCTCATCGCGGAGGTGCGTCTCCAGACCTCAGAGGAAGACGCTGCACAGGGCAATGTCGTTCTACCCGGAGTCGGCCGCAGAGACCCGGAACTCGGCAGAGAAATCGGCCACAGACTGGCCTCCCTGTCGAAGTCCAATCAGCTAGCTAACTATGTTCCCCTCACTCTCCGTATGGTCGAATGCCTCGGATAATTCCCACACAAACCGTTTGTATGTGTATATTGGACCGTTCGGGCTGCTCAAGACGGCCTGGGCCCACTTAAGCACCCAGTCTCACAGCAACAGGGTCATGAAATGGACCTTAGCCGAATCATCCCTATACTCCCCTTGCATCTGCTGAAAATAAAGCCGGCAGTGGAGCAGGAACTCTCTGCATCCCCCTACCTCTCCCCCATAGGGGGCAGGCAAAGGAACAGAGATGTTCCTGCGGATAGCAGACACTGCCAAAGCAGCAGGTGTAGGGGGAGACGCCGCACCAGGAAGCCGACCTAAGTGCTCAGTGATGGTGGCCAATTGCTGGGTAACAGTTTCGAACTGGTCAAAAAGAAACATGACCCAACGTTCTGTGGCCTCCAAGCGCCAGAGTGCCGACTGTTTGCCTGGCTGAGCGCTCGCTGAGCCTCGATCTTAGCTGGATCATTCTGTCGTGATTCAGAGCAAGTGAGGCTCAAACACAGAGCTGCCAGAACGAACACAGACACAGATGTAAAAATCCACCAGTTTATTGTAAAAATAAAATCTAACACAAATCTAAATAAAGGTGCACACATAAAGAAAAGCGCAAAACAAAAACACACATTTAAATTTGGCACAAAAACTGGTGATGCTGGAGTGCACGCAGCCTATGGGGAAAGAGCAGAAAGAGAGGATTAGGGACAGAATCTCCCCAAGAGGAGAATGAGATGGGAGAGCACTCTTACTGCTGTGAGCAGGGGAGCCCGGTGGGGAACTCCTGCGTGGATCCAGGGAAACAGGGGGAAGACGGTTGACCTGAGTAGATGTCCGCTGTCTTCTGGTCAGGTGAGCGTGATCAGCCCCGGAGTACGCACCACTAAGGAGGCAGCAAACCTGAGAGGAGAGGAAGACACGGGGAGTGAAAACACAGATCAAACCAAAGGAAAATAACACAGTGTGGCTTAGACTCTTGGGTTGCAAACCTAACGATCCAGCGATGCGCTTTCCACATGCTGGATGTTAAATATACTGGTCACTTAGGAAGCAGCAGGTGTGTAATCGCGCAGGTAATACTCCGGAGCCGGGAAGACAGGAACAGGAGGGAAGGGGGAGCACGCGTGCCTGATCATCACAATAATGTGGACTGCATCTGGGTGATTTCTTTACTGCCTGCTGACAATGTGCCAGGAAGAAGTAAGAACATATTCAAAGAATATTTGATCTTTTAGCATTATTACTATTGGATATAAAAATAAAGGAAAACCATCTTTCATTTATGTCAAACTCGCTGAGCTCTTTAGACATTTCAGATTTTTCTTTTAACTAGGCAACATTATTAGAAAACACTGTATACATTTTCATTGTTATGCAGATGACACACAATTATACTTGTCTATGAAGCCAGATGATAGTAATCAATTAGCCAAGTTAGAGGCCTGTCTTAAGGAAATCAAAGCTTGGATGACTTGTAATTTCCTGCTATTAAATTCAGATAAGACGGAAGTCATTCTAGTTGGTCCAAAAACCTTAGAAATACCTTTCCAAATCAAACTTAGTTTGGATGCAGTTCCTCTTTCTCTTAATAGTTCTGTGGGGAACCTTGGAGTTATTTTTGATCAAGATCTGTTTTTAATTCTCATATTAAACTTGTTTCTAAGACTGCCTTCTATCATTTGCATAATATTGCCAAGATTAGGAGCATCTTGTCTCAGAGTGATGCTGAGAAACTAATCCACGCTTTTGTTAGCTCTAGATTAGATTATTGTAACTCTTTATTATCAGACTGTCCTAAAACATCTCTAAGAAGTCTTCAGCTGATCCAGAATGCTGCAGCAAGAGGTTTAATAGGCACTAGAATGAGAGATCTTATCTCTCTGGTTCTGGCCTCCCTTCATTGGCTTCCCATATAGTTTAAAATTAAGTTTAAAATCCTTCTTCTCACTTGCAAAGCTCTTAACAATCAGGCCCCTTTTTATTTAAAAGATCTGAACTACCCAATTATCCTAACAGAGCACTATGCTCCCAAAATGCAGGATTACTTGTAATACCTAGAATCTCCAAAAGTACAATGGGAGGCAGAGCTTGCAGTTATCAAGCTCCTCTCCTGTGGAACCAGCTGCCAGTCTGGATTTGGGAGTCAGACTCGATCTCTGTTTTTAAGAATAGGATTAAACCCTTCCTTTTTGATATAGCCTATAGTTAGGGTGGGATCAGGTGACCCTGACCCTCCCTCAGTTATGCTGCTAATAGGTTTTGACAAGCGGGGGACCTCCAATAATGCACTGGGCTTCACTCCTTTCTTCACTTTCAATGAAATATTTTTACTGGTCAGTAACATCTGTTTGTTCTCTCCCATAGATTAAAGCCTTATTCATGATGCATTTCCCTTCTAGTCTGCTTTGGTCCGTGTGCACTTTAGATGAGCCCGGCACGCACGCAGCACTGTTCATGCTCACTTTTTTCATCTAACCAGGCCAAGCGGTTGACGCATGCACACAAAAATCATTTGTAGTATCACTCCCACCCAATAGGTAACACCAATGTACTGATGAGCCAGGATTTTCACCAACAAAAGAAATGTTACTTCTTTCTGGTGCTTGACTTCCCTGTTTTCACTCCTTTTCCACGAAGATGCTGCTGGTGCTGGTGCTGCTGCTGCTGAAGTATTTATGTATGATTCATGTATGTTTATTCTCGTCTTCCCCTTCCTCGTTCTCTTCTTCATCTACTTTGTCTTGGTATGCTGTGCTGATATCACCACTTCGTGAATGGGACGCTCAGTCTTGCGCATGCGCTTTTCAACGCGTTCAGGTCCTGGGCAGGTAGAGCGGTCACAAACTTTGAGCTGCACGCAGTGGTCCACGGTCGAGCACTGTGAACATTAGCGGAGTGGAGACGATGACGTAAATTTCGTCACACGAGGTTTCCGGTTACACGCACACGGACAGCAGAGGTGCAGTATGAATCCAGCTTGAGTCCCCGTCGTGCTGTTTGCTCTCCACATGCCTGTTCTTTTCCTCTTCTTCTCTATCTCCTCACCCCCCATCCAGTCGCAGCAGATGACTGCCCTTTCCTGAGCCTGGTTCTGCTGGAGGTTTCTTCCTGTTAAAAGAGAGTTTTTCCTTCCACCGTCGCCAAGCGCTTGCTCACAGGGGATCGCCTGATTGCTGGGGTCTTTCTGCAATTGTGGGGGTTTCCCCTGCAGTTGAAAGTGCTATGAGATGACTGTTGTTGTGAAATGGCACTATATAAATAAAGTTGAATAAGAATTAACTCTTAAACTAGAATGAAGTGACGTCTTCAGCTAAATTCTGTCAGCTTATATGTCATTAGCATTTGTGCTAGCTCACAATATTAAGCTTTCGTTGCATTTTAACCAGTTATTAGAATTTTGGCTTAAAAATTTCAGCTTCTAGTTTTGTTTCTAGTTTCTTTTCAGCTAAACACTGTTTTCAACTTTTGGGATGTCAGGTGATAGTTTTCTGCCTTTTTAAAGGGGTCATTGCGCCTTTTCCACATTATAACAGCTCACACATGTCTTAATCAAGTGTTTGTGACAAATTTTCTTCACATTTTCTTACTTTTTTAATTATTGAAGCAAATTTGTATTTTTCCTGATTTTCTTCAAACATTCTGATTTAAAGCCTGTCACTTTAAGAAACATCCTTCACCTGTTCAACTCCACCCTTCCCTCTTACGTCAGTTAGCCATTAGCTGACTAGCTTCTAGCCTTTAGCCTCCTTTTAGGTCAGATGAGTGGTGCTGCTTCACTGATCCACTGTTGATAGTGTATCTTGTGTTGCTCTGGCCTGTTGGATGTGTGTGTATGGGTACGTATGTGTGACAGTGCCCGCCCCCTGTGGTGGTATGAGGTTGGCACCACCCTCTCTGTATATAAACCCCAAGCTCAATATAATAAAGAGAGTTCCATGTTGCATGAAGTCTCGCCTCCGACTCCCTTATTTTTAGATATAACATTTGGCAACGAGGAAAACTGAAGATACTTTGACAAATGGATGCTGGCTACCTCCACCACTGAAGCTGCTTATGGAGGTCCATGTTTGAGGACTATCTTGAAGCACTGGGCTTCCACAGACTTGGCGGGAGACAACGGCAGGCACTCCTGGTCTGAAACCTCGGTGCGGAGGGCCACAGGATCCTTGATACGCTGGATAGTACGGAAAGCTACAAGGACGCAGTTCAGCGGCTGAATGAGCATTTTAGCGAGCAGACGAAGTCTGTACAACTGCAAATATTGGAGCTGTGGGCGCCGGACTTGGGTGAGTGAGTTCGCGCCAGGATGCGAACAGTCCAGTCTAGGTCAATGGACGGGCTAGCGGACGAGCTAACTTCGTGCCAAGAAGGGGCTAAGGGCGCCAAACTGGAGCTCGAGGCAGAACCGGGACCACGAGAAGAAGAGTCCCCGGTCGCTAAAGTCAGCAAGCCAGCCATGACACTCAGCTTGACACAGGACCACAGCACTGACGGGTCGGACGGTGAGGTGCGCGAAGGCGACGGAGAGGAGGTGCAGCAGGAGTAGGCCCCGCTGCTGGAAGCTAAGCAGCGGGAGAGCGAGACCATGCAAGCTGAGGGCCCCAGGGAAGAACAGCAATCGCGGGACGCAGAGACGGCGCAGCGGGACACCTGGAACAAGGGTACCAACAGCAGCAACGAGGCATCCGTGTCAGAGGGTATGGCCGAAGAGAGCGGCGCTGAGAGCCCAGAGGGAGAGCAGCCACACCCGAGTATGGTGATAATGCAGCGGTACGTCCTGGAGGAGGGTACCGAGAACAAAGACGAGATGCCCGGGTCGGAGGATAGGCCTGACGAGAGCGTCACTGAGGGCTCCCAGGGACAGCAGCCACAGCTGGGTATGTTGACGACACAGCAAAGCACTGGCACCAGAGTGCCCGCTCCGTGCTCTCAAAGGGAGAGCTGCCAGGAGGAGGGGCTGGGACAGGTTGTAGAAGTGTTCCCGGTCGCTGGAGACAGCGGGCCAGCTGTGGAACCCAGTCTGGTGTGGGACCACGGCACTGACGGTTCGAATGCTGCGGTGTGCGAAGACAGCAGAGAGGAGGTGCAGCAGGAACCAACCCCGCTGTTGAAAGTTGAACAGCGGGAGACAGAGACCATGAGTGAGGCAACAGATGACTCTGGGAATGAGCAACAGCAGCCGTGTGCCATGTAGGTCTGGCAGTGCCTCTGTGCCAGAGCTCCATGCACCTGGGACGAGGTTGCTGGATGGTACGGCGAGGTGCCCAAGACAGCGGATGACGCTGCCGAACAGACTTTATTTCTTTCCGAGGTGCGGCCACTGGGGGCCAGAGTGTCTTGAGCCATGATGGTGAGGCGTGAGGCAGTCGAGAGATGCTCGTTGGACACGGGGAGACGGCGCACTGAACGGCATGGCAAGCCGAGAGGGAAGAAGCTCCTTAGGGCTATTAAAGATATTTTTGCCAAGAAGAGGGACTTTGACCCTGGGGGCAGATGGCGGCCGGGTGTGCAGATGCCGTGGGGCTGTCCTGGGCCTCTGATTAAAGACATCTTTGCCAGGGAGGGGGGCATCAACCCTGGAGGGAGAAAACAGCTACAGGCACATATGCCGTGGGGTTGCCCAGGTCCTCTGTGGCTAGTTAAAAGGTGGTGGTTGCCCAGGGACATTGGGGTTACCTGAGAAATTTTATTTGTGTAAATATCTGTGTACATATTTGATAAAGTGTGTTATATATAGTTTGCTGGTGTGCATGTGAGTGAGTGACTGTGTGTAATATGGGATTATTTAAGTTTTATAGAGACAAGGTCCATGTTGAATTATTTTGTGTGAATGTGATAGGTTTGTTTTATTATAAAATGTTATTTCCCTTGTTCTTAGCGTGTGATTTGGGTTTTAAATTTGGGTGGTTTTCAATGGTGTGTTCATTTTTCTAAGGGGGGAGGGAATGTTGGATATGTTTGTATGGGTATGTGTGACAGTGCCTGCCCCTTGGGGTGGCGTGAGGTTGGCACCACCCTCCCTCTCTGTATATAAACCCCAAGTTCACTATAATAAAGAGAGTTCCATGCTGCATGAAGTCTCGCCTCCGACTCCCTTAGTTCTAGATATAACACGGCCCATCTCCCAATAATTTTGCTGTGACTCCACAACAAATTGCTAGCACCACGCACTGGGTGGCCCCCCAGTCATCAACCTGGCCTGGGACCCGAGGCTGCTGGCTGAGTCAAGCTGCCAAGCCACAGGATCTCAAAGGGCAGTGTCTCGCTCTCCGGGATGGCGCTCCACTCCCATGGCCAGCGGCTCCCCTGTGCTGTTCGTGAGAGCAGAGGGGAGTGGCGGAGCCCCGGAGGATGGCGGGGAAGGTGGTCGTGAGATCCAGCAGCCTCGAGTCCCTCAAGGAAATTCTTCCAGTCCTTTTAGGTTATTTCACAGGTTTTTCATAAAGTTAGTCAAACTTTTAGTATTTCAGGTTAAATGTTTCGGCTATCAGCATGTCAGATTTTCTTTTGGAAATGCATTCTTTAGCTTTTTTTATTTTAACTTGTGTTTTGGGGGATTTTTTTTGTAATTTGAACGGAATGTGAAAAAAAGGCTTCACCTTTCAAATCTATTTTTTTTTAACATTACATGCAGAACAGCAAGAGGATATTACATCACCAACATGTCATACCTGAACACACCCCTGACAAATATGAACACTGCTGTGTTTCAAGGTTCAGAACCAGTTTTTGAACTTCCTGAACTTTCATCTGTGTCTTGCAGTTCTTTCACTTTGCTTTCAAACCTTTGTGGTTGAAGAAAAAAAAAAAAGAAAAAAGTTCCACCACTCCCAGACCTGACTTTATTTTAAGAACAAGAGTACTTACTGTGTGCCAATGTACGTCATATCTTGAGCTTACACTCTAGAAAAAAAATCCTGGAAGCCAGGTTACTAGGGGAGGGAATGTTCATGCACTGACAGCCTATCAAAGCCTCAGGCCTTGAGAGTCACACCAGGGCAGGCCGGTGTTTACACAGGAAGGGCCAATCACATTAAAGACGCCATGCTCCCGTTCCACCTCCTGTCTGCCAAGCTCTGCATCCTGAATCTTATAAAGTGGCCCAATGAGTCAAGAAGGAGAGAGGAGAGTAGGCTGAACCATGAGAGAGAGCATAACGAGTAAGAACATGGCATTCACTGACCAGATGAAACCCACCGAGCTGTCCGCACTTAAGGAGATAAAGTAAGTTCATGTGGCATTTAATGGGGATGCTACTAGTCACCATGACCTTATAAATTGTTGCATTTCCATAAAACACCCATGAATCAAGTGGGTTTTTTTTTCCTTTTGTCAAGTAGGAAAAACTGGAGAAACAGAATAGGACTGCTCCTCAAGACAAACACCTCCAAGTCCATATGGCAGCTAATGAAAAACAAAACTTACAGGTAAGAACTACTTATTTCATTATGTTTCATTCAGCTTTTCAGAGTTTACACACAAGTCAAATAACACTCAATGAAAACAATAAAATACCTGGCAATTCCTCTCCCCCCCCCCCCCCCCCCAACACCAAGCATTTTTGGCAACACTATGCACTACAGAAGAGGGCTCATAATTATTTCTCACATGAGCTGCTTTCTTCCCCCTCAGGCCAAGTGCCGATGACGTGAACCAGTGGGCGCAGTCACTTGACAAGCTGCTCAGTCATAAATGTGAGTATCATTCACCCTCACTGTCTGCACATCCGTACATGAAAGAGCCTCAGAGGCCAGGCGGTAGCTGCAGCTGAATGGAAGAAGTTTGGTTGCGCTCGTAAGCTGACTTGCCTCGCATTCAAAAAAGGCAGGGGTCACAAGCCTCGCTCAACCATGGAGCTGTAACCCGCTGCTTCATCTTTCTGATCTGAACCACCACACCCATGTGGCTTAGTAAGGAAAGCTCAGGAAATCTGAGAAAAAACTGCAGAATTATAATTAAAATTTATTAGAAATGGATTATGGATTCATAATGGGAAAAAATGCAAATTTACAGGAAAAAAGTTGCACATTTATGAGCAAACTTACAACAAAGGTCAGAAATTTAAGAGGTAATAAGCACAGATTTGTAAAAAAAAAAATGCAGTTCATTTATATAAAAAGTTACAAATTTGTGTGGAAAGAAATGTAAATTCCATCCATCCATCTTCTTCCGCTTAATCCTTTTTGGGCTGGAGCCTATCCCAGCATCTTTTAGGTGAGAGGCAGGGTACACCCTGGACAGATCGCCAGTCCATCGCAGGGCCAACACAGAGAGACAGACAACCATTCACTCTCACAGTCATATAAGAAAAAAATGTGATGTACAACAAACTGTAAAATATGAAAAAACATCAAGTTTACAAGCAATAAGGAACTTTACAAGTGTAAAAAAGTTGAAATTTACAAAAAAAATTATGTCAAAATGTTAGGAGAAAAAAGTTGATTTATGATTTGTGGTTCGGCTCTTCGACTTAATTTTAAGGCCCCCTGCTGATTTTTTTGATTTTTCACAGAAAGACTCTCTGCTTTGACCACGTCTCTCTGTCTGTTCTTGCGTAGATGGGAAAGCTGCCTTTTGTATCTTTCTGGAGTCGGAGTTCTGTGAAGAGAACATTGAGTTTTGGTCAGCCTGTGAGGATTTCAAGAAGCTCACGTCGTCCAAGGACCTGGCGTCCAGGGCCAGCAGCATGTACGAGGAGTTCATTAAAAATGAAGCCCCCAAAGAGGTAACGGCTCACAGACGCCCGACAGATTGTGCTGTAAATCCAAACAAACTGGCTGTCTGAGTCCCTCCTTTGAGCTTATTTTAAATCACAGTTCAGGTTCCCAAAATGAATGAGGTGCTCTGTATTAAAGTAGATTTTTTCCCCCTTTGGCCACAGATAAACGTGGATTACCAAACCAAAAACGCCATCGCTCAGAGCCTGCACAAGCCCACAGCCACCAGCTTCCTGGCGGCTCAGAGGAAAGTCTACAACCTGATGGAGAACAACTCGTACCCGAGGTTCATCCAGTCAAACCTCTACAGAGAACTGTGCGCCGCTGCCAGGGGACAGGACAAGCACACAAAGTCCTAGTCACAACCAGAGCCATTTGTTTACCGCTGTGAATGTGAACAGAGTGCGGACCGTTCCATTCCACTGCCACTGCCTCAGGATAATGGACCTGAATGCAAATTCAGAGCAAGGACAGGAAAATGCAAAACTGCAGCTGTTTCTGCTGAGGGAGGGTTATAACGGGGAAGTGTGCACTGATGGGGCTGGACGGTGCACGGTGCTGAAGGATGACTTCAGCATTTACATCACAGAGCCGCCACCCGTGCCATCTTTACAGTGCCATTACCGTTTGGTACTCGGCGCAATGATGCACAATCATGTGGGGTAGTGCCAACTGTGTTTAACACTGAAAACACTTTGCATTTGTGACATGACATAGAGGTTAATCCTATTAAGGTGCAGAGATGTCTTTGTGTGTACGGTGGCAGCTGTTTACCAATGAGCTCATGACAAACAGAATGTGTTTTCTCTCACGATGTCCACATAACTTTGTTGTATTTACACCAGTTTGCACAACAAAAGGTGCCACCTTCTACTGACAGCTATTTGGTCTGAACTGTGTGGTAACGGTGCATGTTGTAAATACTGTGATGTACTGTGTTAATGTGAATTTATACATGAAGCAGCTGGACTGCTTTAGCAATAAAAAAAATTGTTCATCAACATTGAATTGCGTCTGATTTTATCGGAAGTGTGCACGCTAAACGATCATTCGCTCTCATTTTCATCCCTGTGGGCCATTAAGGATCTCTGGTTAATGTTCATTAACCCAGCGTTCTTGTCTTTGAGCTGGGCAGGGAGACACCGGAATAATCAGGCAGACCCCACGCAGACACTGGGAGAACATGCAGACTTCTGATGGATTCTGACATGGGACCATCTACTGTGAGGTAAGTGTGCTTACCACTGGACCAACGTGCTGCCATTTCCACTAGCCTCTAAAAGAAATATGCTGTTCTTTGAGGAAATACATCAGATACAAATATGTTTATTTCATGGAAATGATTCCAACGTGACTCATAAATGCTATATCATAAGTAAGGTAGGTGATGGAAAAAATCCTCATTTATTTACTCAAAATTTCAGCCACAAATATTAATTTATTCAAAATCTACATCTCTAAAATACAAACCCCAATTCCAGTGAAGTTGAGATGCCATGGAGGACATAAATAAAAACAGGATGGGGCAAGGTTCACCACTTTGTGGGTAACTGCATGGGCAAAAGTCCATCATTTTAAGAAAAATGTTTTTCAGCATATACAGACGTGGACAAAATTGTTGGTACCTCTCTGTTGATGAAAGAAAAACCCACAATGGTCACAGAAATAACTTGAATCTGACAAAAGTGGTAATAAATAAAAATTCTATGAAAATTAACCAATGAAAATCAGACAATGCTTTTGAATTGTGGTTCAACAGAATTATTTTAAAAAACAAACTCATGAAACAGGCCTGGACAAAAACGATGGTACCCCTAGAAAAGATTAACATCACACAATATCTGTAATTAACAACACAGGTGTCTACAAACTTGTAATCAGTCAGTCGGCCTATTTAAAGGGTGACAAGTAGTCACTGTGCTGTTTGGTGACATGGTGTGCACCACACTAAACATGGACCAGAGGAAGCAAAGGAGAGAGTTGTCTCAGAATCAGAATCAGAATCAGAATCAGGTTTATTGCCATTGTTCATGTAGTACACAAACTAGGAATTTGTCTCGGTACAATGCTGCAACATTAAACATGATAAGATAAGAGAAATAAACTATACATGTAATAAAGTGTAGGATAAGATTAAGTGATACTGGTCAACAGTTAAAATATATATTAGCCAGCAGCAGATACTGTGGAGAACTATATAGTGCAGTCGGTAATGCAGGAAGAAAACAGTGATGATTGACATGAGTCTGGTTGAGCTGCTGTACATGGTGCACGAGAGTCACTTAGTGTTCAGCAGTCTAATGGCAGAGGGGAAGAAGCTGTTCATGTGACGGGAGGTTTTAGTCTGGATGGACCGAAGTCTTCTACCAGAGGGGAGGGGGGCAAACAGTACGTGACCAGGGTGTGAGGGATCGGCTATGATCCGGCCAGCACGCCTCCGGGTCCTGGAGATGTACAGATCCTGGAGAGATGGGAGCTTGCAGCCGATCACCTTCTCAGCAGTGCGCACGACGCGCTGCAGCCTTAGTCTGTCCCTGGCAGTGGCTCCTGCGTACCACACGGTTATGGAGGTGGTGAGGATGGACTCGATGATGGCTGTGTAGAACTGCACTAACATCTTGGTGGGTAGCTTGAGCTTCCTCAGCTGCCGCAGGAAGAACTGAGGAGATTAGAAAGAAAATTATTGACAAGCATGTTAAAGGTAAAGGCTATAAGACCATCTCCAAGCAGCTTGATGTTCCTGTGACTACAGTTGCACATATTATTCAGAAATTTAAGATCCACGGGACTGTAGCCAACCTCCCTGGACGTGGTCGCAGGAGGAGACGGATAATACGAATGGTAACAAAAGAGCCCAGAACAACCTCTAAACACATTCGTGGTGAACTCCAAGGTCAAGGTACATCAGTGTCAGATCGCACCATCTGTCGTTGTTTGATCCAAAGTGGACTTCATGGAAGACAACCAAGGAGGACACCACTGTTGAAAACAAATCATAAAAAAGCCAAACTGGAATTTGCCAAACTGCATGTTGACAAGCCACAAAGCTTCTGGGAGAATGTCCTATGGACAGACGAGACAAAACTGGAACTTTTTGGCAAGGCACATCAGCTCTATGTTCACAGACGCAAAAATGACATACCAAGAAAAGAACACTGTCCCTACTGTGAAACATGGAGGAGGTTCTGTTATGTTCTGGGGCTGCTTTGCTGCATCTGGCACAGGGTGTCTTGAATCTGTGCAGGGTACAATGAAATCTCAAGACTATCAAGGTATTCTAGAGAGAAATGTGCTGCCCAGTGTCAGACAGCTTGGTCTCAGTCGCAGGTCATGGGTCTTGCAACAGGATAATGACCCAAAACACACAGCTAAAAACACCCAAGAATGGCTAAGAGCCAAACATTGGACTATTCTAAAGTGGCCTTCTATGAGCCCTGATCTAAATCCTATTGAACATCTGTGGAAGGAGCTGAAACATGCCGTCTGGAGAAGGCACCCTTCAAACCTGAGACAACTGGAGCAGTTTGCTCATGAGGAGTGGGCCAAAATACCTGCTGAGAGGTGCAGAAGTCTCACTGACAATTACAGAAATGGTTTGATTGCAGTGATTGCCTCAAAAGGTTGTGCAACAAAATATTAAGTTAAGGGTACCATCATTTTTGTCCAGGCCTGTTTCATGAGTTTGTTTTTTAAAATAATTCTGTTGAACCACAATTCAAAAGCATTGTCTGATTTTCATTGGTTAATTTTCATAGATTTTTTATTTATTACCACTTTTGTCAGATTCAAGTTATTTCTGTGACCATTGTGGGTTTTTCTTTCATTAACAGAGGGGTGCCAACAATTTTGTCCACGTCCATAATTGCAAGGAGTTTAAGAATTCCATCATGTACAGTCCATCATATTATCAAAAGATTGACAGAATCTGGAAAAATTTCTGCATGTGAGTGGCAAGGCTGAAAACCAACAAGGAATGCCCATGACCTTCGATCCGTCAGGCAGTACTGCATTAAAAACCGACATTCTGTCAAGGATATCACCACATGGACTCAGGAACACTTAGAAAACCATTGTTAGTTAACACAGTTCATCGCTACAAGTGCAAATTAAAACTCTACCATGCAAAGTGAAAGCCATATAACAATTCCCAGAAACACCGCTGGTTGCTCTGGGCCCGAACTCATCTGAGACGGATTGATGCAAAGTGGAAAAGTGTGCTGCGGTCTGGTGAGTCCACATGTCAGAGTGCTTTTGAAAATCATGGACAGCGTCAGTGTTAAGTCAAAAAGCCAGCATCTGTGATAGTATGGGGGTATGGGTTGAAAAGGACTTTCGAATAATGTATCCTGTTTTTATTTACATTTTATACTATGTCCCAATTTAAGTGGAATTGGGGTTTGTAAAAGGTTTGCACTTCTTCTTATCATTTTCAAATTTGGTGTCACTTACAGCAACCAAATACTGACACTTTACTGTGCTTTTTCTCCTTTTTTCTATTGACACTAGGGATGGTATTCACTTATATGTACAAGGGGCGCTGCTGAAGTCATTCTATGACACGGTGGTGGCATCAGCCATCACTTTTGGAGTGGTCTGCTGGGGCAGTGGCATTACTGCAGCCGATAGGAAGAGACTGAACAAACTGATCAAGAAAGCTAGCTCTGTCCTGGGGCAGCGCCTTGATCCGATGGAGGAGATAGGAGAGAGAAGGACGGTGGCTAAACTGTCATCTCTGCTGGAGTCCGAGTTCCACCCTATGCAGGACATACTGAATGCACTGAGGAGCTCATTTAGCAGCAGACTACATCATCCCAGGTGCACAACCGAGAGGTTTCGTAGGTCCTTCCTACCAACGGCTGTCAGACTGTACAACCTAAGCAGGGCTGCTCGCAGAGATAGCAAAAAGACGTAACAAACTAATAGTTTTTTGAATGCAAAAGATGCAATAGACTTACACAATGGTCCCCTCCGGCATACAACTAGGAACATACCGGTCGCTATGGAGGGTGAGAATATGTATGGGCACATAATCATACCATGTAGGATAACTAAGTAGACGGTTATGCTGTTTCATTCCATCTAGCAACAATGCTCTGCACTGTGTGTGTTTATATATTTGCATATTTATTCCATCTAGCTACAATGCTCTGCACTGTGTGTTCATATATTCATATATTTATTCCATCCAGCTACAATGCTCTGCACTGTGTGTCTGTGTGTGTGTGTATATATATATATTTTATAGTAATACGTACATATGTTTATTAGCTGCTCTTGCTTGCTTGTTTTTTTTCTTGCCTTCTGATTGTTGCTCTGAGTGTTGCTATCCCTGTGCTGTTGCAATCCTGGAATTTCCCCGTTGTGGGACTAATAAAGGCTTATCTTATCTTATCTTATCTTATATAGCGCTTTTTCTCATCTCTGGATGACCAAAGCGCTTTACAGATCCTGTTGTCCACCCATTCACACACTGATGGTGGCGGAGCCGCCATGCACCAGCACAGGCCTGACCCACCAGGAGCAACTGGGGGTTCAGCGTCTTGCTCAAGGACACTTTGACATGCAGACTGCAGACATAGCAGGAATCGAACCCCTGACCCTCCGATCAGTAGTCGGCTACACTAGGGATGTCCTGATCCAGTTTCAAGTATTGGATCAGGAGCACGATGGGGGCTTTTGTAATTTGATACGCATGCATGAGGGTGACTGGATTCACCTACATTTAAGTCTGTTGTTTTTCATCAGCCTCACCACTAACATGGCCGGCAGCAGCAGGGAAGGCAAAACCAACAGATCTGTTGTGTGGAACGCTCTTCAGTACCGAGGTGCCAAGCTAATACATGGCATTGATTGACATTATTTTCTGAATAAGAATAATAATTATTATTATTATGGACATAATAATAATGACCTGTCTTACACACAATGTGACAAATGTTTACTGGGACTTAAGTGGTCTCAACTGTTCACTTTTCTAGACAAATAAGGCAACTGGGCAAAAAAAAGTTCTACTTCTCACAGCACCATCTGGCTTTTTTTTTTAGAGATTATTTATATAAACTTTATTAGAACATTAAATAATTTCATACACAGTGCATGCCAAATAAACACAAGCTGTTTATAAAACTTCTCAATAAGTCAATTCATGACCTTTTTAACAGTTGTAACATGACCAAAAAATATTTTTCCACTCATTTGTCATTAAAAAAATGATTTATTCTTATAATTTATAGATCTGTTGATCCAAACGATCTGTTTGTATGGAGAAAAACTGTTTGTGTACGTGAAGCCATTTATGTTATAAATGCACTTTAACAAAAAAAAATGTTCCACCAGTTTTTATTAAAAATAAAATATGGGATCAAATACCAAAGTTTATCTTTGTTTTTAAAAAAGTGACAGCCCTTCAGTTTTAGACAAAATTTTCCACCTTTGCAGGATAACTCACATATTACATTTATTTCAATGGAATAAGGTGTGTTTTCCCATCTTTACTGAAGTGTCAAATGGAGCCACAAGGAACAGTGAACAAATGAAGAGCACAAGAGAACAAAGAAAGTAAACTGGAGCTTAAACAGAAAAGCATATCAGAGATAATACACTGATGAAAAATCAAAAATATTAAAGGACAGTTCACAGACATTAGTTCAGTCATTTCTTTCAGATTTTTTGATAATGATCAGAGTCTTTGCTGCTTTTGTGACAACTCTGGAACCAGACGTGTCCATATATTGGAGCTCATTCTTAAATATCAAGATACAGTGGGTATAGAAAAGTCTACACACCTCTGTTCAAATGCCAGGTTTTTGTGATGTAAAAAATGAGATCAAGATAAATCCTTTCAAAATTTTTTCCACCATTAATGTGACCTTTAGCCTGTACAAACTGATTAACTCCAAATAAACTTCAGCTGTTCTAGTAGGCTTTTCCTCACATTTTTGTAGTCACACCTTACACAAGCACAAGCTACGGTCCGCAGAGAGCTTCCAAAGCATCAGAGGGATCTCATTGTTCAAAGGTATCAGTCAGGGGAAGGGTACAAAAAAGGATTTCCAAGGCATTAAATATACCATGGAACACAGTGAAGACAGTCTTCATCAAGTGGAGAAAATATGGCACAACAGTAACATTACCAAGAACTGGATGTCCCTCCAAAATTGATGAAAAGACAAGAAAACTGGTCAGGGAGGCTGCCAAGAGGCTGACAGCAACATTGAAGGAGCTGCAGGAATTTCTGGCAAGTACTGGCTGTTTAGTACATGTGATTACAATCTCCTGTCTAGAGTGGCAAGACGGAAGCCTTATCTTACGAAGAAAAACATCCAAGCCTGGGTATATTTTGCAAAAACACATTTGAAATCTCCCAAACACGTGGGAAAATGTGTTATGGTCCAGCGAAACCAAGGTTGAACTTTTTGGCCATAATTCCAAAAGGAACATTTGGCGCAAACACAACACTGCTCATCAACAAAAGAACACCATACCTACAATGAAGCATGGTGGTGGCAGCATCACGCTTTCTCCAGCTAGAACTGGGACCTTAGTCAAGGTGGAGGAATTATGAACAGTTCCAAATACCAGTCAGTGTTGGCACAAAACTTTCCGGCTTCTGCTAGAAAGCTGAAGATGAAGAGGAACTTCATCTTTCAGCACGACAATAACAGCGTTTTTGCAAAGAAGAGTGGGCAAGTATTGCCACATCAAGATGTGCCATGCTGATAGACTCCTACCTAAAAAGACTGAGTGCTGTAATAAAAACCAAAAGTGCTGCAAAAAAGTATTAGTTTAAGGGTGTGCATATTTATGCAACCAGGTTATTGTAAGGTTTTTATTTTTTATTTTTCACCTTAAAAGAATTCAGTTTCTTTTTCAATTGGGTTATACAGGTTATAGGTCACATTAGGTTCGTCCATGCCTGCCATCCATGGACGAACTTGATGCCGAGCCAACCATCGACGAACTCAGCAAGGCCATTGATAGCTTGGCCGCTGGCAAGGCACCCGGCAACGACGGCATACCCCCCGACCTGATCAAGCACTGCAAGACCACCCTACTGTTGCCATTGCATGACGTCCTCTGCCAGTGGTGGAACGAAGGTGCCATAGCACAGGACATGAGGGACGCCAAGATCATCACCCTCTACAAAAACAAAGGGGAGAGAAGTGACTGCAACAACTACAGGGGCATTGTATTGTGTTCTCACACAACACAACACACTGCCATCTACAGAAGTTCTCTGATGACTCTGCGATAGTTGGCCTCATCTCCAATGGAGATGAAGCTGAGTACAGAGGGCTTATCCAGGACTTCGTGGACTGGTGCCATCGGAACTGCCTCCAGATCAACGCAAGGAAAACTAAGGAGCTGGTGGTGGACTGCTGCAGGCAAGGACAACCCCTCACAGCACCAGTAAATATACAGGGAACAGACATCGAGATGGTGACATCCTACAAGTACCTGGGTGTTCATCTGAACGATAAACTAGACTGGTCACACAATACTGACGCACTCTACAAGAAGGGACAGCGCAGGCTGTTCCTACTGAGGAGACTCAGGTCTTTTGGTGTACAAGGGGCACTGCTGAAGACATTCTATGACACGGTGGTGGCATCAGCCATCACTTTTGGAGTGGTCTGCTGGGGCAGTGGCATTACAGCAGCCAATAGGAAGAGACTGAACAAACTGATCAAGAAAACTAGCTCTGTCCTGGGGCAGCGCCTTGACCCAGTGGAGGAGATAGGAGAGAGAAGGACGGTGGCTAAACTGTCATCTCTGCTGGAGTCTGAGTTCCACCCTATGCAGGACATACTGAATGCACTGAGGAGCTCATTTAGCAGCAGACTACATCATCCCAGGTGCACAACCGAGAGGTTTCGCAGGTCCGTCCTACCAACGGTTGTCAGACTGTACAACCTAAGCAGGGCTGCTCGCAGAGATAGCAAAAAGACGTAACAACCTAATAGTTTTGAATGCAAAAGATGCAATACACTTACACAATGGTCCCCTCCGGCATACAACTAGGAAAATACCGGTCGCTATGGAGGGTGAGAATATGTATGGGTACATAATCATACCATGTAGGATAACTAAGTAGACAGTTGTGCTGTTTCATTCCATCTAGCAACAATGCTCTGCACTGTGTGTGTTTATATATTTACATATTTATTCCATCTAGCTACAATGCGCCGCACTGGGTGTGTTTATATATCTATATATTTTCCGTACTGTGTGTGTTTATATATCTACATATTTATTCCATCTAGCTACAATGTTCCGCACTGTGTGTTCATATACTTATATTTATTCCATCCAGCTACAATGCTCTGTACTGTGTGTCTGTGTATATACATATATTTATAGTAATATGTACATACAGTGGGGCAAAAAAGTATTTAGTCAGCCACCAATTGTGCAAGTTCTCCCACTTAAAAGATGATACAGGTCTCCAATTTTCATCATAGGTATACCTCAACTATGAAAGACAAAATGAGAAAAAAAAAATCCAGAAAATCACATTGAAGGCTTTTTAATGAATTAATTGGTAAATTCCTCGGTAAAATAAGTATTTGGTCACCTACAAACAAGCAAGATTTCTGGATCTTACAGACCTGTAACTTCTACTTTAAGAGGCTCCTCTGTCCTCCACTCGTTACCTGTATTAATGGCACCTGTTTGAACTTGTTATCAGTATTAAAGACACCTGTCCACAACCTCAAACAGTCAGACTCCAAACTCCACTATGGCCAAGACCAAACAGCTGTCAAAGGACACCAGAAACAAAATTGGAGACCTGCACCAGGCTGGGAAGACTGAATCTGCAATAGGTAAGCAGCTTGGTGTGAAGAAATCAACTGTGGGAGCAATTATTAGAAAATGGAAGACATACAGGGCCACTGATAATCTCCCTCGATCTGGGGCTCCACGCAAGATCTCACCCCGTGGGGTCAAAATGATCACGAGAACGGTGAGTAAAAATCCCAGAACCACACGGGGGGACCTAGTGAATGACCTGCAGAGAGCAGGGACCAAAGTAACAAAGGCTACATCAGTAACACACTACGCCGCCAGGGACTCAAATCCTGCAGTGCCAGACGTGTCCCCCTGCTTAAGCCAGTACATGTCCAGGCCCGTCTGAAGTTTGCTAGAGAGCATTTGGATGATCCAGAAGAGGATTGGGAGAATGTCATATGATCAGATGAAACCAAAATAGAACTTTTTGGTAAAAACTCAACTTGTCGTGTTTGGAGGAGAAAGAACACCATACTTACTGTGAAGCATAGGGGTGGAAACATCATGCTTTGGGGCTGTTTTTCTGCAAAGGGACCAGGACGACTGATCCATGTAAAGGAAAGAATGAATGGGGCCATGTATCGTGAGATTTTGAGTGAAAACCTCCTTCCATCAGCAAGGGCATTGAAGATGAAACGTGGCTGGATCTTTCAGCATGACAATGATCCCAAACACACTGCCCGGGCAACAAAGGAGTGGCTTCATAAGAAGCATTTCAAGGTCCTGGAGTGGCCTAGCCAGTCTCCAGATCTCAACCCCACAGAAAATCTTTGGAGGGAGTTGAAAGTCCGTGTTGCCCAGCGACAGCCCCAAAACATCACTGCTCTAGAGGAGATCTGCATGGAGGAATGGGCCAAAATACCAGCAACAGTGTGTGAAAACCTTGTGAAGACTTACAGAAAACGTTTGACCTCTGTCATTGCCAACGAAGGGTACATAACAAAGTATTGAGATGAACTTTTGTTATTGACCAAATACTTATTTTACCGAGGAATTTACCAATTAATTCATTAAAAATCATTCAATGTGATTTTCTGGATTTTTTTTTCTCATTTTGTCTCTCATAGTTGAGGTATACCTATGATGAAAATTGGAGACCTCTCTCATCTTTTAAGTGGGAGAACTTGCACAATTGGTGGCTGACTAAATACTTTTTTGCCCCACTGTATGTATATTAGCTGCTCTTGTTTTTTGTTTTTTTCTTGCCTTCTGATTGTTGCTCTGAGTGTTGCTATCCCTGTGCTGTTGCAATCCTGGAATTTCCCCATTGTGGGACTAATAAAGGCTTATCTTATCTTATCTCTTATCTTATCTTCCTCCTCAGCGTTGTTGGCAAAGTCTACGCACTAGTTGTTCTCGTTCGTCTACAGAAGCTTGCCGAACGTGTCTACCCCGAGTCTCAGTGTGGCTTCCGCGCTGAGTGATCGATGGTAGACATGATATTCTCCATCCATCAACTCCAGGAGAAATGCAGAGAACAGAACATGCCCCTATATGTCGCCTTCATCGACCTCACCAAAGCGTTCGATCTGGTCAGCAGAGAGGGCCTTTTCAAGATCCTGCCAAAGATAGGATGCCCACCAAAGTTGCAAAGCCTCATCGAATCGTTTCACACCAACATGCAGGGGATAGTGCAGCACGACGGCAACGTCTCAGAGCCATTCAACATACGCAGCGGAGTGAAACAGGGCTGTGTACTTGCGCCAACCCTCTTTGGGATTTTCTTTGCTATGCTCCTGAGGCATGCCTTCAGCACAGCAACAGAGGGAATCTACCTGCACACAAGCTCTGACGGCAGGCTTTTCAACCTCGCCCGCCTGAAAGCCAGAACCAAAGTATGCGAGGCTCTAATCAGAGACAAGCTGTTCGCAGACGACGCTGCAGTCGCAACCCACACATAGCAGGAGCTTCAGACCCTGATGGACCGCTTCTCCCAGGCATGCAAGGACTTCGGGCTTACCATCAGCCTGAAGAAGACTAACGTCTTGGCGCAAGGCACGGAAGCACCACCAACCATCACCATCGACGACTACGAGCTGGAGGTCGTGAATCAGTTCACGTACCTGGGGTCCACGATCAGCAACAACCTCTCCCTTGATACAGAAATCGACAAGAGGATTGGAAAATCAGCCTTCACACTCGCTTGCCTCACCACACGAGTGTGAGAGAATCCCAAACTCTCTGTCAAGACGAAGATGGCAGTGTACAATGCCTGCGTCATCAGCACACTGCTCTATGGGAGTGAGACGTGGACAACATACGCCCGGCAGGAAAAGAGACTGAACTCCTTCCACTTGCGCTGCATTCGCCACATCCTGGACATATCCTGGCAGGACAAAGTGCCCAACACAGAAGTTCTGTCCCGCGCCGGTCTTCCCTCCATGTTCACTCTACTCAGGCAGCGCAGGCTCCGCTGGCTAGGCCACGTTCACCGTATGGAGGATGGCAGAATCCCCAAAGACGTCCTCTACGGAGAACTGGCAACTGGCAGGAGAGACGTTGGCCACCCACTGCTGTGCTTTAGAGACATCTGCAAGAGAGACGTGAAGGCCCTGGAGATCAACACAGAGCACTGGGAGGACCTTGCAATGGACTGCTCCAAATGGAGAGGCACCCTGACCAGACAGCTCAAGGCGGGTGAAGAGAGACTGACTTCTGCAGCAGATGAAAAAAGGACCCGCAGGAAGAACCGCCACAGACCCAGCAGCACGGAGACCACCCACAAGTGCAACCTGTGTGACAGGGACTGCCATTCGCACATCGGCCTGTTCAGCCACAGGCAGTGCTGTTCCAGCAGAGTAGACGTTTAGGATTCTCTTCCATGGTCATCATAGACCGACGGAGGCCAACAACAGTCACATTAATGGTGGAAAAAGTTTTGAAATGATTTACCTTGGTCTCATTTTTTTTTACATCACAAAAACCTGGCATTTGAACAGGGGCATGTAGACTTTTTATATCCACTGTATTTGGGGTGGATTACAGGATTTTTTTTTCTTATGTATATGATATTGTAACGTTGGGGCTGTGTTAAGGGGGCGGGGATTCTCCCGGCATGCTTTGGCTGTGGAGGATCCAAAGAGTGTTATTATCCATGTGTTCTAAGTGTTATTGCTGTGTCATTATAACTGCATTATAATGACAAGTCATTGTGGTTGCGTTGTAATGACACAGCAGTGTTATAAAGACCAGTTAGAGCAGTGATTGATCATGTGTTTGTGTCACCCTCAGTGAGACGGGGGTCTGTGTGAATGACCTCCCCTCCGTTCTGTGTTGAGTGGGTGTGTATAAATAAAGCCTGTTTCGTCACAGTCATCTCTCCTTTCTTGTGTGAACCCTCACAACGTCACACTGGTGTCAGAAGTGGGATATGGATCAGATGGAAGCCAGAATCAGAGCAGAGATTCAGCAGCTGGAGTGGTTCATCGCTCAGCTGGGAATGGACAACAGAGCTGATACACCAACACCCGGAGCTGCTCGCCGGGATAAATGGGGCAGCAGACCTGACAGGACCAGCATACCCCGCCTTCTGCCTTTCTCAAGGCAGGATGGGCCAAGCAGAGCAGATCAGCCCCGCTTCCTGCCCTTTTCAGGGCAGGACAGACCAGCGATTCCACTGCGACCAGGGGTGGCGATTGACCAAGAGGCGACCATCCCACCCGTCCGCCAGTGGGCCAAACTTCCCCGCTTTAATGGTGAAACTCTGCTGGACGACTATCTGGTCCAGGTTGAGCTGGCTCCTGCGTTGAATGGCTAGTCACCCGAAGAGACCGCCATGCAGGTCGCGCTGGCCCTGGAGGGAAGGGCCCTCCACACGCTGTCCGATCTCCGGCCCGAGGAGCGTTGCAGCTGGCCAGCGCTGCAAGGAGCACTCCGGAGGCAGTTTGGGAGAGCGGCCAGCGCTGAGCACACCCAGGAACAGCTGGCAAACCAGCGGCGAGGCAGCCGAGAGAGCCTGGGACCTACGCAGTGGACATACGGCTGCTGACACAGCGTAGCTACCCGGATTTCGAGCCAGAGGCAGTGGAGGAGCTCACCCTCCGGAACTTCATCCGGGGGCTCCGCCCGGCCCAGCTCCAGAGCCACATCCAGATTCACGCTGCGAGCAGCTGGGAGACGGCTGTGGCAGAAGCGGAGTGGGTGGAACCACTAATGGATTGTGCAGCTGATGCGTCGGCACCAAGGCAGAGAGCATTCCAGGCCACGGCTGAGAGCGAGGAGGAGGAGGAACTGCGCCAGACCACAGTAGCGCGGCCAAGGAGAAGACGGCCACGGCGGCGTGAGGAAGGGTGCTTCCGCTGCGGGGAGCCAGGACACATCGCGCGGTACTGCCTGGCACCCACCCCCGCAACAAACCAGCCCCTCGCCAACGTTAAACTAGAGTGAGGTGGCATGGACGGGGACCTGCCGCCTCCCACAGACATTTTCCCCGATGAGCTGTCACCACGTGTGGGCCGAATTGGACACTCGCCAGGAATGTAACTACAGTGCAGGTTGGACAACATGCCGATCTGGGCCCTGATCGACACCGGTTCTACCATCTCCCTGGTCCGACCCGGAGTGCTGCCAGGTACGGACGAGGCAGAACTGCAGGGGTGGGAACCCAACGGGCACTGCATCACCACGGCCACCGGTGAGCGCACCAGACTGGGAGGACGGCGAGTTCTTGGGGTGGGGGTGGCCTGCCAGAACACAAACCACCCGTTCTGGCTGGCTGACATTCAAGACTCCTGCATTATTGGACTCAATCTGCTCGCAGCATGAAGCACAAAAATTGACACCACCAGATCGTCCCTCTTGCTGGGGGCTCAGACCATCACGCTCTGCAGCAGGACGCAGAGGGGGAACCTGGGAGAACTGAACACAACGGCGCCACCAGCATGAGCAGAGGGAGCACAACCACTGATAGAGACAGCAAGGGGGAGGGCCACAGTGGAACGGGTCAAGGTGTCTGCAGAAACGCAGCAGGTGGTCAAGAAATTGTTCCAGCAGAGCTGCAGCGGACTGGAATCGGGACAGAGACACCAGCTGCGGGAGCTGTTGGACTGCTATATGGACGTCTTCGTTGCCAAGGATCCAAGGATGAGGAGTGCACCCGAACCAGCTTGGTGCAGCACGGGATCAACACCGGTGAGACCAGGTCGATCTGGCTCCACCACCGCCGTCTGCCTTTTTCAAGGCGGGCGGCAGCAGAACAAAAAATACAGGAAATGCTGGAGGCAGACATTATTGAGCCCTCCAGCAGCCCCTGGGTGGCGCCGGTGGTGCTGGTTAGGAAGAAGGACGGCTCGTGGCGGTTCTGTGTGGATTACCGGCGCCTGAATGACATCACCCGCAAGGATTCCTACCCCCTGCCCCGCATTGATGACAAGCTGGATTACATCGCCGGCTCCAGCTGGTTCAGCTCGCTGGACCTCCGCAGTGGCTATTGGCAGGTAGAGCTGTCACCTGAGGCCCGCCAGAAAACAGCCTTCTCCATCGGGCAGGGACTGTATCAGTTCAAGGTGATGCCATTTGGACTTTGCAACGCCCCGGCCACCTTTGAACGTTTGATGGAGTGAGTGTTGGCTCACGTGCCCCGGAGCCGCTGCATTGTTTATCTGGATGACCTGCTGGTTCACACAGCTGACTTTGACGGTGCCCTGTCCAACCTCCGGGAAGTACTGGACGCCATCCGACAGGCTGGGTTGCAGCTACACCCGTGGAAATGCCACCTATTTCGGCGGGAGACCACCTTCCTGGGCCACATCATCAGTGCAGCGGGAGTCGCCACCGATCCAGAGAAACTGCAGCACTGAAAAACTAGCCAGTGCCGCGGGATGTGGGAGAGCTACAGAGTTTTCTCAGACTGGCTTCCTATTATAGGAGATTTGTGAAAGACTTCGCCACCATCGCCAGCCCGCTGCATCAGCTGACACAGAAGGGCCATGCGTTTCAGTGGAGTGGGAGCTGTGCTGCTGCTTTTTCCTGGCTTCGCTCAGCACTCATCGGAGCCCCCATCATGCAGTATCCCAACACGAACTGTCCTTTCATCGTGGACACAGACGCCAGCAAGCAGGGCATCAGGGCGGTGTTATCCCAGGAGGGAGAGCATGGAGAGCAGGCAGTTGCTTTTTTCAGCCGCACTCTCAGCAGAGCTGAAAGGAATTATTGCGTTACTCGCAGAGAGCTGTTGGCTGTCATTCAGGGACTTCGCGATTTTCACCCGTATGTGTACGGGGGGAGGTTTCAGCTCAGGACGGATCATGCTTCCCTGACCTGGCTGCTGAACTTTAAAGAGCCGGATGGACAGTTAGCAAGATGGCTGGAGGCACTGCAGGATTATGATTTTCAGATTGTGCATCGGGCAGGCTGCCTCCATGCCAACGCTGATGCGCTGTCTCAGCGTCCCTGTGCTGTGGAGGACTGTCGGCACTGCCAGCGGGCAGAGGATCAAGACCAAGCCTTCCCACTGGCTGCTGCTTTCCAGACCATTGTGAGCAGGAATAACACAGCAGCGCACAGCTCCTCCTCAGATAATCAGGCAGCTCTCCCCAGCGATGATGTCACAGAGGCCCTCGGCGCACAGCAGCTGCAGAGCGAGCAGGACAGAGATCCGGTCATTTCCTGGGTTCGGCAGTGGCTGGACGTTTGGCCAGCGGCTCACCTAGGAGGCTATGTCTGTGCTGGACCCAGAGACCAAGGCCCTACACTCCCAGTGGGCCAACCTCCGCTGTCACGAGGGTGTTGTGTATCGGCAGTGGCAGACTCCAGCTGGGCAGCGTCACGTCTAGCAGCTGCTGGTTCCCTGGTGGCTCCGGCCCAACGTACTCCAGCTGGTCCACGGGGCGGTGGGGGCGGGCCACTTTGGGGTGACGAAGACTCTGCAACGTCTTCGAACCCGGTTCTACTGGCCCGGATGTCACCAGGATGTAGAGCTCCACGTCCATCGCTGCAACACCTGCACGGCTTAGAAAGGGCCGACTCAGCAATCCTACGCCCCCTTGCAGCAGTACCGGGTGGGAGCACCGATGGAGTATGTAGGAGTGGACATTCTGGGCCCTTTCCCGACCACGGACCGGGGGAACTGCTACATGCTGGTCGCAATGGATTATTTCACCAAATGGCCAGAGGCGTACGTGGTCCCTGATCAGAGCGCCGCCACCACAGCATCAAAACTGGTGGGCGAGATGTTTTGTCAGTTCGGTGCACCGGAGGAGCTGCACAGCGATCAGGGTCGGAACTTTGAGGCAGAGGTCTTTGGGGAGGTCTGCAGGCGACTGGGCATCTGGAAGACCCGGACCACCCCGCTACATCCACAGAGTGACGGCCTGGTCGAATGGTTCAGCCGGATCCTCACCACCCAGCTCGCTGTCCTAGTGGACCAGCGACAGCGAGACTGGGACCTGCATCTGCCCTTTGTTCTGTGGGTGTACCGGATGGCAACACAGGAATCCACCTGGTGCACTCCTGCAGCGCTGATGTTCGGGCGCAAGCTGCACACACCGGTGGATTTGGTGTCCCCCCCCTCCCCCTGAGCCGGAGGTGGAGGGCAAAGCGGGGTTGGATTATTTGTTTTGCTTGAAGGAACGTCTCCACACGGTGCACGGACTGGCTCAGGAGGCCCTGGCAGCAGCGTGGAGCCGGTAGAAGTGGGCATACGACTCCCGCTGCCAGGGGAGGGACTTTGCACCAGGAGATCGAGTCTGGGTTTTCTGCCTGGAGCGAAAAAGGGGACTGTCACCAAAACTGGCGAGCCATTGGTCGGAACCGTGCGAGGTCCTACAGAGACTGTCGGATGTGGTGTACAGGGTGAGGGTGCAGAAAAGAGACCAGGTCATGGTACTCCACCGCAACTGTCTCGCCCCGTACCAGCCATCCGCCCCGCGGGTGGTCGAGCCGGGGCCTTCATCCTGACCAGATACTCCGACCAAGGCACAGATGGACACTAGCGGGCCTGTATGTACTGGTCGCCGACAACGACGGCTGCCCTGATACCTGGACGGATTCATGTTGGACTTTTGAGCTGGACTTTTATTATTCTGGGGACAGAAACCAGTCCAGGGGGGGACAGTGTAACGTTGGGGCTGTGTTAAGGGGGCGGGGATTCTCCCGGCATGCTTTGGCCACGGAGGATCCAACGAGTGTTATTATTTGTGTGTTCTAAGTGTTGTTGCTGTGTCATTATAACTGTGTTATAATGACACAGCAGTGTTATAAAGACCAGTTAGAGCAGTGACTGATCATGTGCTTGTGTCACCCTCAGTGAGACGGGGGTCTGTGTGAATGACCTCCCCTCCTGTCTGTGGCGAGTGGGTGTGTATAAAATAAAGCCTCTTTTCGTCACAGTCACCTCTCCTTTCTTGTGTGAACCCTCACAACATCACAATATTTTTCAACAACACACAAATTTCACACATTCACTGAGAAAGAAAACATAAATATTACAATTTAGAAACAAGACCAGATTTTATGGAAGTGGGATCAGTTTACTAAAAGACTGAAAAACTAGGTAGGAAACCTCTGTCCAAAATTCTTGTGAAATCTGACATAAATAAATGGGAAACTGATGCTGCTTCACTGTTAGAGACATCATAAAGGAGAGACATTTTCTGTACATTTGCTCAAAAATTAATTTCAAGAGTAGAATCTGTGTAGTATCTTAAAGTGGATTTCTTTTGTTAGAGGTTGTGGTCACCCAGCACAATGCAGACCGATACTATTCACGCTCAGCAGGGATTGCATACGGACAGAGAACCCTGGGGGGACAACCAGAACAATGGACTATTGTTTATACATTCCTGGATTAAGGAGAGGACGTCCGGGCGCCAGTTGGTCAGGCCAATTATATGAAGGCTATTGACTGATATGTATATCAATATGCTAATGTGCCATGCATTCTCTCTGTTTGTATAACATATAAAACAGCAGCACACAGCACACACAGGGCAACACGATACAACACAGCACTGTACAGCACTGTAGCGCACGGCGCTACAAGTGCGTCTCATTATGATGGAGGAAAATAAATCTCTGCAACCTTCCAGCTCACCGCATCTCGCCTGAACTTATTTTTCCTCCACAAGGTAATGAATTTATGTGGGTCTGTCCAAACTCTTTTTATGCCTTGGTGCAAAGTAGGCATACAGTAGTCGTTAGCATCTTAGCAGCGGCGCTAACTAACAGAGCTACTATGTACGAGGACACTTTTTAAGATCATCTTTCCATCCCTAGATAGTCGTGGGAAGTGGTATGATTATGTTACTGTTTTGAGGTACAAGAGGCCGTGTTCCCACATTTCTGATGCCAAAGTCACTGTTTTTTAACAAGGAAAAGTGTCCCGTTTCAGTGACAACCATACATTCTAAACTAGTACCAGAAGTTGCTACCATAATTCACACAAGGCATCATGGGGCCTAGGAATAAGGTGGATTAAAGATATAAAAAAGGAATGCACAGAGACCCGGGAGCTCTTTTACTGTACTGTATGTTGGAGATGGAATAAAGTTTCTGTGTTGTTCAGCTCGTTGCCTTGCCTGCTTCCTTTCTATACAAACTCACCATTTCTGTCAATGGAGCCGTGGAAAAAGGTATTGTAATCTATACCGGGCCAGTAGAGGCAGCAGTGTGACTTTTTCACAGAACACGGAGGGAGGACTTCCTGTCCACAGTCGATCTCGTGGTGAACTATTAAAATAGCAGTTGTTACTGAAAACCAAACACATAGTCAGCAACTACACAATTTATTCCTCACATCAAATGTTTTCAGACTTGTTTCGCTATTTAGTTTTGAAGACACAGCACAATGCATTTTTTTCCTGTAGTTTTCAGTTCATCGGTAAAAACTACAAGTCCCACATTCCTCACCTCACAAACATGGAGGACCACAGCAGACAGCTGAGCAATAACTCCTACAACTGCAACACTTGATTCTTAGAGCTTATGTTACGTGAGAAGAGGCATGACATCTGTAACCATCATTTTATTATGCTGACTGTGCAATAGTTCACATCACATGTGTAACAGTAATCACATTTTTATGCTGTTTTTCTTTCCTCTTTGTCTCCGTCCACGCTGGGGAACCTGAGGGTCAGCAGTCAGAGCAGCTGTGAAGACAACAGGCAGGAAGCTAAATAAGAATATCACATCTTTACTGTTTATACAAGAAACTGCTACTGTATTTTAATAAATTATTTTTGACAAACTTAGTTGTTTGCAAGATTATTTAAGAAACTCTCAATATTCAGTACACATAAGTGTGAAACATTCCAAACTGTTCTGATTTAATATTCATAATTATGCTTTTACTTTGGAAATTTTGACGTTTTTACCTGCTATTGCACGCCATTGTGTAACTATACATGCGTTTAATTAATAAAATCTGTTACTCCAGCATTTTTCTTCGTACCCCTAATTTTATTCCTGTGCTTCTATATTTTTTCTTTTCATCTCCTTGACAAAAATGCAGCGTACAGGATGAGCTACACCTCGTGTGTGTTGACACCAGTGACATCAGTGTCATGCCTGCGTGGACACATACCAAGCATTAAAACCGTGCATGGATGGCCTGACACAATACTGAACTACCCCATGCTACCTGCGACAGGCACCGGGCATCAGCACTGGGGCTGTTTCACTGCAACATTAGGAAACATTATAGATTTAGGGAAATGAGTTATGATCCGAGCGCCGATCTCGTCCGCGCTCAGGTCATACATCATCCCCTGCAGGTTTGACAGCAGTGATTTCCTTCTGGCTCCCCGGGCTCTTATTGTGACAGCGCTCGGAGGAGCTTCCTGCTGTCAAAGCCTGCCAGCTGTGCTGCATTCAGGGCTCATCAGTGGCCGGCTTTTAAGCGGACGCTGAATGCAGCCCAATGCAGCAGCCTCGTCAAACATTCCTTTGTTAGACGTCGAGCGAGCGTTCCTCGTCCCAGACGTCAATATTCCTCTTTTTTTCCTCATCTACGATCACCCCTCGTCCTTATCGGGTATTGTAAGTGTGCTTGCTCAGCCTTTCAGTCTCTGTTCCTCGTTGTTGTATGTTTTAGCCCACCGTGGCTTATTACTTTGTCACTTTGTGTATTATCTTCTGTTTCATCGCCATTAATAAACATCATTGCAAACTCACCGGTGACCTGTGGCGTCTTATGATGGCTCGCGAGGGCCACCCATGACAGTAGGCTGCTGCCAGACTGAGACGCCTGTCGCCGTGAGTTTGCATTTGGACTTTGCTCTTTCCTGTCTGGGTACTGTGTGCTGGAAGCATGCTGTCACGGAGGGGCCGCACTCGGAGTCAGAGCTACGAGCTGGTGGAGGCCCTGGAATACGTGGATGAAACGCTCATCTCCGCCTCCCTCCTCGACTATCACAGCGACGTGCGCTGGTACCTGGATCGTGCTGAGGACGTCCTGAACCATCTTCCCCGCTACGCCAACCACCCCGAAGTCAGCGTGAGGAGGGATGACATCGCCGCACAGCGCGAGATACTCCACATGATGGAGGAGGACTACGGGGGTAAGCAGAGGAGGAGGCATCCCCGCTCCGGGATCCCGTTCCTGTCCTCGATCCAGTTCTGGAGTTCGCACCATCCGGGGGCCGTCGAAGACGTCCATTGCTTGTGTCAGGGTACTCCCGAACCACAGACAGTGTCAGAAGTGTCTTACGTGGGCTAAGGAGAAAACAGACTGGACTGTTGTTGAGGGGTCCAAAGCCTGCTTTTCAGATGAGAGTAAATTTTGCATTTCATTTGGAAATCAGAGCTCCAGAGTCTGGAGGAAGAGTGGAGAGGCACAGAATCCAAGATGCTTGAGGTCCAGTTTGAAGTTTCCACAGTCACTGATGATTTGGGGAGCAGACCATCTGCTGGTGTTGGTCCATTGTGTTTTGTCAAGTCCAAAGTCAGTGTAGTCATTGACCAGGACATTTTAGAGCACTTCATGCTTCCATCTGCTGGCAAGCTTTATGGAGATACTGATTTCACTTTTCAGCAGGACTTGGCACCCCCCCACACTGCCAGAAGTATCAAAACCTGGTTTAATGACTATGGTATCACTGTGCTGGACTGGCCAGCAAACTCTCCTGAAGTCCTGTCAAGAGGAAGATGAGAGACACCAGACCCAACAATGCAGACGAGCTGAAGGCTGCTATCAAAGCAACCTGGACCTCCATAACACCTCAGCGCTACCACAAGCTGATCGCCTGCATGCCATGCTGCACTGATGCAGTAATTTATGCAAAAGGACCCCGCAGCTTTTCAGGTGGCCAATATTTCTATTAAAAATTCATTTTTTAAATTAATTTTATGTAATATTTCAATTTTTTTAGACTAAGTTTGGGGTTTTCATGAGCTATAAACCATAAAACCATCAAAATGAAAATAAACACTTGAAATAAATCACTCTGCATGTAATGAATCTATAGAACATGAGTTTCATTTTTTGAACTAATTACTGAAATAAATCAACTTTTCAGTGACACTAATTTACTGAGATACGCCTGTACATGCACTTCTTGTTCTTTTGCCTCATCCTTCAAATGTGAAGTTCACGAGCCCTCCGACACCACGATCTAAACCCACTTCTGTCTCTTGCCTTTCATTCTGCTGACATAAGATCAGTGTCCAATCACACTTTTATGTTCATTTTCCAGTCTGTCCATGGCCTTCCTCTTTTCTGTTTTGTGGGTTCATGATGTAATACGTCTTGGAACAAACTAACATCCGAACGTTGTATTCGGTGTCTGAAGAATAAGAGCCTTCTTTCCACCATTTTTCCGAATAGCTCTTTCCACTCCAAGTTGTTGTAGTATACTCTCGTTTGTTCGCCGTTGTGTCCGTGGGATTCTGAGAATCCTACGATAGGATTAGCTTCTATGATGCACTAGCTTCCCATATATTGTAAATGCCCTTAGTCTTACTGTTAAATTTAAAACAGTAGCTACCACTGCACTTCCTTGCGTACTGATGTCATCTGCCAAAAACACACTTGTGAATTTTTAGCAGTTTGTTTCAGGGAATAATAATAATAAAAATAATAATAATAAATATAGCCGCAAGTGTCAATCATCAGGTTCCGAGGAGGTGTGGAGTTCAAGATCAGCAACACCATTTAAAACCTAAAGTTTGCTACCTCTTTTAAAGCAGCACTGTGTAACTTTCTTGTTCCTTGTAGTAACAATGAAAAGGCCACAACCATGGCGACCATGACCCCAGTCCAAACAGCCAACCACAGGGCTTTTTGTTGGTGGTAGATTCAAACTGCCAACCCTCCAGTTATCAGATGAGCCACACTCTACCTTCTGAGCCACTTACTGCCCCACGCCTGACTGCTCAAGAAACTGATGGAGGTTGGTCTTTGACAAAGAGCCCCAGTGACAGCGGAAAAATCAGGACATTTACCAAGGATGTTGGTGAATCATCTATGAATGAGAAGAGGAAGAATGCATGTGTGACTTATCTGGGAGCCCAATCTGTGCTGCAGCTCACCGTGACAGGCAAGCCTGTCGTGGAGTGGACGCTTCTGCAGCCAGTGGAAATAAGGAATCGAAGAAGTGAAGTTAAGGCGTAGTCTGTGACATAATAAAAATGAGGAAGTGCAATCTTCTTCTTTGTGAACAGTTTGCTAAGAAATAAAATGTCCATTTTTCTTCCAAGCAGCACTAGCAACTCTGCATTTTGGTTTGTTTTTGTTGGATATTTTTCTTTCCTGCTGCTGCTCATCATCCCGGCTTTATCTGCACCGTCAAACCTTGGCCTCAACACGGCGAGCGGGCGTTTGTTGTAACAAACATGCCACTTCTACTCATAACATGCACCCTCTGACATACTTTCACTGAGCACGTGGCAGAAGCTGTTGCCCAACAACATTCCTCAACGTTTTTAAAACATTACATTCCTGCTGACTTCTTGCACCGTAACATCAGACGTCTCATGATTAAAGAGCAGCAGGGAGCGAGGACGCCGGGAGTGACCCAGACCGCTGCTCCTGCACTGTGGCCTGCTGTGCTGATTGAGCTTCCTGTTGTGACGTGGTGACATCATTCCTCCAGAAGCACAAGTGCTGGCTGGCCCACATGCTCCGAGAGTCAAACGGTGATGTTGCATAACGATGCAGGGCCGCAGCCTAAACATGGAGGGGGAACGTTTCCTCCAGGGCGAATCGTGTTCTCCTGCCGACGTCAGACTGCAGGCCGGATGCATCCTCACAGGACTGCCAGCATGAGTGCAGTCCCACCTCACCTGCACACAGACCTGTGCAGCTGCTGCACACTTTTTGGAGTCACATTCAGTTCAAACATTCAATACTTACTGGGAGCCAGTTTCCATAAATACCACGTGCAATGTCTTTCTGCTATCAGTTGTGACAAAAATCACATCCACGCATGTTCACGGCAATCCCACTGACGTCAGGCTTTTCCGGAACAACAGTATGCAAAGCTTTCTGTGCACATTTCAATGCTTTCAACTTGGCAGGACTGTGGTGTGCCTGTTTTCCTGTTTCAGCTGATACTGTGTCAGATGCAGAGTGTGTAAAGTGAATTGAATTTTGAGCGATATGTGGGCTGAAAGATATCCTGCTGACTTCTCAGCTTGATACTTTTCCCCACATATTAGAAATATACTGTTGTGTTTGAAATACCCGCTTGGTATGGCACAGGGCCACAGTTTGAATTCACTCGTTTGGAACACAGCCCGTTTCCAAGAAATAAATAAAAAAGTTTTGCATTTTGAGAAAAAGTCTAAATAGTATTTTGAGGGGGAAAAAAAGTCAACAGTATTATGAGAAAAATGTCGTGTACACCTTCCAGGTTTTTTTCTTCTGAATGAACCTCTTCAAAGTCCTAAGTCCTAATACTTATTACTACACCGTGTTTATATGCTAAAAGAGAAATTATTTTTTTTTTTTTTTTACTAAAACCTAAGTAAATCTGAAGTTCAATTCCATTTCCTCATCTATTCACAGCATTCTGTAGAGTCTGTTTGACTACTGGTCTTTTGCAGAGTGTGGCATGACTTACTTCCCCTTTCCAGTCCCCTCACAACTCCTGTTGCCGTTCCATCAAACTTACCCATCACATCGTGCTTTCTGCTCAATAAATCCATTTGATCACATTCACTTATCACCATACTTATTGGAAACACTGCACTGACACATCGCTTTTTTCTTTATCCACCTTATTCCTGGCCCCCATGATGCCTTGCGTGAATTATGTACACAACTTCCGGTACTAGTTTAGAGCGTGGAGCTGTCACAGAAACGGGACACTTTTCCTTGTTAAAAAAACAATGACTTGGGCATCAAAAGTGCAGCAGCCCGGCCTTTTGCACCTCAGAAAGAGTAACATAATCATACCGCTTCCCACAACTATAGCAAACCATTACTATTTTTTATTTTACTTGATGCAGCCTTGCAGCTGGTGACACCGATGACACACGAACGTCAGATCTGTGACATTCGTACAAGTGAAAACATACCTGGTGCTCTTGTGTCTGCTCTGTGTCTGTACCACCGATCACACCAACAGTCCTTTTTAGCTTTCCGTGCATGGTCTACGCATTGCTGTTGAAGCTACAGATTTAGCTGTGATTAATTGTGACAAGCCTCCAGTCTATGGCACAACCGCAAACACCAGCAACAAGCACCAGAACTACACCAAAACATTCAAAAAATACAAAAACTACAAGTGCTCCATGTCGAGCTTTACATCCTTACTCACTGTTACGTTTATGGTGTAGCCAAGCTGCCACCGAGTCTGTGCAGGGGTCACGCTCTGTATAGAGAGGACCACGTTCAGCTCATGGGCCCATCACTAAATATGCCTGACGGCTGAATCATCAGCTTCACGTGCTCCTCTGCACACCTCTCAGAACCGCTGTCACCAACTCATCTTTACACTCTGCCCAGACATAATCACAGTTTACAAAACAAACTCCTTATGGAGTGAATTTTCTTCTTCCTGTTCTTTCTGAAACATCAGTTGTATCCCATTAGTGTAACTGGTGTGCTATAAATACAATATTTTCCAGGTAGCGTATGGAACAAATCTAACTTTAATGACATCCTGTGGCTGATAAGTAAACTGCAATGCTATTTACTTCTGAGGTCTGATTCCTTGCCAAAGAAACAGGTTGCTCCATCCATGAATTTGTCATGGTGTCAATAAAAGTGGAGTTTCCAAAAGTATCTCTATAAAGTTTTTAAAGAACAAAACCTTCATAAATGTCAGTGTACAGAGGTTGGTAATGTCTACTTGGGATGGACATTGAGCAAATTTTGGCAAATAAATCCTTGAAATCCTTTTCATTTTATCTATTCCTGATGTGCAGCACTTTGTATCAGCTGTAGTTGTTTTTAAGGTGCTTTTCTTAGAAATTTTCTTAGAAATTTGTCAAGTTCATGCAAATTAGTAGTTTTTATATAGCTGTGTTTGGAGTATTTATACAACTTCCATCTTCGAAATGTATTTTCCCTTACTTTTTCATTATCTGGTAAATTTCTGACTCGTCTTGTAAATGCCCAAGTTTTCTGAGGGTGGTGTCAATCCAGTGACCTCTGGTTCCCCCATCACAACCAAAGCCGAATCAAAACCAGTCATTTAGTGAGGTACTGAGATTAAGGCTGACCCTAACGAAGCAACAGGAAAGAGAAATCTAGTCTTCTGTACAGGTGAAAGGCCAGCACTCAGCTGCTCTGCTTCATGGCTGCATGTTCACCTCCAGTATTTGGCTGGATCGCTGTTTGACCAGCTTTTCTTGACATGTGTGAGTTTTGTTTCTTGTTCTCCAGGAGCTGCTCCTTACAGGCAAAATACCTGCATAAGGCTCCAGAGCCCTTCGTTAGTAATAGTTGTGCTGATCTACTGCCTGCTTCATTTTGAACCATGTGTACAGATGTTGTTCATCACTTTGGCTCTGTTCTTTATACAGTAGCCCTAAGTCCCAGCAGACTAGCTCCTTCTTTTCTGTAGTACTAGCATGCTCCACCCAAGCCCAGTCCTTTATGATTTTCCAGGCTTTGTCCATGTGTGCGGATGGAAGTGCTGCTGCTCCTTCCAGCCTCAGCAGCCCTTTGAGGAACTGCCTGAGATAATGAGCTGTACAAACCAACCTTCCTTGACCTCTGGAGTGGACCTACCCGGCACACATTCCACTACGCAGACATCTGGCTATTTTTAAGCTCTTCATGTCTTTTATCAACTGCATCCACCCAACGCATCACACTCTGCTGTCGTGACCTTTGTCAAATGTTAAGCATACAATAGCCTGCAAACGAAAAGGGCAGTGAACATTGACGACAGTTAAAATAGTGGTGTACTGGAAGCATTTAGGAACATCCTGAAAAACTGGAAGGTCTTCTCCCTGTTCATCAACACTCCTCTGTCTGAGCAGCTAGTAAAACCTGTGGGGTTTCATTTCATTTGTTGCCATGCGTGATCTTGGACACAGACGCATGGGATCCCATCCAAAGAATACTCAAGGTGTGTGTGTGTGTGTGTAACCAGTGGAGCCAAATTTAGAAACAAGCCACATCCTACTTTGGTCAGCAGACTGCAGATACGTCAGCGCGAGGGCCTTCAGACGCACGGCTTTGTTACAAAAAAGTGGACTTACAGTACAAGAAAAACAGGAGTCATGTGTTTACAAACATCAGCATGCTGCTGTGTGCATCCATCCATAAGCAACACGCATCATTAAAGCCAGTCAAGTGCTTTTTCTTAATGACGCAGGCTGTCAGGATGGCCTGTGGACTCTGACTGGGTCTGATGTAAAGCTAAGTATTATTGTGCTATAAATAGTACAGCTTTACTGATTTAATTATGCAGCTGAAAGTTTAGACAAATTGCCTGTTAAAATGTACTCGGCACAGCATGCTATTCCACTGCCTTACCAGCAGGTGGAGCCAAGGCTCCACTAGTAAACATCTGTCCAAGAAAGCAGGCACATCACAAACATGTGGACATTTTATTATGAAAATAAGACAAAACGTGGTGTAAGCACATCTTTCCTTCAATCGTGCACTACAGCTGATGGACACGCGGGGACAGCCAGTCCCTCTGCTGCACCTGCAGGTCGGTTCTTTGGGTGTGGGTGGATCGCAGGAAGCCACAGTGAGACCGTTCACGGTCAGTGTTGTGAATAGGATGAGGGTGGTTTACAGTGTGGCTGTCTGATGGAGGACTGACTGCAGGGTTCTGGATGGACGTGTGATTTTTAGCGTGGAATCGGAAGCTTCTCTGGTGATGTTCTTCTTCTTCACTTGGCCTCTTGGGCTTTTTTGGCTCTTTGTTTCTCCTTCGCCTGGTTGAGACAAAAGCAGCAACATTTCCATTATTGCAAAAGCAGGATTCTTGAATCTTCTTGGTATAAAGTTTCGGTTTCAGTGCAGGTTTGTAAAAAAAAAAAAAATTCAACGGTGCCCTCTAGCGGACTCAATATATATACTACAACTCCCTGCTAATCCAGTGCTGATTTTGCTGCCTGCTGACAAGAGACGGTAATTATTCAAGGACAAGTCAGAATAGTCACAAACAGTTACTTGAGTAAAAAAGTATCGACTGCTGCTGTGGTGCAGGTGTAGTGTGGCTGACTACTGATCAGGGGTTTGATTCCCACTCTGTCTGCAGTCTGCATGTCGAAGTGTCCTTGAGCAAGACACCGAACCCCCAGTTGCTCCTGGTGGGTCAGACCAGCACCGGTGCATGGCTGCTCCGCCGCCATCAGTGCGTGAATAGGTGGACAGCAGGATCTGTAAAGCGCTTTGGCCATCCAGAGATGAGGAAAATGTGTTCTATACGTGAACACCATTAACCACTTAAAGAAGTGACCTGAGCAGTGAGCAACAGCTCGACTCACACCAGAGGCTTGATCACCTCCACCAAGGAGGTCATGTGTTCTTCCATGCTGGTTTCTGTCAGCAGGACTACGCACAAACTGCAGGATGGATTTGGATGAAAAAAGCCGTAACATTTTGGTGATGATCTGAGAGCACACACCTCTGTCAAGGCTCTTACCTTCCCACAGTGTGTCAGCAACAATACTCCAAAACAAAGAGTTTCATGCACTTTCCCCCAGAGGTCACTACACACGAACCCTTTACATCTTGGAGGTGATCCATTGGGGACGGAAAGAGCCTTGGCAGAGGTATGCACTCTCAGTGCTTTTCTAGTTTAAATTTGTGCTGTTTTCTTGTAAATTTGCTATACTTGCTCATAAATTTATAACTTTTTACCTTGGGGTGGCGCCTCGACCCAATGGAGGAGATAGGAGAGAGGAGGACGGTGGCTAAGCTGTCATCTCTGCTGGAGTTCGAGTCCCACCCCACGCAGGACACGCTGAATGCACTGAGGAGCTCATTTAGCAGTAGGCTGTACCATCCTAGATATGCGACTGAGAGGTTCCACAGGTCCTTTCTACCTACAGCTGTCAGACTTAATAACTTAACCAGGGCTGCTCGTAGAGGTCGTATTGAATGTACTAAACGTAACATCACTGCACAATAAAAGGTCCCCTCCATTATACAACTAGAGCAGTACCAATCACTACAGAGGGTGGCAACACGGCTGATTCAAATACGAAATATACTGTATGGGTACATATTCTTATTCTGCAGGGTAACTTAACAGACCGTAATGCTGTCTATACCATCTAGCTGCAATGCTCCCGCACTGTGTATATTTCTGTGTACATATGTATATTTACTTGTTATCTTGTCTTTTTAATTGTTGCTCTGAGTGTTGCTGCAATCCTGGAATTTCCTCATTGTGGGACTAATAAAGGCTTATCTTTTACTATCTGTCTGCAAGGCTGTTTCCTCATAAAATTGCACCTTTTTCTCATAATTCTAACAATTTTCTATAGCCTAAACCATTATTTAAAAAATCCCAATCAAGTATTTTTTACCCCACGCAATGACACTGTGGAGGGCATGATGTTTTTGACCCGTCTGTCCGTTTGACATTTTATGTTGCCGCCACTATAACGTCTACACTTCTGATCAAATTGTCTTCAGATTTATCCAGAAGTTTTAACTCATCAATACCTTGGTTGCATTCAGTTTTCAAACACTCTAATGAGAGTTCCACTGATTTGGGGGAGGGGTCTTTGTGTTCTCACATTATAACTTTTACACTTCTGATCCAATTCACTTCAAATTATACAGAAACTTTTGAGACTGAAAATGAGGGCGTCCCATTTTTGGACAGGGGGACTTATTTTGTTCACCTTCCATTTATGCTGATCACAGTTGTTAGGGGTCCCTGACATGGCAGATGTGTGGGTATGTCAGCTTCTTCAATTTCAAATTTTTCATGTGATGAAAGAAAAAAAGACTCGCATTCAAATGTACTTGAGAAGAAAAAAGTACAAGTTTTTTCTTTAAAAATGTACGTCGGTAGGAGTAAAAAGTAAATAAAAGTAATCATAGTCAATAAACTATGATTTAATGAAAAATTTACGTGTTCCTTAAGTCAATGTAAAATCGTTGCTACCCCCGTCTGCCTGTTGCATCCAGCTACACAAACCCAGCAGACTATCCATGTGCATCAAGGTGTTTCGCACGTGTCGGTCGGTACTCGAGTGCACCACTAAAAGCTTGTGAGAAGAAGCTGCAGAAAGGAGGAGAAGCATTACCTTCTCCACCAACGGTATTAGCTGCTGGTGCTCTGCCAGGGTCTTCAGGAGCTCCATGATGAAAGGAAGGTAGTTGTGCTTTCGTCGGATGTTTTCGATCTGCGACAGCATCCACATTCAACACAGTGGAGTGGATGTACAAAAAAAAAAAAAGTCTGTGGTTGATTTACCAAATGAGCAAAGCTAATGTTTAGTTCATCAAAAGTTTCTGTGTCTTATATTGTTTTGGGGGTTTGTGTTTGCAATGAAGGTGTTTTGAAGACCCACCTTATATCTTTTAAGCTTCTGATTTTCCTCCTCGATTAGCACCTGGTACTTGGCGATCTCTGATTGGACGGAGCTAAGAAACGTGCTGCTCTGGTCTGTGTCCATCGGCTCATCCTGGAAACAAACAGGGAAAGTTTTCTCACCAAGTGAAAATAAGTTTGCATGTCTGATGAAGACAGATGTGTAAAGGATCCTTACAGTGGATCCGGAAAGTCTTCACAGCGCTTCACTTTTTCCACATTTTGTTATGTTACAGCCTTATTCCAAAAGTGATTAAACTCATTTTTTTCCTCAAAATTCTACACACAATACCCCATAATGACAAGGTGAAAAAAGTTTTGTTGAGATTTCTGCAAATTTATTAAAAATAAAAACTAAGAAATCACATGTGCATAAGTATTTAAAGCCTTTGCCCTGAAGCTCAAAATTGATCTCAGGTGCATCCTGTTTCCACTGATCATCCTTGAGATGTTTCTACAGCTTAACTGGAGTCCACCCGTGGTAAATTCAGTTGATTGGACATGATTAGGAAAGGCACACACCTGTCTATATACGGTCCCACAGGTGACAGTGCATGACAGAGGCCAACCCAAGCATGAAGTCAAGGCATTGTCTGTAGACCCTCAGAGACACGGATTGACTCGGACGGCACCAATCTGGGGAAGGGTACAAAGAAAAATTTATGCTGCTTTCTTGAAGGTCCCCATGAGCACAGTGGCCTCCCTCCTCCATACATGGGCCTAAAAGTCAGAACCACCAGGACTCTTCCTAGAGCTGGCCGGCTGTCTAAACTGAGCGATCAAGGAAGGGCCTTAGTCAGGGATGTGACCAAGAACCCAATGGTCACTCTGTTAGAGCTCCAGCGTTCCTCTGTAGACAGAGGAGAACCTTCCAGACGGACAACCATCTCTGCAGCAATCCACCAATCAGGCCTGTATGGTACAGTGGCCAGACGGAAGCCACTCCTTAGTCAAAGGCACATGGCAGCCCACCTGGAGTTTATCAAAAGGCACCTGAAGGACTCTCAAACTGTGAGAAACAAAATTCTCTGGTCTGATAGGACAAAGATTGAACTCTTTGGCGTGAATGCCAGACGTGCTGCTTGGAGGAAACCAGGCACCACATATAACCATGCCAATGGTGATGGCAGCATCATGCTGTGGGGATGTTTTTCAGTGGCGGGAACTGGGAGACTAGTCAGGATAGAGGGAAAGATGAATGCAGCAATGTACAGAGACATCCTGGATGAAAACCTGCTCCAGAGCACTCTTGACCTCAGACTGGGGCGACGGTTCATCTTTCAGCAGGACAACAACTCTAAGCACACAGACAAGATATCGAAGGAGTGGCTTCAGGACAACTCTGGGAATGTCCTTGAGTGGCCCAGCCAGAGCCCAGACTTGAATCCAATTGAACATCTCTTTGAGAGATCTGAAAATAGCTGTGCACCGACACTTCCCATCCAACATGATGGAGCTTGAGAGGTGCTGCAAAGAGTAATGGGCCAAACTGCCCAAAGATACAGTAGGTGTGCCAAGCTTGTGGCATCATATTCAAAAAGACTTGAGGCTGTAATTGCTGCCAAAGGTGCATCAACAAAGTATTGAGCAAAGGCTGTGAATACTTATGTACATGTGATTTCTTAGTTTATTTTCAATAAATTTGCAAAATCCCCAAAAAACTTTTTTCACATTGTCATTATGGGGTATAGTGTGTAGAATTTTAAGATAAGATAAGATAAGATAAGATAAGCCTTTATTAGTCCCACAACGGGGAAATTCCAGGATTGCAACAGCACAGGGATAGCAACACTCAGAGCAACAATTAGAAGGCAAGAAAAAAAAACAAGCAAGCAAGAGCAGCTAATATACATATGTACATATTACTATAAAATATATATATACACACACACAGACGCACAGTGCAGAGCATTGTAGCTGGATGGAATAAATATATGAATATGTAAACACACAGTACGGAGCAATGTAGCTAGATGGAATAATATGTAGATATATAAACACACAGTGCGGAGCATTGTAGCTAGATGGAATAAATATGTAAATATATAAACACACACAGTGCAGAGCATTGTTGCAAGATGGGATGAAACAGCACAACCGTCTACTTAGTTATCCTACATAGTATGATTATGTGCCCATACATATTCTCACTCTCCATAGCGACCGGTATTTTCCTAGTTGTATGCCGGAGGGGACCATTGTGTAAGTCTATTGCATCTTTGCATTCAAAAAAACTATTAGTTTGTTACGTCTTTTTGCTATCTCTGCGAGCAGCCCTGCTTAGGTTGTACAGTCTGACAGCCGTTGGTAGGAAGGACCTGCGAAACCTCTCGGTTGTGCACCTGGGATGATGTAGTCTGCTGCTAAATGAGCTCCTCAGTGCATTCAGTATGTCCTGCATAGGGTGGAACTCGGACTCCAGCAGAGATGACAGTTTAGCCACCGTCCTTCTCTCTCCTATCTCCTCCACCGGATCAAGGCGCTGCCCCAGGACAGAGCTAGCTTTCTTGATCAGTTTGTTCAGTCTCTTCCTATCGGCTGCTGTAATGCCACTGCCCCAGCAGACCACTCCAAAAGTGATGGCTGATGCCACCACCGTGTCATAGAATGTCTTCAGCAGCGCGCCTTGTACACCAAAAGACCTGAGTCTCCTCAGCAGGAACAGCCTGTGCTGTCCCTTCTTGTAGAGTGCGTCAGTATTGTGTGACCAGTCTAGTTTATTGTTCAGATGAACACCCAGGTACTTATAGGATGTCACCATCTCGATGTCTGTTCCCTGTATATTTACTGGTGCTGTGAGGGGTTGTCCTTGCCTGCGGCAGTCCACCACCAGCTCCTTAGTTTTCCTCGCGTTGATCTGGAGGCAGTTCCGATGGCACCAGTCCACGAAGTCCTGGATAAGCCCTCTGTACTCAGCTTCATCTCCACTGGAGATGAGGCCAACAATCGCACAGTCATCAGAGAACTTCTGTAGATGGCAGTGTGTTGTGTTGTGTGAGAAGTCCGCAGTATAAAGAGTGAACAGGAAGGGAGCCAGCACCGTTCCCTGGGGGGCCCCCGTGCTACTGATGATCATGTCGGACACACAGTCCCGGGTTCTCACAAACTGAGGCCGGTTCGTGAGGTAGTCCAGGATCCATGATGACAGGTGCTGGTCCACCCCTGCGCGCAGCAGCTTGTCCTTCAGGATCATCGGTTGGATGGTGTTGAAAGCACTGGAGAAGTCAAAGAACATGATCCTCACCATATTCCCGGGCTTCTCTAGGTGGGACAGAGAACCGGTGAAGAGGAAGATCACCCGCATCCTCCACCCCATGCCATGCTGGTAGGCGAACTGAAGTGGATCCATCGCCTGGTTCCACCAGGCGGCAGAGGTAAGCAAGGAGCAGTCTCTCAGGGTCTTCATCAAGTGGGACGTCAAGGCCACCGGTCTGTAGCTGTTCAGGTCTTTGGGGTGGGAAGTTTTTTGGTACAGGTACTACACAAGATGTTTTTCCACAGCTGTGGTACCCTCCCCAGTTTCAGGCTCAGGTTGCAGATGTACGTCACAACTCCCACACCAGCTGGTATGTACAGGACTTGAGGAGCCTCTGCCGCTGCTTGCCAGTCCCGGTCCCGACGCACTCCTCGCCAAGATCTCCCTCCGCTCCGTCCTAACCACTGGGTCCTGGTCAGGGTCAGGATGTTGGGCTCGTGTGTCTGGGAAGGTGGGGGGCGAGTTGGGTGGAGTGGGGGGTGGGCCGCCCCAGGACTTGATATCTATAGAGGCAGGCAGTGGTTGTTGTGCAGACAGGGGGGAGGGCGGTTGGTCAAACCTATTGAAAAACAGATTCAGGTTGTTCGCCCACTCCCTGCCCCCCGTGGCCTGGGGGGAGGTATTCTGGAGCCCAGAGATGGTTTTGAGGTTTCTCCAGACCCCGCTGATGTCGCTCTGTTGCAGCTTGTCCTTGTATTTTGAGGAAGAAAATGAATTTAATCCCTTTTGGAATAAGGTTGTAACATAACAAAATGTGGAAAAAGTGAAGCGCTGTGAAGACTTTCCAGATGCACTGTACTTCTGCAGTCTGGAACCTACAACTACAGAGCAACAGGGAGGCCCATAATCAGTGGCCACCCATGGGTTTGATCGGGGGGGGGGGGGGGGGTTAAAGTTGCAAACAAGAAAACTTTGTGAAAATGTTTATGCTTTAACAAATAACACACAAATACAGTAATATTCACACAAATGAAACATGAACAAAGTCCCACAAAAAGCTCAGACTAGCGTTTCATTGCTGTATTTGTGTTATTTGCATGTTACTGTTATTTGCATGAATGCTACGCTTTTCTTCTCTCTCCCCTCACCCCCTGACCAGCTGTGGCAGATAGCTGATCATCCCTCAGCAGGGTTCTAGTGGAAGTTTCTACCTAGAAGGGAGTTTTTCTTTCTTGCTGCTCCTCCAGGATCACTCAACTGTTTGGGCTTTTCTCTGAAATTATTCAAGATGTGATTCATGCCTTGAGATGATTTTTGGTTATGATTAGGAGCTATATAATAAAAGCTGAAATTTACTGAATTGAATACAACTGTAGTGATTATGTTGCAGCTAATAAGTTAAATAAGCACAACTGATGCAGTAACGTCTCATTTCTTAAACAGCCATGTGTAAAGACGTATCTCCTGACTGTGGAACAGATGTCACTCTGTTAACAAGGGTGAAAATACTGCCCCTGCAATGTTGAAACGACTGAAATTAGGTTAAGATCTGTCCAGTACATTATTAAAACCTGGAAGGATCACAGTGACCCATCACCGACATCATTAACTCTCCCATCGTCAACACAAGCTCTTGGGGCAACATTAACCAGCCTTACTGAAACACTGCCATACAGAATGTGTACTCCAGTCAAAGCTAAAGAAGAAGGTCAATGAAGCACTACAATAAATGGCAACTTTAGGACAGACAGTACTTTATGTGAGGCACAGCTGATGACTGGGGTCACTTCTGTCACCTTCTAACTGGTACAGACGTTACCTGTGGGCTCCCACAGAACACTGAAGAGATTCAGAGAACCAAGGAGTGTGACAGCAGTGTTTATTCCTTCTCTTTATTTTGTATTTAGCTATTAAAATGCTGAAATACTGTTCTTGAGACCTAACACTGCATGTGATCGGCTTTGCTCATTATGAGTTTTCAGTGAACTAAAGTCTGGCTTTTCCATGCCAAGAGCTTTTCTGTCATTTTCTTCTGATTCACTTCAAAGGCTTATTCTTTTCTAAATAGTGAATACGCTTCTTGAAAACTGGAGCAGTTGAAACATTGTGCATAAGTGAGAAATCTGACAACTGCATTTGTGGACTGAGCCTGAGACACTGCAGTGCTTCTTCCCAAGTCGAGCACGCCACAGCTATGATGAGACACTTCTGAGAGCCGTTAGCTGATGAATTTTACATGCAGCCTACAAGGGAGAGAGGGCAAGAGAATAGATGATTCTCTGTTGTGTGTGCACTGGAGTTGGCTCTTCTGTTGCCGCTCACCTCAGTAAGCTGGGCCTGCAGCTCTGTGATTTTCCTTTCGTAGATCATCTTTCTGTCGGACACAATGGCCATCAGATTGAAACGGATCTCTCCTTCACTGTACCTGAGGACAGACAAAATCAGCTGCAATTACAAAATGGTTCTCCAACCAGAGATCACTTAAAGAGCCTCCATTATCCTCTTTGGGGTTTCACCTTTATTTTAATGCATTATGTAATACTTTTGTCGCATTATATGGACCACAAAGCCAAACAGCCCAATGTCCACCTGTACAGCAGTTCTCCTCTCTCACAAAAACAAGGACTCCAAATTTGCTGTTCTGTGAGGTTACCATGTCATTACTTAACAAGCCTGATACAGACCTCCCCATTTGCTAGTCTGGCATGCCCACTACTCAGAAAAAATTTGCCCATTGAGCAGCAGAGCTAACAGAGCTACAGTAAGTCTAGCTTAACTAATTACCGGCTAGTTACCAGCCCGACCGTGGTCGTTGGAGCTCTTCAAATCAAACCTATCCAAGGTATTGGTGAGTTCAAGCTTCTGTATAAATTTGAAGTCGATACGATCTGGCGACGACAGGAAATGTCAGACTGACAGGTCAAAAACGTTATATTAATATATCGCACATCTTTCTAGACTTTTTCCAGGACTGGGACCATTAGCAGGACTAGCTTAGCAATCAGCTCAATCAGAATGTGACCAGGAGTTTTAGGACTGGTTTTTGTAAATTCCAGTCACTGTGCTTGACCAGCTTGTTTATTAATCCCAGCAATTCCCATATCTTGCATCAGTCTGGCTTATTTTGTTATATTTTGGGCAGTGCTTCCTTACCTTGTCTGAATGAACTTTGAGGTTAACCTGCTGGGTACAAACTGACAGACAAAATCTGCTTGCCTTCTCACAATGCCTGTTTTCTATATACCCTACTCATCCCAGCTACACACCCATGGGAGTGTGAGATCCAAGGCATAATATTAATATGACAATAATTAAATGCCAGGGACAAATCCAGTCTGCACTGAGGAACAATGTGGGCTCATTCACAAGTGGAAAACACATTAAACGGCTTAAAACTTCAAAGGAGCTTTTTAAACCTCCTTGTTCCCCAGCCCTACTCACACTGGGGAGATGTAATCATAATTATACATGGATGAGAGCTGTACAGTTCACAGGTTATGCCAGTATTTCTCTGACCAAGAGACTATATCCCCCTACAACTACTCCAGAAATCAGCCGCCCAGGTTCTGACCAAGACCAGAAAGAGCGCACACATAACACCCATTTTAAAGTCTCTGCATTGGTTTCCTGTCAGCTTCAGAATAGAGTTTAAGCTTCTTTTATTGTTTTTTTAAGGCTCTTAATGGTCTTAGCCCTGATTATTTATCAGAATTGATTTTACATTATGAGCCTTCAAGAACCCTCAGGTTTTCAGGTCAAGGTTTTTTCATCACTCCAAAAGTCAGACCTTAATGTCAGGTCAGGCCTTGGTTTGCTTGCTACTGGATAACCATGAAAACCGGTCCTACCTGTCTCATGGGTCGGGCTGTCAGCGACTCAACCGGCAACCCCGCCCTTCCGAGGGCGTGGAGGGTGAAACTGGGCATCCTGGCAGAACTAAAAACAATATCTGTCACAGGTCTGTGGTGGACCACTCCCAGTTACACAGGGTGAGACTGGACATCCTGGCAGATAAACACATCTGTCGCAAGGTCTGTGGTGGACTTTTGCCAGTCGGTGCATTGTGACATGCACTACACAAAGAGCAGAGATCAACAAACCTATCATCTGGTCAGTCACTGTAACAGATACTGGAGTCAGCTTGTCTAGGCCTTGCCCTTGCCACTGAAAATACCTCTATCAGCAAGAATGTGCGCTAGTCCAGCAAAAGCTAGCGGAACTCAAATACTTTGCAAGCAGTTTCAATAAATGGTCAGTCACAAAGCAACTCATACCGTCTCCGGACACCGCCCCAGGGGTTAACAAGGTCAGGAGTTTCAGGCAGCGGAGGGCAAAAGGACAGAGCTGGTGGAGGAATCTGATCAGACCAAATGAAACAGTCATTGTCGCCCCCGACAGACTGCCATGATGATGATGATGATGAAAGTCAGAAACTAAACTTCACAGTGAGACGGGCTTTCTGTCATTATGGCCCCTGTCTGTGGAACAGCTTTGCTGAAGACCTGAGGGCTGCAGAGAATGTTGATACTTTTAAAACCAAACTAAAGACCCACCTTTTGACCGGCTTTTATTTAAATTTATTTTGCTTTTCCCACTTTTTACTTTTTCTTACACCTTTTCATCCTGTTTTAACTATTTTTTATGCTGTTTTTATTTGTGTTTGTTTTTTAACTTATTATTGCTTGGTTTTGTCTTATTACCTCTGAATTTTCCTCACCGACAGTAGCGCTTCCTCAGTTCAGTTTTAATGTTTTGTTTTTTTTTAACATGGTTTTATATGGTAGGTCGATTAGTCGGTGTGTTGTGAGTGTGTGTGTGGGTGGATGAGACTATATTTTGGCTTCTGGTGTATGTTTATCATTTTGTATAGCACTTTGAGCTGCTACATGGAATGAAAAGTGCACCTGCCGGCTCTCCTCTGACCCAGCTGACAGCTCTTTTCCCAGTGTAGGGCACACTACCTGGCAGCATGGAAGTCCCGTGATTAAAATATTAAAAAAAAAAAAAAAAAAAACTGTGCCCACCTTTTGTTCACTTTAAGGAGAGGATAAATAAATAAATGCTTCATGTGGGTACTTGTCTGTAAGTTTACAATTCATTCATCTTCTTCTAATGGTCCTTTGCGGGTCATGGCGGGGCTGGAGCCTATCCCAGCATCTTTGGGTGAGAGGCTAAACAGATCGCCAATGAATGAATGAATGAATTTGAATGAATGATTTTTTTTACAAAATCAGTCCATCACAATACAGGACACTGAGAAACTACAGCCCCTGTGTAGGAACATGGGAACAGGCATACAGTGGGGTACAAAAGTATTTAGTCAGCCACCAATTGTGCATGTTCTCAACTATACCTCAACTATGAGAGACAAAATGAGAAAAAAAAAATCCAGAAAATCACATTGTCTGATTTTTAAAGAATTTATTTGCAAATTATGGTGAAAAATAAGTATTTGGTCAATAACAAAAGTTCATCTCAATACTTTGTTATATACCCTTTGTTGGCAATGACAGAGGTCAAACGTTTTCTGTAAGTCTTCACAAGGTTTTCACACACTGCTGCTGGTATTTTGGCCCATTCCTCCATGCAGATCTCCTCTAGAGCAGTGATGTTTTGGGGCTGTCACTGGGCAACACGGACTTTCAACTCCCTCCAAAGATTTTCTATGGCACAGGTGTCAAACTCATTCCATGGAGGGCCAAGACCCTGCAGGTTTTACCTCCACCCAGTGGCTTCAACAGGTGTTTTCTCTGAATTTCTTCCCACTGATTGCTGATCAGTGAAAACCCCTGCTGAAGAGACTGGGTGGAAGAAAAACCTGCCGGGTCTTGGCCCTCCATGGAATGAGTTTGACACCCCTGTTCTATGGGGTTGAGATCTGGAGACTGGCTAGGCCACTCCAGGACCTTGAAATGCTTCTTACGAAGCCACTCCTTCGTTGCCCAGGCGGTATGTTTGGGATCATCGTCATGCTGAAAGACCCAGCCACGTTTCATCTTCAATGCCCTTGCTGGTGGAAGGAGGTTTTCACTCAAAATCTCACGATACATGGCCCCATTCATTCTTTCCTTTACACGGATCAGTCGTCCTGGTCCCTTTGCAGAAAAACAGCCCCAAAGCACAATAGCCTGTTTTCCACTAGCCCAGCACACCTCGGTACGGCTCGATTCACTTCAGTACGGCTCGGAATGCTTCTGTCTCCATTAGCACGGTGTTGTGCTTGTGCTGTGTTTTTTTTTTTTTTTTTTTTAGGAGGTTTTAGAGCGGGGACAGCAGCAGATTCTTAGCGAAGGCGGGGCCACACATCCCGTGATGTTAAGCACCCGACTGAGTCCTTATTTACACGAGACAAAAAAGGATCCAAGGATTAATTGCCTGCTCGCTCTGTGAATTATCTCACAATTAATTTATCTCATAATTAAGCTGCAACAACACAAGTCACTTTTTGTTTTGAATAACTGCCAAATGACCTAGAAATAAAGAGCTGAAACTTGTTTTTATTCCGTACTTAAATAATGAGACGGTGGCACACTTGGCCTACACCAAATTATTATTTTTTTACGATCCTAGGGCATTTTGGATGTACTGATTTAAAAAAAAATCATGTTTTTCACCTTCAGGTCAACGTTTGGAACAACAGTATATTATTTTCCGTTTCGTTGATGTTACACTCCTTCTAAAGTATTGAAATCTCTGAATTTGGAATGCCGATAGAACATTCAATTTACATATACTTACTTTTTACATACTTTGACTTGTAAGCTTGATCGTCTCTCCTGCTGCATTTTAAAGTCCCAACTGTGCAACTTCTAATAAGTTAACATAAAAAATTTACCCAAAGTTTAGACTGGATCATGTGGGGGCTAATTTTTATGATATTTCAATAAAAAGAACAGAAAGCTTACAAAAGCAATATTTCTTTTTGGTCTAGTTAAAAATTACAATTACCTTTACAATGGTTGACCCTGACCAGGAAGATCATTATCATTTTGATCAGACTAGGCAATGGAATTTCTATGTAATTATACTGTTTATAATTCAGTGTTATAACAGACAAACACCCACTTTCCAAAACAATTCCATTTTATTATATACAAAATATTAAAAGAAAAAAAAACTTTGCAACACAACATGAAGGTTAATCGACATTTTATACACGCCGACCACTGAGTGTCTACACCAGCTTCCCAAACTGGGTCACGACTCAGATGAATGAAGGCGTCTCTGCCAGCTGTGGGTCAGGAAGGCTCGGTTGAATAATCCGGACGGGCTGTCGCGGCGGACGCGTGGGATGATTCTACAAGGAAAATGCACACAATAAAATACAGCACAATAGTTTTTAACAAGAATACATAAGCTTATTTCAGCGTATTGTTCATATGAATAATTAAAATAAAAGCTCGAGTCCGCAGTGTGCTGCAATTAAGCAGCGATCCATCCACAAATGAACAGCTTTTTTATTGCATAAATAAACTGAGCGTCTTACTGAATATATTGCGACAAAAACGCCAATAAAAAAAAATTACAACTCAACCGTTAAAGGACTCCGATTCGAGACCATCCCGGTATATTTTATTCATTCCGGGCGGCTCCATGTAACTCGCGCTGCATACGTTCGTCTGACAATGCAGTGAACAGACACTGCAGCTCCTTACTGGTCCATGGAACACCCTTATTACACGAAGCCATTTTTGATAGAGAATAAATGAAAATAGCACAGCAATACACTGAAAAGGAACCGCCAACAGTGGTTGCGTGCTGAGTAAAGGCGGTCGTGAAGATTCTTTTTTTTTTTTTTTTTCAAAAACTTTATTGAGAAGGTCGTGAAGATTTGGTAGATGAGGAGGAGGAGAGGGGCGGTTACAACCTGACCAATCAGCGCCGGTTACGACCTGACCAACCAGCGGCGACCAGTCTGTTAACGTCACAACACGGCACAGCTCAGCACTGCTGTACCCTGCCCTTCAGCGGGGCTGAGAATTGCGGCTGTTAAACTGTGTTGGGGCTTGTGGAAAAGCGTACAAAGCGTGCTGAGCCGTCCCGTGTCGCGCTAAAGCGTGCTAGTGGAAAAGGCCCTAATGTTTCCACTCCCATGCTTCACAGTAGGTATGGTGTTCTTTCTCCTCCAAACACGACAAGTTGAGTTTTTACCAAAAAGTTCTATTTTGGTTTCATCTGACCATATGAATTCTCTCCCAATCCCTCTTCTGGGAACATCCAAATGCTCCCCTCTAGCAAACTTCAGACAGGCCAGGGACTTGTACTGGGCTAAGCAGGGGGACAAACGTCTTGGGCACTGCAGGATTTGAGTCCCTGGTGGCGTAGTGTGTACTGATGGTAGCTTGTCTTTGTCCCAGCTCTCTGCAGTGTATTCACTAGGTCCCCCCGTGTGGTTCCTGGGATTTTTGCTCACCTTTCTCGTGATCAATTTGACCCCACAGGGTGAGAACTTGCGTGGGAGCCCCAGAATCGAGGGGAAATTATCAGTGGTCTTGTATGTCTTCCATTTTCTAATAATTGCTCCCACAGTTGATTTTTCACACCACGCTGCTTTACCCTATTGCAGATTCAGTCTTCCCAGCCTGGTGCAGGTCTCAATTTTTGTTTCTGGTGTCCTTTGACAGCTCTTGGTCTTGGCCATAGTGGAGTTTGGAGTCTGACTGTTTGAGGTTGTGGACAGGTGTCTTTATACTGATAAGGAGTTCAAACAGGTCCATTAATACAGGTAACGAGTGGAGGACAGAGGAGCCTCTTAAAGAGAAGTTACAGGTCTGTGAGAGCCAGAAATCTTGCTTGTTATGTAGGTGACCAAATACTTATTTTCCACCATAATTTGCAAATAAATTCTTTAAAATCCTTCAATGTGATTTTCTGGATTTTTTTTTTCTCATTTTGTCTCTCATAGTTGAGGTATACCTATGATGAAAATTGGAGACCTCTCACATCTTTTAAGTGGGAGAACTTGCACAATTGGTGGCTGACTAAATACTTTTTTGCCCCACTGTACCTCAACTATGAGAGACAAAATGAGAAAAAAAAATCCAGAAAATCACATTGTCTGATTTTTAAAGAATTTATTTGCAAATTATGGTGAAAAATAAGTATTTGGTCAATAACAAAAGTTCATCTCAATACTTTGTTATATACCCTTTGTAAGCAGTGACAGAGGTCAAACGTTTTCTGTAAGTCTTCACAAGGTTTTCACACACTGTTGCTGGTATTTTGGCCCATTCCTCCATGCAGATCTCCTCTACAGCAGTGATGTTTTGGGGCTGTCGCTGGGCAACATGGACTTTCAACTCCCTCCAAAGATTTTCTGTGGGGTTGAGATCTGGAGACTGGCTAGGCCACTCCAGGACCTTGAAATGCTTCTTACGAAGCCACTCCTTTGTTGGCCGGGTGGTGTGTTTGGGATCATTGTCATGCTGAAAGACCCAGCCACGTTTCATCTTCAATGCCCTTGCTGATGGAAGGAGGTTTTCACTCAAAATCTCACCATACATGGCCCCATTCATTCTTTCCTTTACACGGATCAGTCGTCCTGGTCCCTTTGCAGAAAAACAGCCCCAAAGCACGATGTTTCCACCCCCATGCTTCACAGTAGGTATGGTGTTCTTTCTCCTCCAAACATGACAAGTTGAGTTTTTACCAAAAAGTTCTATTTTGGTTTCATCTGACCATATGACATTCTCCCAATCCTCTTCTGGATCATCCAAATGCTCTCTAGCAAACTTCAGACGGGCCTGGACATGTACTGGCTTAAGCAGGGGGACACGTCTGGCACTGCAGGATTTGAGTCCCTGGCGGTATAGTGTGTTATGATGGTAACCTTTGTCACTTTGGTCCCAGCTCTCTGCAGGTCATTCACTAGGTCCCCCCGTGTGGTTCTGGGATTTTTGCTCACCGTTCTCGTGATCATTTTGACCCCACGGGGTGAGATCTTGCGTAGAGCCCCAGATGGAGGGAGATTATCAGTAGTCTTGTATGTCTTCCATTTTCTAATAATTGCTCCCACAGTTGATTTCTTCACACCAAGCTGCTTACCTATTGCAGATTCAGTCTTCCCAGCCTGGTGCAGGTCTACAATTTTGTTTCTGGTGTCCTTTGACAGCTCTTTGGTCTTGGCCATAGTGGAGTTTGGAGTCTGACTGTTTGAGGTTGTGGACAGGTGTCTTTTATACTGATAATGAGTTCAAACAGGTGCCATTAGTACAGGTAACGAGTGGAGGACATAGGAGCCTCTTAAAGAAGAAGTTATAGGTCTGTGAGAGCCAGAAATCTTGCTTGTTTGTAGGTGACCAAATACTTATTTTCCACCATAATTTGCAAATAAATTCTTTAAAAATCAGACAATGTGATTTTCTGGATTTTTTTTCCCCTCATTTTGTCTCTCATAGTTGAGGTATACCTATGATGAAAATTGGAGACCTCTCTCATCTTTTAAGTGGGAGAACTTGCACAATTGGTGGCTGACTAAATACTTTTTTGCCCCACTGTATGTGCACGTTGATGCCGTAACAACACACTGCTGAAATAGTAGTTGATCAACGCACTGTTGATTTCAGACCTGCTTTTTGATAATCAAAGGCCCATTGACAGAGAATTCCTCTTAATACTAATGTGTTTAGCTTTGCACCAAGCCTCACCCACTGTAAATCAGTCCCATCCTAAAAACGCAAATCGCACACAAAGCCATTTCCTAATTAGGTGGCCAGGATGCACAGTGAAAAAAACAGGCAATACACTGACAGAAACTAGTAAAAGCACCTACGCAAGGCACAAAGTGTGGTGCAAAATCACATTTTAGATCGCTGTAATAGAGCCCAGAGTCACTATCGAAATGGAGATCTCAAATGATGAAAGTAGGGGGTTGGGGTGAACTAAGGCTCATTTGCATTTAAGGTAATGTTCCAAGAAACAATCCGTTTTGAGGAGACCACCTTCCACATGTTAAAAATGGTACTGCAATAATTAAACCCCGAGTTCTTTTGATCAAAGCATGTCACAGAAATTTAACACCTCTGACAACTGTGTCAACATGTGGAAAAGTGCATAATAGGGGCCATTTCTTGCTAATATAAGAAAAGACATTACTTCTGTATTCTTTTCTCTATCACTGGGCGAACTGCGCTGATCCAGTCATCCTGGTTACATGCACCTGGTGAGATAATCAAGAATAATTATTGTTTATAGAGGCAGCTGCAGTAACTGCAAACACACACTGTACATCTTCATAAAAACAGGCAGGTTTGTTAAAAAAGGACAAACAAAAATCCTCTGTGCACACCAGAGCATCACACTGAGGGACATTCGACATCAAACCAACGACCTGTACCCAGCTCTTAAAGCCATTTAAGAAAAACAACAAATGACAGCTCTGCCTACCGAGGTCGATGGGTCCTTCTCGCAGTCCATCCAGCTCGTATAGTCTGCCGTTTACAGGAACGTAGCTCACAAAGTGGAATGCGTCTTCGTCCTTTGCTGATGACTTTGCATCAAATTCAAACATCTGCTGTCTTGCAAACACAGAGATAAACAACATGAACTTATCTAAACACGATGAAAGGTGCTCAGCTAAAGAAATGCAAAATTGCATAGCTCTTCTTGTTTCAGCTGCTCCCTTCAGGGGTCTCCACACGGATCACCTGCATCCATCTCACCCTATCCCTTCATCTTCCTCTGTAACATCAACCCTCTCCATGTCCTCCTTCACTACATCCACAAATCTTCTGTGGTCTTCCTCTTTTCCTCCTGCCTGGCAGCTCCATCTTCAACATCCTTTGTCCAATATATCCACTATCCCTCCTCTGCACATGTCTAAACCATCTCAGCCTTGACTCTCTTATTTCGTCTCCAAACTACTCAACCTGAGCTGTCCGCCTGACACTCATTTCTAATCCTGTCCCTCCTAGTCACTTACCGCCTTGTAAATCTTCCCTTTCACTCTAGCTGCTACCAAACCAGCACACAAGCAGAAACAGCTGATAACTGCATCGGTCACGTGCGTGGCCTCAGGCTCGGCATAACACAGAGTCCTACCTTACAATACTTCATGAATGGTGCACAATAGCATTTTTTTTATTTTATAGTATACACATTATTTAATGTCTGTTTTAGTCAAGGCAAGTCACCTTGGGATCCTGACCTCAAACTATGGGTCTGGGGTCAAAGGTCAAGGTTTTTGATTTGGCAGTTGCTACAGGTACAGAACCGTACCCACAGAATGCTTGCTACAGATGTGGCTCAAATCTGATTGGCCAGTACGTTCTATTAATGCTGCAGTTTAAAGAAAGTGGCTACTACAGGTATGGAAATCTGAGGCATTTATTAATTTCATTTTTTTTTTTATTAAAGTCTATTTATTACCTTGTTAGCCTTACCCACTCCCAAATCCTGAAGCTAACCTTTCAGTTTTAATTCTAAATTCCATCTCATGTCAAGTAAAATACTGTGGGCCTGGTGGTGAGACAGGAAGCAAACTACCAACCCTCTAATCAGAGGTCGACACAGCAAGCCTGAGCTGGTCTGAAAAGGTTTGGCCAGACTGTCAACTCTTCTGCATCTGTAGACACTCCCCTTTTAATTTGCATTCAAATTTAAGTGATTTTCATGATTTTTCGTTATGCTCTCACCGGTTAAAGCCACAACCAAGGAGCAAACATCGGCACACCGTCAAAACCTCCGCTGGTAATTTCCTAGGTCATATACATTATGGGTGCAGGTCTGTGCTCCTGACCTCCACAGCTAAAAGTTCATTGATTCAGTGTGGGGTTGGAAGACAGAGCATGGTGAGAAAAACACAATGAATTTGTGTGAACAACTCGCCTTAAACTCAGGTCTGACCCAACAAAAGGACTCTGCAGACACACTTTTCCCCCAAAGAGACTAGCCACAACATTAGCAGAACAACAGATATGACAAAAAATAAAAATATACAGAAAGACAGTATTCCAGGTCGATCATGGGAATTATTTTTCACATCGACTTAACTACCCCAAAAAAAGTGCTCCCCAATTTGCCCCTTTTAAGAAACAGCATAAAGACGCTTAAGCAGTAAGTAATGAGTTAAAAATACCATGAGAAAAGTCAAAGTGAGCCTGTGCAGCTGGAAACGATCAGAGCAGGAGCTTACCTGGCAAAGCTGTTGTGAACTTGTCGGATCACTTCAGAGTTGCTAAGAGCCAGACCTTTCATCTGAGGAGAGGAGAAAGATGGGGGATTATGATGGCGACTGCTTTAAATAAGTGCTGTGATGTGAAGAGCTTTCTGGAACACAACACTGCTTCCTCTTAATTAGCTTCTCCATTATCACTACATGTGTGCATGCAGCTGGCAGTACTGCTCTGCTCATTTACAAACGTGACCATTTCTAACCTCATCTAGAACAATTAAAAAAGGACAAACTCTCATTCTGTCAATCTGGGGGCCTGCAGCTCACACAGATTCTTTTAAATTGAAAATGACCTACAGATACCCTAGTAGTATTTTGGTGAAATTTCTCTTCTTCAGGAACTGATAACAGATTTTTTTAAACTGTAAACTAAACAAAATCTATCAAAAAGTGACTTTAAAGAAAATGTGAAAGTTTGAAAAACAACTTTTTTCCTCATAAATCTGTGATTTTATTGTCATTTTTAACATAAACTTACTGATTTCTTACCATAAATTTACCGTTTTATTTTTGTAAATGTACATTATTCTTACAAATTTGCAATTTTATTCTCTTCAATTTTCATTTTTCATTCCATAAATTTGCAGCTTGTAAATTTGCTGCCCTTGTCTTTGTGATTTTGCAACTGTCTTCTCAGATTTTAGAAAGAAATTACTGTTCACATTTTGTGACTGTAAGGTCTTAAAATGTTATTAGCTGTCCTTAAAAAGGTCTCAAATGTCACTCCTTTATAGCTGCACTTATGCTGCGAGGCTCAAACAATGCTGCAAATACAGGAATGAATCACCCATCCCAGGACAAAAGCTGAACAAATATCCATTTTGGAATCTGTCTGTAATCTGAATTTTTTTTTTTTTTTTTAACCAAAATACCGTTGACGTACAGCTGCATCAAAACTCTGTGAAAACTCTCTGAACTCTGTCAGTGTGTCTCCAAGCAACATGTCGGAGTGGGAGCAGTTGAGCAGAACGCTGACTATCGCCTGGGTGGCACACGCGTTGTTAATGACCTGAAAAACATAAGAAGGAAAATGCACTGAATGAATTGGACAGATTTTTTAAATCTTCCTTTAAAGACATTTAAATGGGCAGAATATATCCATTATAAAGTCAGAGATCTTGAAGAGGTGAACACGGTTTCCTTTGGCTTAAAGACCTCGGCGCGCGGGTGGGCAACATATTTTTCCCCGGGGGGGGGGGGGCATACTGGAATATGTTAATTTTATACTATTTATTTCTTTTTAAAATTTTACACAGGAACGTTGCATATGGAACTTACCATTTGAAGTACTGTACAGCCGAGGCTTGAATGTTGGGCCAGTTGTGGTCCCACCCAGACTTCCTGTGTTTAACTTTTTAGTGGTGTTCTCCTTCTCTCCTTCCTCTGCCTAAACACTTTCCTCTCCTTGGCTCCTCTCTTCTGTTTCATCTTTCCCTCTCTGAGCTCTGTCTAATTCAGCTTCTCTCTCTGTCTATGGTGGTATACAAACAAGTTAGAAAATATCAAGGGTCATGTTTTGTCCTGCAGGATTTTTTTGTCATGGCTTACATAAATGACAAAAATATGTGTATTTTTTGTATTTTTATTCTAGTGTTTCTTTTTTCCATTGAGAGAGTAGGGAAGGGAAAGAAACATTCATAATAGTAACGTACTCATGCATACTTAAATTATATGATCAGGTGGGTATAGTAACCAGAAATTCTACTCATGTAAAAGCAGTGCTTTGAAATTAATAATTAAAAGTAGGCAACCAAAAATTTCTAACTGAGTTAAGGGTACAAACAGCAGCCACTTAAAAACTTGAGTAATGACGTCAGTCTTGAAGGTTTGAGGTTTTTCTCCAAAATTTATAACAATTTTCTTATGGTTTTCTACTTTTCTCTGTAAATCTAAATTTGAAACCATGTTAATCAAATTTGCAATTTCCTCTTGTAAAATTGACTTTTCTTGTTCATTTAAAACTTTATTATGAATTTGTGGATTATTTTATGACTAATTTTTGTCTGTTTTTTAAAATAAAATTACTGGGTTGGTTTTTTTTAGATAAATTTGAAATAGACTGTGGTAATTTTTTTTTTACCTTTTCCTTATAACAATTTACACGTGGACAAAATTGTTGGCACCCCTCTGTTAACGAAAGAAAAACCCACAGTGGTCACAGAAATAACTTGAATCTGACAAAAGTGGTAATAAATAACAATTCTATGAAAATTAACCAATGAAAATCAGACAATTCTTTTGAATTGTGGTTCAACAGAATTATTTTAAAAACAAACTCATGAAACAGGCCTGGATAAAAATGATGGTGTGGAGGAATAAGATCAGGCAAGATGCAATGAGCTGGAAGGTTGCAGTCTGTGGAGCCGGTTTGTCCCTGTGCGTGGCGCACGCTTGGCGCAGTGACCACATAGCTGGCAGATGCGCTGTCCTCATAATCCTGCGGTGTGCGCGCGGGCCTTCTGTGCGCGGGAGGTCCGCTGTCGGGAGTTGAGTCAGATTCGGGGAGCTTGGTGGAAATCAACGCAGTCGGTGCTTATGTTCTTCCCCGTTCAGGCTGCTTCCTTTGGCTCGCTCGTGTCGCCGTTCATGGTGCGCGTTGGTCCCAGCGCTGCCCGCTCCGGAGGGCGCGCTCCGGTGTGGATGAAGAGGCTGCAGGCGTTCTCTGGTCCTCTGGGGTCCACAGCGTGGTGAGAGGGAGCAGACGGTCATTCTCTCTCGTCAGGTCACCAGTGTGGAGGGAAAAGATCAGGCGAGGGGCGCACCATGACACGTCAGGTCACCAGTGTGGAGGAATAAGATCAGGCGAGATGCGACGAGCTGGAAGGTTGCAGAGTTTTATTTTCCTCCAACATAATGAGACGCACTTTGTAGCTCTTGGCGCTACTGTGCTCCTGAGGCATGTATCGTAAGCTCTTTTAAAGATGTTATACAAACAGAGAGAATGCATGGCACATTAGCATATTGATATACATATCAGTCAATACATATCATTCGCGTGACCAACTGGTGCCCGGATATCCGCTCCCTCATCCAGGGGATTTATATACAACAGTCCATTGTTCTGATTGCCCCCAGGGGCTCTCTGTCCATATGCAAATTGTCCTCCGTTTCCTCCAGCCCTGCTGAGCGTGAACAGTATCAGTCCTGCATTGTGCTGGGTCACCACAATGGTACCCTTAACTTAATATTTTGTTGCACAACCTTTTGAAGCAATCACTGCAATCAAACCATTTCTGTAACTGTCAATGAGACTTCTGCACCTCTCAGCAGGTATTTTGGCCCACTCCTCATGAGCAAACTGCTCCAGTTGTCTCAGGTTTGAAGGGTGCCTTTTCCAGACGGCATGTTTCAGCTCCTTCCACAGATGTTCAATAGGATTTAGATCAGGACTCATAGAAGGCCACTTCAGAATAGTCCAATGTTTTGCTCTTAGCCATTCTTGGGTGTTTTTAGCTGTGTGTTTTGGGTCATTACCCTGTTGCAAGACCATGACCTGCGACTGAGACCAAGCCGTCTCGACACTGGGCAGCACATTTCTCTCTAGAATACCTTGATAGTCTTGAGATTTCATTGTACCCTGCACAGATTCAAGACACCCTGTGCCAGATGCAGCAAAGCAGCCCAGAACATAACAGAACCTCCTCCATGTTTCACAGTAGGGACCGTGTTCTTTTCTTGATATGCTTCATTTTTGCGTCTGTGAACATAGAGCTGATGTGCCTTGCCAAAAAGTTCCAGTTTTGTCTCGTCTGTCCATAGGACATTCTCCCAGAAGCTTTGTGGCTTGTCAACATGCAGTTTGGCAAATTCCAGTCTGGCTTTTTTATGATTTGTTTTCAACAGTGGTGTCCTCCTTGGTCGTCTCCCATGAAGTCCACTTTGGCTCAAACAACGACGGATGGTGTGATCTGACACTGATGTACCTTGACCTTGGAGTTCACCATGAATGTGTTTAGAGGTTGTTCTGGGCTCTTCTGTCACCATTCGTATTATCCGTCTCTTCCATTTTTCATCAAGTTTCCTCCTGCGGCCACATCCAGGGAGGTTGGCTACAGTCCCGTGGATCTTAAATTTCTGCATAACATGTGCAACTGTAGTCACAGGAACATCAAGCTGCTTGGAGATGGTCTTATAGCCTTTACCTTTAACATGCTTGTCTATAATTTTCTTTCTAATCTCCTGAGACAGCTCTCTCCTTTGCTTCGTGTGGTAAACACCATGTCACCAAACAGCACAGTGACTACTTGTCACCCTTTAAATAGGCCGACTGACTGATTACAAGTTTGTAGATACCTGTGATGTTAATTAGAGGACACATCTTGGTTGAACATGTCCCTATGGTCACATTATTTTCAATCTTTTCTAGGGGTACCATCATTTTTGTCCAGGCCTGTTTCTTGAGTTTGTTTTTTTAAAGTAATTCTGTTGAATCAATGTTCTGTTGAACAATTCAAAAGCATTGTCTGATTTTCAGTCCGCCAAGGTCTCCGCCTTTGACCACCACCTAATCCACATAGCACCGGACCCCCATGATCCCTCCTGCAGGTGGTGAGCCCACTGGAGGTCGGACCCATGTAACTCCTTCGGGCTGAGCCCGGCCAGGTCCCATGGGTGGAAACCCGGTCACCAGACACTAGCCTTCGAGCCCCTCCCCCAGGCCTGGCTCCAGGGTGGGGCCCCGGTAACCCCATACCGGGCGGGGTACACTGAATCCTTGATATAGAATTTATCATGAGAGTCTGTTGGATCGTTCTTAGTCTGGCCCTTCACCCATGACCAGTTTGTCTTGGGTGACCCTATCAGAGGCAAATTGCCCCGGACAACATAGCTCCTGGGATCATTGGGGCACGCAAACCCCCCCACCACGATAAGGTGACGATCTATGAGGGGGTTCCTACTCTCACCTATGGTCACGAGCTTTGGGTAATGACCGAAAGAACGAGATAGCGGATACAAGCGGCTAAAATGAGCTTTCTCTGTAGGATTGCTGGACTCACCCTCAGAGATAGGGTGAGGAGCTCAGTCATCCGGGAGAGGCTCAGAGTATGCTGAGTACGCTGCTCCTCCACATTGAAAGGAGCCAGTTGAGGCGGTATGGGCATCTGATTAGGATGCCTCCTGGACGCCTCCCACTTGAGGTGTTTCAGGCACGTCCCACTGGGAGGAGACCCCGGGGCAGACCCAGGACTCGGTGGAGAGACTATGTCCCAGCTGGTCTGGGAACGCCTTGGTATCCTCTCTGAAGAGCTGGAGCAGGTGGCTGGAGAGAGGGAAGTCTGGGCTTCTCTGCTTGAACTGCTGCCTCCGCGACCCGGACCTCCGGAAAAGCGGTAGAAGATGGATGGATGGATGGATGGATGTCTGATTTTCATTGGTTAATTTTCAAAGAATTTTTATTTATTACCACTTCAGTCGGATTCAAGTTATTTCTGTGACCACTGTGGGTTCTTCTTTCATTAACAGAGGGGTACCAACAATTTTGTCCACGTGTGTACATTTTTGACCATAATTTTGCAATCAGAACAGAACAATAATTTAATTCTGATTACAAAGAAAAAATATTAATAAAATTGTATTTAACCTCTTGCGCTCCGTTGTACCGCAGACGGGCAAGTCTCTGCGTCCTAGGGCGCACGAGAGCGCACGATGCCGGACGGATGACTCGGACGCATGATCCTGATGGTGGTGATGTAGGTGGTGTGGCACTGCAGACACAGCCGTGAACAGATTAGTTCATCTGATTGACCTCTCATTCGACTAATAAGAGCTTTGAATTGGGTTTCTGAAACCTTGAAGAACCAATGAATGAAAACCTAGCCAGAAGGACCCGCCTCCCAACGGCTGCGAGCCAATTGAAGCACAGAAGTTCGCTGAGCTGTTTTGTCTAAAGCTGGGTGAAGAGAGACTGCTTCAGCAGCCACAGGCAGTGCCTTTTTTTTTTTTTTTTTTTAAATTCCAGCAGAGTGTTTAGGATTCTCTTATATGGTCATCATAGACCGACGGAGGCCGACGACGAAGGTCGTAAATCATCCGCCAAAACCACAATCATAGAATTATGTTTTGACCGGGTCGCGAGACCAGAACCAGCGTCGCGTTCGTCTGACAATGAGGAAGAGAAGTTCGCCAGGACAATGTGGCTGTGAAGAGGTAAGGTGTTATAAGCCAAATTATTTTTTATCCCTGAAAATTGTAATCAAAAAATGACTTTTGACCGATCGGTAAATTACAACTATGCGGCGCACGATGTCCGAAGTGCGTGCGCCGCGTTACACGGTTCTTTGCCGCCTCCGGACCGTGAACGCCCCCTTCCCCCCCCGCCTCTACGATTCTGTAGCGGCGGGGGGGAGGGGAGCCGCGGTGACAGCGCTGCTGTGGAAACATGCCTTATCCGAGTGTAATCCGTCATGTAGCGAGGGCGGATCTCCGTCCTCTGTAGCGGGGGGTGGGTGGGGGGACAACCCCCCCACACACACAGACACAGCCCTGAATGTGACCTTTCATTTGAGCCCAAGATGAAGCTTCTATGTTGAATCATTCAAAAGTTACAGACGTTTTTACAAACTGTGCCATTTGGCACAATTTGGCACAGTTCCAAAACGCCTGGGAACAGCCTGAGAACAAAGCTGTGTAAAATATTCATTTTTTGTGGTATTGTTACAAAATTTGGACCTCAGCTGGATAACACTTGGTTCTACATTTCTGTTGCATTTTCCAGCCCGGATCTGAAGCTGTGTGTTATTTGCAAGCATTTGTATCCAAAAAAACACCCAGGCCAAATTTATTTTCTTCAAGTTCACTATGTTTAGATGACTGTAACTCAGTGGCCGGAGCACTTAGAGAGATCTTTTTTTTTTTTTTTGCCAAAAAATTCAAAGTGTTTTCTTTTAAATGAGACCAACCCCATGAAGATGCTGCAAAGGGTGGAAGAACAGCTTTCGATTTACTTTGGGCACATTATTTTTTGGCGTTTTTAGGAAAATTGACCGGAGTGCAAGGGATTAATGAAATAAATTAACTTAAATGACCACGGATGCCGTTATTTCTGTTATAATATTTCTTTATATTTATAGTTTTGGTTGTTTGTTTTTTTTAGAAATCTCCTCACCACCCAGACAGCAGGAAGAACCTCCCTTATTTTGAAATCAGATGTTGGCACGTTTAGTTTGTCTGAAGGCTGCTGACAGATCAAAGTCACTGACTTTGTGAATTTTGGTCACCTTAACCTCCCAGGTACATAATAAGGAACTGTGGTGGACTCTAAAGACATAATTCACCACAATATGTGTTCATGTACAGAATGATCTGTTTAGGCAGTTACAGTGGGGTAAAAAAGTATTTAGTCAGCCACCAATTGTGCAAGTTCTCCCACTTAAAAGATGACAGAGGTCTCCAATTTTCATCATAGGTATACCTCTACTAACTAACTAACCTGCACTTATATAGCGCTTTTCTAGTCACAAAGACCACTCAAAGCGCTTTCACTAGTACTAACCCTCTATTCTAAGGGCCTATAGGAAACATATCTAGGGACAATTTAGAACAACCAATTAACCTGATATGCATGTCTTTGGATTGTGGGAGGAAACCGGAGCCCCCGGAGTAAACCCACGCAGCACAGGGAGAACATGCAAACTCCACACAGAAAGGTTCCAACCCCTGCCAGCCTGGGGATTTGAACCAGGAACCTTCTAGCTGTAAGGCAACAGTGCTAACCACTGCACCACCGTGCTGCCCCTCTACCTCAACTATAAGAGACAAAATAAGAAAAAAAAAATCCAGAAAATCACATTGAAGGATTTTTAATGAATTATTTGGTAAATTCCTTGGTAAAATAAGTATTTGGTCAATAACGAAAGTTCATCTCAGTACTTTGTTATATACCCTTTGTTGGCAATGACAGAGGTCAAACGTTTTCTGTAAGTCTTCACAAGGTTTTCACACACTGTTGCTGGTATTTTGGCCCATTCCTCCATGCAGATCTCCTCTAGGGCAGTGATGTTTTGGGGCTGTTGCTGGGCAACACAGACTTTCAACTCCCTCCAAAGATTTTCTATGGGGTTGAGATCTGGAGACTGGCTAGGCCACTCCAGGACCTTGAAATGCTTCTTATGAAGCCACTCCTTCGTTGCCCGGGCGGTGTGTTTGGGATCATTGTCATGCTGAAAGACCCAGCCACGTTTCATCTTCAATGCCCTTGCTGGTGGAAGGAGGTTTTCACTCAAAATCTCATGATACATGGCCCCATTCATTCTTTCCTTTACACAGATCAGTCGTCCTAGTCCCTTTGCAGAAAAACAGCCCCAAAGTATGATGTTTCCACTCCCATGCTTCACAGTAGGTATGGTGTTCTTTCTCCTCCAAACACGACAAGTTGAGTTTTTACCAAAAAGTTCTATTTTGGTTTCATCTGACCATATGACATTCTCCCAATCCTCTTCTGGATCATCCAAATGCTCTCTAGCAAACTTCAGACAGGCCTGGACATGTACTGGCTTAAGCAGGGGGACACGTCTGGCACTGCAGGATTTGAGTCCCTGGCGGCGTAGTGTGTTACTGATGGTAGCCTTTGTTACTTTGCTCCCAGCTCTCTGCAGGTCATTCACTAGGTCCCCCCGTGTGGTTCTGGGATTTTTGCTCACCTTTCTCGTGATAATTTTGACCTCACGGGGTGAGATCTTGCGTGGAGCCCCAGATCGAGGGAGATTATCAGTGGTCTTGTATGTCTTCCATTTTCTAATAATTGCTCCCACAGTTGATTTTTTCACACCACGCTGCTTACCTATTGCAGATTCAGTCTTCCCAGCCTGGTGCAGGTCTACAATTTTGTTTCTGGTGTCCTTTGACAGCTCTTTGGTCTTGGCCATAGTGGAGTTTGGAGTCTGACTGTTTGAGGTTGTGGACAGGTGTCTTTTATACTGATAACGAGTTCAAACAGGTGCCATTAATACAAGTAACGAGTGGAGGACAGAGGAGCCTCTTAAAGAAGAAGTTACAGGTCTGTGAGAGCCAGAAATCTTGCTTGTTTGTAGGTGACCAAATACTTATTTTACTGAGGAATTTACCAATTAATTCATTAAAAATCCTTCAGTGTGATTTTCTGGATTTTTTTTTTTTCCTCAGTTTGTCTCTCATAGTTGAGGTATACCTATGATGAAAATTGGAGACCTCTCTCATCTTTTAAGTGGGAGAACTTGCACAATTGGTGGCTGACTAAATACTTTTTTGCCCCACTATATAGTTGTGCTCTCAGGCTTTCTCATCAGGCACCTCTCTAGGCAGCCACTGAAGGACCTCAGTTTAGAGCTAGCATTTTTGGCTGTTGCTTTTTGTCACTACCGCTGGAGAATAAAAACGGCATGCCTGCTCGTGCGAGAAAAGAGAGAAATTGCCAGTCTCTTCATTCCTGCAATTCCTACAGAATATAACTTAATATTGTAGTGGCTGGTGAAATATATCCTCAGCAATTCATCATCCTCCCTTGCCTTTCCCTTCATATGAAGCCGGCTGCATATGAATTCTAACCACATTTCTTAGCTAAGCAACTCTTCCATTATTGCCCCCGTTTCCAGCGGGTTAAAACCATGATAAACGGCAGTGCTTACATACCTCTTATGATTTTTTTTCTGCGTTTAAAGTACTTTAATAAATTCATGTTTCTGTCGGACAGTCACGCTTAGTGAGACACTTCTGACTGACTGGATAACTCATGTGAGAGGGGCGCTTCTAAACTCTGCGTGGATGACGGCCACGCATGTTGTTCATGTGCGTGCTTGCGGAAAGTCATTGCTTCATATATTTTTCTTCATAAATTCATATCGCCTTGGGGTGGCGGTAAAATTTCTGGCGTGGTGGGCCGCCACAGAGAAATGTTACCAGAGGAAACCCTGGGTGAAGATGGCAATACGCTGAATCCTACATCGTATATACACCAGAATTTCTCTTTTGTTGCTAAGGACTAAGTAATAATATGAAGCAACTCACTTTAAATATACAGTCTGCAATTAGATATTGAGTGATATAAATTTGTAGTGTAAAACAGTGTTTACCAAAGCAGACAGAGTTGTCATCTGTCTATAGTTGTGTTTAAGTTTATCTGCATCACAGCTGATGTTCCTGTTGATTTTTTAAAACCAAAATTAATGATCAAACTCAGTGTATTAACAATGACTAAAACTGAAGATCAGCAGTCTAAACTGTTGTATATTTGAGCTTTTATAAACAAGTCATAAACCAACTACTACACTACTCACAAAAAGTTGGGGATATTTGGCTTTCAGGTGAAATTTCAGGATACAACTAAAACGCCAGCAGACCAACACTAAACCTCAAGCAACTTAGATCCTGTACCTCTCCACTCTTTCTCCAGACTCTGGGACTTTGATTTACAAATGAAATGCAAAATTTACTTTTTATCTGAACAGAGGTCAACTGCAGGTGTTTGTCCACTGTGTTTTATCAAGACCAAAGTCAGCACAGTCGTCTACCAGGAAATTTTAGAGCACTTCATGCTTCCCTCTGTTGACAAGCTTTATGGAGAAGCTGATTTCATTTTCCAGCAGGACTTGGTACCCCCCCCCACACACACACACACTGCCAAAAGTATCAAAACCTGGTTTAATGACCATGGCATCACCGTGTATGATTGGCCAGCAAACTCTCCTGGCCTAAACCCCATAGAGAACCTATGGAGTATTGTCAAGAGGAAGATGAGAGACACCAGACCCAACAATGCAGGCGAGCTGAAGGTCACTATCAAAGCAACCTGGACCTTCATAACACCTCAGCAGTGCCACAGGCTGATCACCTCCATGCCACGCCACATTGATACAGTAATTAATCCAAAAGGAGCCCCGACCAAGTATTGAGTGGTACATGAACATACTTTTCAGTCGGCCAACATTTCTATTAAAAAATATTTTTTTAAATTAATTTTATGTAATACTCTAATTTTTTTGAGAAACTGAATTTGAGGTTTTCATGGGCTGTAAGCCATAGTCATCAAAATTAAAATAAATAAACACTTCACTCTCTGTGTAGTGACTCTATATATATATATATATATATATATATATATATATATTCACTGATGTGCCCTACCTGAAGCGATTGCTAAGCTAACGCTAGTTAGCTTAATGCTGGCGCCAGCCATTCCACCTAACACCAGCCTGAATCAAAGCCCAGCTGCGAGGCCCAGCGGAGATACTACCAGGCAGGCGGCTATTTGTTTGACGGGGGCTCAGCAGAGATTTCACCCAGGCAGACGGCGGTAGGCGGCGGTGCCCAGCGGAGGACTTACCGTGACTGCAGCGGCGGTGTGCGACGAGACTACCCGAAGCGATTGCTAAGCTAACGCTAGTTAGCTTAATGCTGGCGCCAGTCATTCCACCTTACACCAGCCTGAATCGAAGCCCAGCTGCGAGGCCCAGCGGAGATACTACCAGGCAAGCGGCTATTTGTTGACGGGGCTCAGCAGAGATTTCACCCAGGCAGACGACGGTAGGTGGCGGTGCCTAGCGGAGGATTTACCGTGACCTCAGCGGAGCTCGGTGGCAGCGGCGGTGTGTGACGAGACTCGGTTGGAGGAGCGGGACGGGAGACCAGTTACGGCGACTATGAGCAACGAGACCAGCAACGGAAGGGGCTAGTTGGCTAGCTGAGGCCCAGCTGGATTCGAGGACGATCGGATCAGATTCTGGCGATATAAGCAGAATTTATTTTACTATCCACAGATTTTTCTTTTCCTTCTTTCCAAGAAAGACTGAAGATGGCTGCCACCGGATTAAAAAGTGGGCTGATGGGCACCACTAATAAGCCTTCTCTACTTCTCTACTTCCTCTTCGTTTTGTCTTTGTGTGTCTGGACCTGCAACAAGAAGGATTTTCTGACAAACTCAACCAAAGGTGAAGTTAAAAAGTTTTATCTGTATGGATTTGGGCTTGGACATCTCACCCTACACTCTGTGGTCTTTAAAAGCCCTGAGCAAAAACTTCCAAATTAAGGCAAACAGGGCTGTTAAGCAAAAATCACAATATGGCAGAGGATATACAGTTAAAGTTCTGTTAGTTCTGCTACTTCTGGCAGGAGATATTCACCTTAACCCTGGACCTGCCACTATTAAACAGCAGACCACTGGGTTAGCACAAAACCGAGCTGTACAAAAGAAAAACAACATTTATTTTTCCAAACTGTTAATCATGCGCGAGTTCTTTGGGACACCAAGGCTAAACCAAAGGGGATCCTCGGCGGTCATTTAAACATACGGAGCATAATCCCCAAAAGAGATGAGATTTCGGTGTTGCTGTTGGACTCAAATCTGGACTACCTTTGTCTCTCAGAAAGCTGGCTACACAGTAACATAGACACTAATATGATCGATATTGTGGGCTACCAGTGTTTTAGAAAAGACAGGCAGGTAGGGAGGGGAGGAGGTGTTTTAATTACATCAAAGAGAAATATAAATGTCAACTGGTTGATTTGAATACTTCACTTGAATGTTTAGCTGTTAATGTATGTCTCTCTCCGGTAATGAATTTCAACATTGCAGTAGTGTACAACCCACCGTCACACAACTCTTCTTTTATAATGAATTAAGTGATCTGGTTAAACAACTTGAGAAGAACAGAGAAACAATAATTCATGGTGACTTTAATATCAACTGGTCTGATAAAAAAGACAAACAAAAACTGAAAAGGCCTCATGACTAATTTAATTACCAGCAAAATCATCAAAGGACCCACCAGGATAACCAAACAATCCAGAACACTTATTGACATGGTATTTACTAATAAACCAGAACGAATAACCAGAACCTATAATCTTGTAACTGGTCTCTCAGATCATAACATGGTTCTTGCTGTCAGGAAACTTACTAAAAAGCGACTACAGTATTTTGGGGGAGTCGATATTGACAAATCAAATTTTATTATCCCCAAATCAAAAAATGAGGAGTTTGAACATTACTTAGAGAATCAAAATTGGATCAGCTCATGGCAACATGTGAAGTAGATGATTGTTGTAATTTTATAACTGCAACAATCACAAAGTCTATAGAAAATTTTCAAAGCAAATTAAAAGTAGACAACAGAAGATTAGCCTACCATGGTTAAATAATGAAATAAGAAAACTTATGAAGAGGCGAGACTATGCACTGAAAACATCACTAACCTCCAAACTACAAAATGATCACCTTGTGTACAAAAGTTTAAGAAATAAAGTGGTACATGAGCTGCGAAAATCAAAAATATCTTATTACAATAAACTGATAGATCATGCAAAGGGTATACAACAGTTCCCTATGGAGGCATTTAAATAACTTAACTAATAAAAAAAACGATCAGAAGGGGGTAAAGGAACTTAGAATCAATGGCAAGCCCATCAGTGACAAGGCTACTTTGGCAAATTGAATTTAATTCACACTTTGTGGGGCCTCTGTGGAAGACTTAACAAAAATTTTTGTGCTGCCAAATGTGCTCCACAACACAAATTCCATACTTCCAACAGATACTTTTCACATCGATGAGGTAAATGAGAAGTTAATTGCTGGTATTGTTAAAACACTGTCAAACTCAAAAACTAATGATATCTACAATATGAGCACCTCCTTCTCAAAATGCACAGCAAAATATTAATCAAACCACTGACTCATCTCATTAATCTCTCCATTAGGTCTAGTACATTTCCATCTGGCTGGAAAAAAGCTGTCGTCATACCAGTTCATAAATCAGGCAGTAAGACGATATATGCAATTACCGCCCAATCTCTATCTTACCAGTCCTATCTAAGGTTCTTGAAAAGTTGTAGCTACACAGCTGATAGACTACTTACAAGACAGTCAACTTTTCATCCACATCAATTTGGTTTTAGACCAGGATACTCAACAGAAACAGCAAATTGTTGCCTTATTGAAAACGTCAAACAGTCCTTGGACAGGGGTAATGTGGTAGGAGCTGTTTTTCTAGATCTCAAAAAGGCTTACGATACTGTAAACCACAGTTTGCTTTTATCCAAAATGGTATCTTTTAACTTCTCCCCAAATACATTAGAATGGTTTGCATCTTATCTCCAATAGAGAACAGTGTGTAAAAGTTCACCAGGATAAATCCTCATTTTAAACAACCGCATGGGTATCCACAAGGGTCCATTCTTGGTCCTTTACTTTTCAGCATTTTTATTAATGACTTGCCGTTACAAACTGCTCAGCTGCAACATGCCAACTTTATGCAGATGATGCAGTTATTTCACAGCTGCCAAGACTCCAGCACAGGCTGCAGATGTACTGTCTACAAGTATGGTTGATGTCCAAGAGTGGCTCCTCAAGAACCATCTATTGCTGAACCTTCAGAAAACAGTCTCAATGTGCTTTTTCAATCAAAAAATGTAACCTGCAACATTTTTAAAGTTAATATACATGATCATGACATCAGTTAGCTACAGAATTCAAATACTTGGCATTGTACTAGATCCTCAACTCAAATTTAATCTTCATATAAAGAAAAATTCAAAAACAGTAAAAAAAAATCTGAACTGCTTTAAATTAATTAGATATTACATACCTTACGAAGCAGCTGCACTGTATGATGCATTCTATGGTTTTTTCTCATATATCATACTGTTTGACAGTCTGGCTCAAGCAGCCCCTTCCACAATAAGACATATTGGTTCATTATATAATCAAACCCTAAAAATCTTGGACCAAAAGCCCATTAGGTGGCATCACTGTAATGTTTTAAAAAAATACAACCTATTGAGTTTTGAGAGCTTCATTGACCTCTGTCTCTGAAATTAACGTTCAAATGTTTCCATAAATCAGCACCCGAGCCACTTGCTGGTTTCGTCCAAAGACAGGACAGCAGCAGAGCCACCAGGAGTTCTGTTAACAATAACTGTAAAATATTCCACCGCAGAACCACATTTGGACAAACAGCTTTCTCTATAAAGGGCAGTCACATCTGGAACACAATGCCAAATGAAATTAAAATAATAACGGACTTTAAAACATTCACTAAAAATGTTAAAAACTGGCTGAAAAATAAACAAGAATGTACTCATGTATGAATTATTTGTCTGCAAAGTGAGAGTGAATGAAGGGAAGGAATAAATGTGTTTGTTTATAGTGAGTTGATGGAGGGAGGAAGGCCTGAAATAGGCAAATGTGAGTTATGTTATATGTGTTAAATGTGAGTCAGGCTGTTATATTTGTGTATTTATAATATTTATAATATTTATGTTAAATGTGAGTCAGGCTGTTATATTATGTATTTTATAATATTTATAATATTTATAATTGTGTATTTATAATTTTTCTGCATTGATGTATGTGGTTATTGTGTATATTTTTTATCTTGATTCTTTTTTCTAAAGCCCATCCAGGACAAGAGTTGCAAATTAGCTAATAGCTATACACTCTATGTGCAACACATCAGATTGATTGTCTTTGATTAATTGTCCTATGTTTATTGCACTGTCCCTGTCAAATAAACTAATCTACTACTACTAATAATACCGAAATTTAATTTTTTTGAATTGAATTACCTCAATAAATCAACTTTTTGTTGACATTCTAATCTATTGAGATGCACCTGTAGACATATTACAACAGAAATAACAGAATCTTTGGTAACTTAAGTTAATTTATTTCATTTAATAAAGTTTTATTAATATTTTTTCTTTGAAATCGGAGTTAAATTACACTGGTCAACACCAAATTTATTGTCTCAGGTTTTTTTTTTAGCTGATTTAGGACAATTTTGATGTGCTGGATCCAAAAATCACATTGGTTTTGCTCAATCAGGTCAACTTTTTGAATTACGGCCATATGTTGTTTTATACATTTTTGTTTACAAGTATGGGTATTTTTGCTTTATATGATGCAAAATTCTTTTTTATGTCTTGAAATTCTCTGAATTTTGAACAATGATGACATAACATACTTACCTTTATATAAAGGTAAGTACATGCACAGTACTAACTAAGTACTAAGTACAAGTCTTTACTTACCACCTGATCAAGTGAAATGGATGTCATTTTTGATTCAGCAGCGCAAAATTGTCTTAAATCAGTTGAAAAAAACACAGACAACTTACAAAAAAAAATATTTTTGTACCTCTGTGTCTGTGCTGGCTCTGCAAAATTATGATCAAAAGTGTAAGCTGTACAAAGAAAAAAAAAAAGTCAAAATTTTACCACAATCTGTTTCAAATTTATATATAAAAAAACCCAGTAATTTTATAAAAAACAGACAAAACTTAGCTCTAAATAATCCACAAGTTTATAATAAAGGCTCAAATAAGATAAGATAAGCTTTTATTAGTCCCACAATGGGGGGAAATTCCAGATGTACTACAAAATCCAAATATACAAGAAAAGTCATAATTTACAAGAGAAAATTACAAATGAGGAAAATGGCTGCAAATTTAGATAAATTTACAGAGAAATCTAGAAAATTATAAGAAAATTGTTGTAAATTTTGGAGAAAAAAAACCTCAAACCTTCAAGACTGAAGTCATTATTCAAGTTTTTAAGTGGCTGCTCTTTGTACCCTTAACTCAACTAGAACTTTGGTTGTCTACTTTTAATTATTATTTTCAAAGCACTGCTTTTACAGGGAGTAGCATTTTCTGGCGACTATACCCACCTCTGATTCATATAATTGAAGTATGCATGAGTAAATTACTATTATGAATGATTTTTTCCCTTCTCTTTCCCACTCCTTCGCAATGGAAAGAAAAAAACGAAAACACTAGACATAAAAATACGAAAAAATACACATATTTTTGTCATTTATGTAAACCATGACAAAAAAAAATCCTGCAGGGACAAAACATGACCCTTGATATTTTCTAACCTGTTTGTATACCACCATAGACGAGAGAGAGAAGCTGAATTAGAAAGAGTTCAGAAGAGGGCAAGATTAGACAGAAGAGAGGAGCCAAGGAGAGGGAAAGTGTTCAGCAGAGGGTCCAGGGGAGGGGTCCACCCAGGAGAGGGTCCTGGAGAGGTCCAGGAGAGGCTCCTCCCTGCGAAAAATATGTTGGCCACCGTGCCAACGGTCCTATCTTTAAGTCAGAGGAAACACTGGTTAAAGTTTCTGTATAATTTGAAGTCAATCCAGTGAGAAATGCAGAAGCTAATGTGGCGACAACATAAAGGGCCCCCTTCCAGAAAATACATGGAACCCCTCACTGCATGTGTCTGAAAATGAAAGAGTCCCAGCTATTGAGGAGTTAAAGCTTCTGTATAAATCTGAAGTCAGTCTGATCAGAAATGTAGACACTAGAGTGGTGATGACATGTCGAAAAAACCAAATGGCTGGGTGGGTCAAAAAACAAACCCGAAGGCAACTTTGTTGTGCGGGATAAAATAATTAAAGAGGGAACTGCATATTATGTCGGGGTGGAATCTATAGGCACCTCACGATTTGAGGCAATTATGATTCTCAACGCATTGTGACACATTTTCTCTCACACTGTGTGAGAGAAAATGTAACTCTCACACAAGCAATGACTAAATGAAATAGATAAATACACTATTAATAACACAAATGTGTGATGAATTACTATAATTGGAAATGAAAACATCTTTCATTAAACAGTGTCAATTATTTATAACTGGAAAGAATATCTAATTTATTAAATATGTATATTGTGGGGGAGCTAGGTGATAAAGATTCTCCACCTAGAGAATGATGGCCCAGGAGAAGCGAGGCTGACGGGGTCCAGACAGAGCAGCAGAGGTGGAATACCCCCCGGGAGAAGTGGAAACTCTGGCTGCCGGGAGAAGGAAGGGAGAACGGAAACAGCACCAGCGTACTGTTATGCTAATGCACCGTGCGGGCTTTGTCTTTTAATGTGTATTGATGTGTAAGCCCCAGGCCACTAGGCAAGGCATTAGAGGTATAAAAGGGAGACGCCCTGCAGCCTGGGAGCTCTTCTTGTGGATGCAACTGTTAGAGAGAATAAAGTCTGTGCTGATTCGACGGACTTCCGGGAAGATGGCGGAGAGACATAACGCTTAAACAGAGAGCTCTCCCTAGCCGGATTAAAAATCATCGGTAAATGGCCAACTCGACATAAACGGATCAATAAACCAAGGGATGAAAACACGAAGGAGCCGGCACACGGACAAAAGAGGGTAAAATTAAAGAATTCCTCTTCAACAACGCAGGAGAAATCGCTGAACACGAGGCCCAAAAAAACGAGGGTGACTGCAGCAGGGAAAATGGAGACGCAAAACTCGATACCATGAACACTGGCATCGCCAATCTAGGTTAAAGAGTTAAAAGACTTCAAGCAGCAACACCAACAGGAGTTAGCGACTCTTAAGGAGAAGCTGAAAAAAGAGATGAAGGAGGAAATTATGGGCCTCCGAAGAGAAATGGAGCGCAAGCTAGCAGAAAACATGGAGGAGCTGCGTTCTCAACGGGCGTGTATGACATAAGCACAGGCCCGAATATCGGAGCTGGAAGACTGGAAGAGCGAGGCAAACGAGAAGTCTGCAGACCCTGACGGCACAAACGCAGAGATGCAGGAGAAAATAACCGACCTGGAGAGCAGGTCCAGACGGAGCAATATACGCATCTTCGGGATCCCGGAGGGCATTGAAGGCAACTCGATGACAAATTCATTGATCAGTTCTTAAAAAAAGAGCTGAGCTGCCCGGTGAAGCGGAACTGCCAGATTCACGAGCGCACAGAGCCTCGGCACAGAACCCGAAACCAAACTCTCCACCCAGGTCAGTTGTGGTGAACTTTCTGAAATATGATGTAAAGGAAAGAATCCTGACACAAGCGTGGAAAAAAAAGATACGAATCGGCGACAAGCAGATATTCTTTGATCATGACTACCCGATCAGAAATTGTGCAGCAGAGAAAGAAATATGCCAACATTAAAAAAACGCTGAAGGAGAAAAAAATTAGATTCCAAAACGCCGCTAACGAAGATGAGGATTCATTGGAGGAGCGGCGTTGAAGACATACAACACAGCCAGAGAGGCTAGCGCGGGACCATGATGGAGCGGGCCTTGTGGTGAGCGTGCCGGAGGAAGCGGCTGGAGCAGCGGCGGCCCTGAACGCATCACGACAGCCGGAGTGGAGGCGAGTGAGAACGGCAGAAGATGGGGAGAGACGTGGAGCAGCGGGCCCAAGAAAAACTGCAAGGCTTTCAACTGAAAGCCTAGATCATATACAAAGATTAAGAAAGGCACAGAAGAAATGAAGGCCAAGAAGACAAGGTAAAAGAGGAAACAGACGGCTAGGAGAGGTTTAAGTGATTTTTGTTGGACATTTCTAGACTAATGACTATTACTTGGATAGTAAATATAGGTCTAGGGAGGGCCCTACACTCGGTGAGGACATTCCCTCCACCCACCAACAGGACCAGTGGGCAGAAGAAAGGCCCAAGTACGGAGGTCGAGATTTGTTAATGTGTTTTTATATAAATATGTGTTATTTTTGTTGTTAAAGGGGCTAGGAGCACAAGTTTAAAAAAATGGAAAAACATGAATACAGGTAAAAATCTTAAGATAATGACACTAAACATGAATGGTCTGAACTCACCTGTTAAAAGGGAAAGAATAATAAAAAATTCAAGAAGGAAAAAGCGAAATTATATTTATGCAAGAGACACATTGAGCAAGACAGAACATGTGAAACTAAAGAGATTTGGCTATAAGAACTCCTACTACAGTTCATTTAAGGAAGGAACTAAAAGGGGGGTTAAGATACTAATTTCAAATAAAATACAATTTGAATGTGAGCAAGAAATCCAGGATAAAGAAGGCAGGTATGTAATAATAAAGGGAAGAATAGATGGTATGCAGATCACATTAGTGAACATCTATGCCCCACCAGAAAGTGGCAAGGGTTTCTTTCAACATCTGTTTGATCTCATAGCAACACACAGTGAAGGAGTCCTAATTTGTGGAGGAGACTTAAATGTTGTCATGGATCATGAAGTTGACACAACAAGTGTTAAGAAGACAAAAAAACATGTAACAAAGTTCATAAGAACCTCACTGGCAGAAATGGGTATGGTAGACATATGGAAGGACCTGCACCCACTCGAAAAAGACTATACACATTATTCAGCAGTCCATAAAGTACACTCTAGAATAGATTACTTCCTTATGAATGAAGGTGACAGACACAGGGTGAGAACTTGTCGGATTGGAGGGGCAGAAATATCAGATCATAATCCTATATACATGGAAATATATTTAAACAACAGAAAACGACAAACAACATGGAAACTTAATGTAGGACTGTTAAATGATGAGAAAATGAAAGAAAGAATAAAAGTAAACATAAACGAGTATATCCAAGAGAATGACAATGAAGAAGTGGACCCAACAATACTATGGGATGCACTAAAAGCCGTGTTAAGAGGTAAATTAATTGTTGAAACAGGAAAAGCAAATAAGGCTAAACTGGAAACATATGAACAAAGATGTGAGAGATTGAGGGAACTAGAACGTAAACATCAAAGCACAAATGACCCAAAAATATATCAAGAAATTAAAGAAGAAAAAATAAAGATAAAAGAAACACAAATAGATGAAATTGAAAGGAAAAATAGATATCTAAAGCAAAAATATTATGAAACGGGACCAAAAGCCACAAAATTGCTGGCAAAACGGTTAAGAAAACAACAAACAGTGAATAATGTATATAAGATTAAAGACCCCATCACAAAACCACAGTTAACCCAGAAAACATCGAAGAAATATTCCATAATTTCTATCAAGAACTATACTCGCAACCTGAAGAAACAATTACTAAGGATATTAAAAAATTTCTATGCACATTGGACTTGCCATCAATAGGAAATCAACAAAATGAAAAGCTAACAGCAGAAATAACAACACAAGAGATTAGAGATGTGATTAAGTCACTTAAAAATGGTAAATCACCAGGTAGTGATGGGTACCCCTCTGAGTTTTATAAACTGTTTATAGAAGAACTCACGCCACAGCTCCTAAAGTCATTTAATTGGACATTGAACAACAACAAAATACCTCCATCATGGAACGAAGCCATTATTTCAGTTATTTTAAAGCCAGGGAAAGATAGAGAACAATGCGGAAACTATAGACCAATCTCTTCACTAAATGTGGATTATAAAATATATACAACAATTATATGTAAACGAATAAAGACATTCTTGACGGAATTGATAGAAGATGATCAAACTGGTTTCATAGAGGGGTGCCAAACACATGACAATATCAGGAGAACAATACATATAATTAATCAAATACATAAAGAAAAGAAAAGCGCAGTAATAATGAGTTTAGACGTAGAAAAAGCATTTGACAGGGTTAACTGGAAATTCCTATATAGTGTGCTGGAACGCTTTGGATTTAATGAAAAATCAGTACAATGCATAAGGACGCTGTATCAAGAACCTGTGGCAAGAATCAAGATAAACGGTAGCTTAACAGACAAAGTAAATATACAAAGATCAACCAGGCAGGGATGCTGCTTATCGCCCACCTTGTTTGCTCTGTTCATAGAGCCACTGGCTCAAGCGATACGACAAAATAAGAAATTAAAAGGTGTAACAATAAAGGGAGCGGAACACAAGATTGGGCTATTTGCAGACGATATTATAGTTTACCTTGAACAACCAGATGAATCAATAATGGAAATGATGAACTTGATAGAAAGTTTTGGAAAATTATCAGGATACAAGATAAACATAACAAAAACACAAATACTGACATTCCACTATAACCCTCTAAACCAGATAACCGATAAGATCAAACTAAACTGGAAACAAAAAGAAATAAAATACCTTGGAGTGAACATACCTAAAGATCTAAGCAAAATCTATAAAGCAAACTATGATAGATTGGAACAAGAAATAAAAAAAGATATTGATAGATGGTCAATCTTAAATATGGATCTGAATTCAAAAATTGAGACAGTCAAAATCAGCATACAACCTAGATTACTTTACCTCTTCCAGGCTCTACCAACAGAGATTCCAGATGCCCAGTTCTCAAAGTGGGACAGGATGATATCAAGATTTGTTTGGGGAGGTAAAAAGCCAAGAGTGAAATATAAAACTCTCCAGTTACCAAAAGAGAAAGGAGGCATGGGCCTACCGAGTCTAAAGGAATATTATTACTCAGCACAAATAAGATATATCATATGTTGGTGCGACGAAGGATATGAGGCAAAATGGAAAGAAATGGAAAAGGAAATTGAGGGACTCCCAGTACAAAGCATAATAGGAGATAAAGATGCATATAAGCAAATCAAACAAATAGACCCAATCACTAAATTTACTTTAGAACTGTGGTATAAAATAGTACAAAAGTATAATATAAAGGAAGACATAAAACTATTGAAATGGGTAGCATTTGACAGTCAGTTTGAACCGGCAAAGCAAGATAGGGGATACAAAAATCCGGTGAACAAGGGAATCACAGCATGGGGCAATATCGGAAAAAAAGATCTTGGGAGCTTTGTAAACATCAGAAGAAAATTTAAACTAGAAAGATCGGAATTCTTCAGATATCTGCAGATGAGAGACTATTATATGAAGAAGATTAGGCATAACCTCCAAACAGATGTGAGCGAGATTATACAATTCATTTTAAGTTCATATGCAGGAAATAAAATAAGAATTATTTCAAAGCTATATCAGAAACTTACGGCAAACAAACATTCAAGTAACTATATAAAGGAGAAATGGGAGAAAGAGCTCAATTTAAACATAACAGAAGAAAGCTGGCAGGAAATATGGAAAACACAACACACATCAACAAATTCAAGGACATGGAGGGAATTTGGACGGAAAAACCTGATTCGCTTTTTCATTACACCACAGATTCAAGGAAAATATACAAATACCCAATCTTTATGCTGGAGGGGATGTGGGGCTCAAAATGCAGACCACTCACATATGTTTTGGAAATGCAGCAAAATCTCATCATTCTGGAAATCTATACATGTGACAATACAGAGAATATTAGGATATAATATACCAATGAACTGTAACTTGATGTATTTATGTGATCTTAAAAGAGACAATGTAATACAGGCTGAGGACAGATATCTAGTTAAAATCTTGTTGATTGCATGAAAAAAAACAATCACAAAAAAATGGCGATCAGAAGCTCTTCCTGACCAAGAGCAATGGACTGACATTGTTGAGGACATACGTATGATGGAAAAACTAACATATCGACAAAGAATGCAAGAAGGACTATATGAAAAAAATGGCGGAAATGGACACACTACAAAGTGCAACAACGAGACAGAAATTGAAAGAATAACCAAAGACACTGGAAAAACCAGAAGAATTAAGAGATGGAAACTAAAAACTTGATGCTCCAACATTTGTCCCCCCCCCTTTTTTTTTTTTCTTTCTTACTGTAGCCCCTTTGTTTTTTAAATGTAGACTGTGATCTGAATGCAATATATATAATGAAAAATGAATAAAAATGTAAGTTACAAAAAAAAAAAAGTCTGTGCTGATTCAGCTCGTCGTCTCGCCTGTTCTATTCTCTCTACACTGGTGACCCTTGACGTGCAATGGAAGACTAGGCGAACACCCCGGAGACAAGCCGGAGAGGAAGCGCCAGCACCACGTGCACTGTTTCAGTCACACTCCCAGACTTTTGGCTGCATGACCCGACAGCGTGGTTCCTCCACACAGAGGCTCAGTTCGCTCTCCGCGGGTTAACGGCGGATGACACCAGATATTACTACGTGATTGCTGCGCTGGAAGCACGCACAACACAGCAGGTGGCAGGCCTGCTCCAAGAGCTGTCAGCCCACAGTAAATATGAGGCGCTCAAGAAGACGCTGACCCAGTGCTACACGCTCTCGGACTGCAAGACGGCAGAAAGGCCCCTGACGCGCTCTGAGTTAGCGGACAGGTTAGCAGTCGAGTTGATGGAGAACATGTTGGTGTTAATGGGCAGAGATGGTGAGCCGTTCCTGTTCACCCACCTGTTCCTCAGAAACCTCCCGACAGCAGTGAGAGCGATCCTCGCCAACTCACCACTGCTGGCGACACAGAACTACCGCGCACTAGCGCAAGAAGCGAACCGGATCATCCTGGCGACCAGAACCTTCACCGTGAATGCAGTGGCGCAGGAGCCCAGAGAGACGACCAGCGAGGGCGAGGAGCCGCTGATGGCAGCCAGTGCAGATGCCAAGAAGCACAGGAAGGACACAATCTGCTTTTATCACCGCCTGCCACCGTGCCAATTCAAGTGGTCGGGAAACACCAGGATCGGCAGTCAGTAGCAGCTGCGACCACCAGTGAGAGAGATAAGCTGCTCTATGTCACGGACTCATGATCGGGGAGACGGTTCCTGGTGGACTCCGGCTCCCAGAAGAGCCTCATCCTGCCGTTCAACTCGGACAGGCTGGCTGGAAGTAGCGGTCCCGAGTTGGCAGCCGCCAACGGCTCTGACATTAAGACATTTGGTGAGAGGACACTAACTATGTTTGCATGGCTGTAACTTCCAGTGGACCTTCGTCATAGCAGCATGTAACTCCCCCATTTTGGGTGAAGACTTTCTGTGTGCGCATGGTTTATTAGTTGATGTTGCTAATTGACGCCTGGTTGATGCTCTTTCTCTTGATTCTCTGCCCTGTACAGCTCGAGGAGCCGGGTCGACAAGGCTTGCCAATGTCACAGCTCCAGGGGGTAAGTTCCAACAGTTACTCGCCCAGTTCCCAGCACTCACGGTTCCAACATTTTCAGTGGCTGTCACCAAGCATGGGGTCGAGCACTTTATTACCACCAAGGGGCTGCCCGTTTTCGCGCAACCTCGGCGCCTGGACGCAGCTGAACTGGCCAGCGCGCGCGAGGAGTTCGCCAACTAGGAGAGGTTAGGCACCATCAGGCACTCAAACAGCCCCTGGGCGTCCCCGCTGCACATGGTGCCTAAAGCCGACGGGTCGTGGCCACTATGTGGCGATTTCCGGCAATTAAACAACACTACAAAACACGATCGCTACCCGATCCCTCATATCCAAGATTTTTCCGTCCACCTGACCGGGGCACACATTTTCAAGGTGGACCTGGTCCGCGGTTACCACCAGGTCCCGGTGCGAGCAGAAGACGTACCCAAAACAGCGGTGATAACTCCGTTCGGCCTTTTCAAGTTTCTGCGCATGCCGTTCGGGTTAAAAGGCGCGGCGCAGACCTTCCAATGAATGATGGACGCGGTGCTGCGCGATCTGCCTTTTGTTTTCGTCTACCTGGATGACATCCTGGTGGCCAGCGCATCCAAGGACGAGCACGTCGCCCACCTCAGGAGGGTTTTCCAGAGGTTGGAAGCGCACAGTTTAATAATCAACCCAGCAAGTGCCAGTTCAGGGCAACAGCGATCGACTTTTTGGGCCACCACATCTCGCCAGAGGGCGCGATCCCGTTACTGGACAAGGTGCACACGGTGACAGAATTTCCACGTCCTCAGACGGTAAGGGCGCTTCCAAGAGTTTTTAGGGATGGTTAATTTTTACAACCGTTTCCTCCCCCGTGCAGCCCAGCTGATGCAGCCATTGTATGCTGCACTTAAAAAAAAAAAAAGAGACCTGCGGACAGCATCGACTGGACTCCCAAGCGGGGTCAGGCTTTTTCAGATGCCAAAACAGCGCTAGCGAAGGCCGCATTACTGGCGCACCCAGATCCGTCGGCACAGATAGCGCTCACTATGGACGCATCGGACGTGGCCATAGGGACCGTGGTGGAGCAGTGCGTCGCAGGTTCTTGGCAGCCGCTCGCCTTTTTCAGCAGGTCTTTGCGCGACAATGGGCACAAATACAGCGCATTCGACAGAGAGTTGCTGGCTCTCCACCTAGCAATATGCCATTTCCAGTTCTGGCTGGAAGGGCGCAGCTTCCCCGCGTTTGTGGACCACAAGCCACTAACGTACGCCATGGCCAAGGTTTCGGAACCACGGTCGGCCTGGCAGCAACGACAACTGCCCGCAATCTCGGGAGTTTACGACCGACATTCAGCATGTGGCTGGTAAACTCAACGTGGTGGCAGACTGCCTCTCACACACATTGGTGTCCCCAGTCTACGTAGGAATAGATTCCACCGCCATGGCTGCGGAGCAAGCCAGGAACGCGGACGTTTGCGCGCTCCAGTCTGGACCAACAGGGTTAAGGCTGGAGAGCAGGATACTGCAAGACGGGGAACCCCCCTCCCCCACTCTATGATGTCTCCACAGGCCACCTGCGCCCGGTGGTCCCGCACGCTTGGCGCCATCAAGTTTTCGACTCGGTTCACTCCCTGGTGCACCTGGGAGTGCGCGCTTCAGTCAAACTGGTGGGGGTGAAATTCGTCTGGCCGCGTTTACGTAAAGAGATGAAAGAGTGGGCAGCGGCTTAGGTCGCATGCCAACGAGCCAAGGTGCACAGGCACACAAAGGCTCCCCTCGAACCATTCCACATCCTGGCTAAGAGGTTCGACCACATCCACCTGGTGGGGCCCCTCCCGCAGTGGCAGGGGTTTACGCATCTCTTGACAGTCGTGGACCGCACCACGCGCTGGCCCGAAGCGGTGCCGCTAGCTTCTACCACGTCTGCGGAAGTAGCACGCGCTTTTTTGGCAACTTGGGTGGCACACTTCCGCGCTCCATCAGACGTCACGTCCGACAGGGGCCCTCAGTTCATTTCCGACCTCTGGTCCGCGATGGCCTGGAGCCTGAAGGTCAACATTCACCACACTACCGTGTACAACCCCCAGGCCAACGGGTTATGCAAGCGTTTTCACAGGTCACTTAAAGCAGCACTCAGGGCTTCGCTTACGGACGCAAACTGGGTGGACCGTCTGCCGTGGGTTCTTTTAGGGTTGCGTTCCGCACCGAAGGAGGATTTGGCAGCCTCCCCGGCAGAACTAGTTTCTTCTCAACCACTGCGGATCCCTGGGGAATTTTTGTCCGACAACCCCGCACCCAAGGCCGAGCCGTCCCCGCATTCCCTATGTGGCGCAGAGGTGGGGAGTGTACCGGGCCCGGCCGACCACTGTTTTCCCCGCGCATTCGTCCCAAAAAGCTTGAGGAATGCATCGTTCGTGTTCGTCAGGCAGGATGCACACCGGACCCCGTTGCGCCCACCATACGACGGGCCGTTCAGAGTGTTGGAACCTGGGGCGAAACATTTCGTGTTAAGACTTGGGGGGGGGGGGGGGATGCAGAGAAACCATCTGCATTGACAGGCTTAAGCCCGCGTTTGTGTTGGCAGACGAACAGGTGGTGTTGGCCTGAGCTCCCCGGCATGGACGCCCCCCGTTGGGGGCTCCGCAAGTTCGTGACTCGTCAGCAGGGACAGGAATGATTGTTGAGGATGTGTTTTCTCCCCCTCCCATTGTTCCCCTTACAGACGGACGTGCCTCCCAGAGTGCCCCATTGGCAGAGCAGCGCCAGCGCCTCAGAGCCAGCAGACCCCCCCCCCCCCAAAATTACAGCCACTATGGACGTTGGCTGAAGCCCAAAGGACGGGGGGAGGGGGGTTAAGGCCCACTGTGGGTGTTCGGGGGGCTAGGTGTTAGATTCTCCACCCAGAGAATGATAGCCCAAGAAAAGAGGCTGACGGGGGAGGGGGGGTTCCAGACAGAGCAGCAGAGGTGGAATACCCCCCTGGGAGAAGTGAAGACTCTGGCTGCCAGGAGAAGGAAGAAGCATGGCACCAGCATACTGTTATGCTAATGCACCGTGCGGGCTTTTGTCTTTTAAAAGCTTGCACGGTGTATTGACGTGTGAGCCCCAGGCTGCTAGGCAAGACATTAAAGGTATAAAAGGTAGATGCCCTGCGGCCTGGGAGCTCTTCTTGTGAATGCAACTGTTAAGAGAGAATAAAGTCTGTGCTGATTCAGCTCGTCGTCTCGCCTGTTCTATTCTCTCTACAATATAAGTATTATTTAAATTAGTGTTTAATTTAAACACACAATTATTTCACATTATGTATTTAATTATCTCATGGTTCCTGTGCTTCAGTGTGTTCATGGATTTATTTTATCTGTCAACCTCATAGTGTATGTATCTATTCATTTGATTTTGTCACTTCTGGCCCTCTATATGTGACAACTTGGTACTTTTAAAGCAACATATTTGCAATGACCCGTGCATTTATTTCCAATATACTTTAATAAAACAAATGGAACAGAAATGTTGCAAGTCACATGGAATGTTACATTTTCCAGCTTATTCCACTTGAAACAAGAGCACTATGAGGCGAGTGCAATATCCCCCGCCTCTGTTTTCTTTGACCATCCCAATTCTTACTGACGGACAGCAGTTTTCAGCTTTTCAATACACTTACCGCTTATTATCATTTGCAGAACCAAATAATAATAAGCCCATCATCCACGAATATACAACAAAGTATACAACCTACACTTGTAGGGCAGGATCCCGAGGTGAACCTGTGTACCAAGTTTGGTGACCCCAGAGAGCTTTACACGTTCTATAGTAAGAGATCATAGGGAGCGTCAACCTTGACCGATGACCTTTTGACCCCAAACCTGTAGTCAGAGGTCATGGTCTCGGAGTGAACCTGTGTGCCAGGTTTGGTGGCAATAGCTTTCTTTGTTGCTGAGATATAGTTTATAAGCCATGTTGATGTTGACCTTTGACCTTGCGATCCCAAAACCACAGTCACACTTCAGGGTCACAAGGTGAACCTGTATACCACGTTTGGTGGCCCTAGCTTTACTTGTACAGTAATAAGACATAACGAATATTAACCTTGATCTTTGGACCCCAAACCCATAATCAGAGGTCAGGATCCCAAGGATCCCCTGACCTGATCCTGAAACACCATGCTGACGTTCGACTTTTCCTGAATTTAGGAGGATTTATGATCATTTTGTATTTCATATTTATTTAATATATTTATTTCATATTTATTTTGTACTGTGTAGCAAGTTTCGTGACCCTAGCTTTCTTTGTTGTTGAAATATAGTTTATAAGCCACTTTGATGATGACCTTAGTTATCTAATTTCACTTGTTTATTAGTCAATAAGTTCTCATTGTTGTGTATAGGTTCTGAAGGCACCCGTGCACAACAACAGCAAATTATTTGCAATTTTTTGGACAATTAAGAAGTTAAATTAAATAATGTCCTACAAAAATTTGAACATATTAGGGCACCCTTGAAAAACACTGGCCTCAAGTGCTCCAAAATTTCCTGGTAGACGACTGCGCTGACTTTGGTCTTGATAAAACACAGTAGACAAACACCAGCAGATGACCTCTGTTCAGATAAAAGTAAATTTTGCATTTCATTTGAAAATCAAAGTCCTGGGGTCTGGAGAAAGAGTGGAGAGGCACATAATCTAAGTTGCTTGAGGTTTAGTGTGAAGTTTCCACAGTCAGTGATGACTTCGGGAACAATGTCATCTGCTGGTGTTGGTCCACTGTGTTTTATCAAGACCAAAGTCAGCACAGTCGTCTACCAGGAAATTTTAGAGCACTTCATGCTTCCCTCTGTTGACAAGCTTTATGGAGAAGCTGATTTCATTTTCCAGCAGGACTTGGTACCCCCCTACACACTGCCAAAAGTATCAAAACCTGGTTTAATGACCATGGCATCACTGTGTTTGATTGGCCAGCAAACTCTCCTGACATAAACCCCATAGAGAATCTATGGAGGATTGTCAAGAGGAAGATGAGAGACACCAGACCCAACAATGCAGATGAGCTGAAGGTCACTATCAAAGCAGCCTGGACCTTCATAACACCTCAGCAGTAACACAGGCTGATCACCTCCATGCCACGCCATATTGATACAGTAATTAATCCAAAAGGAGCCCCAACCAAGTATTGAGTGTGCACATGGACATACTTTTCAGTCGGCCAACATTTCTATTAAAAAGCTATTTTTTAAAATTAATTTTATGTAACAGTCTAATTTTTTGAGAAACCGAATTTGAGGTTTTCATGGGCTATAAGCCATAATCATCAAAATTAAAATAAATAAACACTTGAAATATTTCGCTCTCTGTAATGAATCTATATAATATTTGGGTTTCACTTTCTGAAATGAGTGACAAAAAATATTGAACTTTTTCACGATATTCTAATTTTTTGAGCTGTACCTGTAGAATATCACTGCAGTAAAAACTGGAAAAAAGCATCTGCTTTAAAATTTGGAATTCTTCCCACAACTTTTAGTGCAAAAAACACTCTAAAAATATTGCAACTTTTTAAAAAAGCTCCCGCAAATTCAGGCTTTTTGGCCCGCAACAATCATAAAAACATCCCGCAACATCCTGGAGGGCCTGTTCATTGCAATGTTTATTGCATAAAACGCAACTTTAAACGGTACGTTACAGCATAAAGTTCCTTTCGCTAGACGTTCGCATTTGTTAGTATCCGCTAGTAGACGTGTTAGCATCCGGATGCTAACGGTGGTGGCTATATGTTCTTTGGTCATATTGTGGGTGACCCCCACAGCCTACGGACAAGCAGAGCGCTCAGCTGGAGCAATTAGCATAACAGTGAGATCTATGGACTGATATCATTAGGCAGCCTCTCCTTCCTGCCAGTAATCCTGCTTTTGATATGCGTGACTCTCATGTAAATGTCCCATGCTTTCCTGCTGTACTGTGACGCTAATGTGCCATGCATGCATTGTCTAGCTGGGTATATAAGTGACTGAATATCGCTTGCTCATTCTCTTTCTGACTACACACATTGCCTGTTTGCTGACTAGAGACACAGGGCTCCTCCAGCGCGCTCTCACAGCGCTGGGGTGAGCTCTCGTGATGGTGGATGAATAAAACTCCCTTTTAAACTTCACTTCGCCGTGCCTTATTTTACCATCCGCCACAATATAAGCATAATTAGCATAGCTGACTACATTCTATTCATCTTAATTTAAAATCTCAATCACGTTCCTTGTCTTGGGTGTGCTGGTTCTGCATGATGTGGAATGCTTTCTGCTGAGACACAGTAACATCCAACGTCGTAGCATGCTAGCTCTCCCGCTCGGCTTTACCATGTACACACTGCACAGTGTTTTCCTTCAGTTTGAGCTTGAAATGATTCCAGATTTGGGACACTTTTGTCATTTTTTTTTTTTTTTTTTTAATTTTCTTCCTCTTTGCTGGCCCATCACTATGTCACTCTTCCATGGCGCCGTTTATTAAATCCGTGTTTTGTTTAGGTAGTGTGATCGGAAGGTCATACAGACTGGAAGTGCTACATTAAACGACACGTTGACGAATAAATTTTGGATTGGGAATTTTTTATAACCGAATTATTCGAGTAATCGTTGCAGCCCTATTATTCACTCAATGTAAAAATGATTTTGTTGCTGAAATTTCTCTGTAGTATTATCTTCTCTGCTGATTTTCTCTGCTCTAGCTAAATAGTGAACTTAAAAAAATGTACCATGTTCAGTGGCAGTTTGATCATTATTATTAATACTATTTTTATATGTATGACAAGTTATAAGCTAAGGGGTAGTTTTTGACTGTTAATGTGATTTCTTTTTGTCACTTAAATAATAGTAATAATAATAATTTACATTTATAGCCTGTGTGAGGAGGTCATGTTGTAGTAGACCAACCTGCAGTGTTTGAGCTTCGGTGGACACAGCGGAGACAGTCCGAGATTTAATGACAGCAATGCATCCGAGTAAATCAGCAGCAAGGGGTGAAGACAGGGGGACAGAAGCAGAAGATCACGGACAAGCCATGGTGACACAGACATGTTCTGAGGGAGGCCAGGAGTGACCGAGGAATCTTCACAGAGCCAAAGAATTGCTTGCTAGCAGGGCTAGGCTAGCACTGTTCAGAAGGCAAGTCTGCTGATCACCGGGGTACAGGCAACAGCTGAGCGACCAGGAAGGTGAATACACACAGCCATACGTAAACAGTCCACAAACTGACAAGATTATCTAGGTCCAAAAAATAAAATGCTAAAAATGCTTGTAGGTTGTTTTTTTTACTTTTTCCTCTGTAAATTTGTTTTTACCTAAATGTGCAACTATTTTCTTCATAAATGTGTAATTTTTTCTTGTAAAATTATGACGTCTTGTACATTTGAAACTTTGTTATTAATTTGTGGATTATTTTATAGCTATTTTTTGTCTATTTTATAATGACACTCAGCATCGTCTCAGCATCAGGGAAGTCAATAATTAAAGTGTGATCCTGAAGACAAGATGCATTTCTACATTATCAGCTTCTTTTTTAATGCTGATCATGGTTGCTATGGATTAAAACAGCATTACTGATTTTCCTGGAGGTAAACAGTAGCCCTGTGTAACAGCAACAGTAGAAACAAGGAGCGTGGTCCAAAACGTTGTAAAACTGTGAAAATGTACATTTCTGTCACCAAACTGTAACGCTGACCAAAGCAGGGCACGGCCATTCTGTGGGTACAGTTTTCTCCTGTCCTTCGAAAAGCTCCACATTAAATATGCTTGATGCACACTTGTGATAAATCTTCCTACATCTACTGCAATCATATACTGAAAATGCAAACAGGACGAGAAGGAGCCACGTTATCTAAAACCAGAAATACGTCACATCATTCAGTGCAAGTAGGCCATGGCAACTGTACGCAGGCAGAAGAGGAGCTCCTGTGGTCACTACTTCTGGAAGAAGAAGCTAAAAAAAAAATAAAATGTGACCACGGAGCGAGAATGTCTCCTTCATCTTTGTATGCTGCGCCTGTGGCGCCACCTTTGGAGCAGAAGTGTGGATACCGGTGAATTTGCAAAGTAAGCATGCTAGCTTGTGTAAATGTTTTAAATAAATCATAAGGAAAAAAACTATTTTTGTGAGTGCCTGCTCTCCTTTTTATAGCAGGCAGTATAATTTCCCCCAGGTTTACAGCCTTGGGGGTGGGGCAACGTGAAGGTCAACAGCGACAAACTCTTAAAGGAATCATGGTGTTCATAAGTTCATTTTAATAACAGCAGTGGGTATAAATTTAAGATTGTATGATCAGAGGTGCGTATATTAGCCAGAAATTGTACTTGTGTAAAAGCAGTGTTGTCTTCTGAAATTAAGAATTAAAAGAAGACACCCAAAAAATGACTCACTGAGTACGAGTACTAAAGCACCTGCTGAAGCACCTGAAGCACCTGCTGAAGCACCTGCTGAAGCACCTGCGTAATGACTCAATCTTGAAAGTTTGAGGATTTCTCCAAAATTTATAACCATTTTCTTGTAGTTTTTTTTTTTTTTTACTTTCTTCCTCTGTAAATTTGTTTTTACCTAAATGCGCAACTATTTTCTTCATAAATGTGTAATTTTTTCTTGTGAAATTATGACTTCTTGTACATTTGAAACTTTGTTATTAATTTGTGGATTATTTTATGGCTATTTTTTGTCTATTTTACAATTAAATTACTGTTTGTGGTAATTTTTTTTTCTCATAATTTAAACTTCTGATCATAGTTTTGCAGAGCCAGAATAGAATAATTTCAGCTCTGATTTCAAAGAATCTATATTTTTACAGTTTTTTAGAACACTCCTCACCATCCAGACAAGAATAAAACCTCCCTCAATGTGAATTAAAAGGGACAATTCTCTCTTTTTTCCAGGTTGGGGGCGTGCCCCCCCCCCTTTATTTGTGCATATGCTGAGATGGAAACAACTTTTTATGGTGCCTGTGGCAAAGGCTCTTAGCTTTATAACTGAAAATAACCTCCACACATTCAGCCACGGTGCAGCATTTTGACATCTTGGCTTTGGCAGAAAGCAGCTAAAACTTCATTTACATTCTTAGCAAAAATATTATGTCAGCTGAGCGAGGCACACATGGCACAATGGCAGTCAGCCAGCTGTATAAGATAAGATAAGATAAGATAAGATAAGCCTTTATTAGTCCCACAATGGGGAAATTCCAGGATTGCAACAGCACAGGGATAGCAACACTCAGAGCAACAATCAGAAGGCAAGAAAAAACAAGAGCAGCTAGTATACATATGTACATATTAATATAAATATATATATATACAGTATATAGACACATAGTGCGGAGCATTGTGGTTGGTGGATGTGCAGCAGAAAGTCTAAGCTCTCTCTCCGCAGATGGGGCGGGCCAGCTGGATGTCTTTGAGCATGATGGTGACCCTCTTGGCGTGGATGGCGCACAGGTTGGTGTCCTCGAAGAGACCCACCAGGTAGGCCTTGCTGGCCTCCTGCAGAGCCATGACGGCGGAGCTCTGGAAGCGCAGGTCGGTCCTGAAGTCCTGAGTGATCTCCCTCAACAGGCGCTGGAAGGGCAGCCCACGGATGAGCAGCTCCGTGGACCTCCGGCAGCGACGGATCTCTCTCAGAGCCACGGCACCGGGCCTGCGACGGTGAGGCCTCCTCACTCCGCCAGCGGCCGGAGCGCCTTTTCGAGCAGCCTTGGTGGCCAGCTGCTTCCTGGGGGCTTTTCCTCCAGTAGATTTACGGGCGGTCTGCTTGGTTCTTGCCATCGCTCTTTATTATTCTGTCTTATATTTCCTGCATGCCCCCCAAACTCCAGCCCGGCACCCGCATCGCTCCCGCTTCAGCTCTCCCGGTATGTCGAGCCTCTCCGTTAGCACTGGGTGGCGGCCGAGTGCTAGCTAGTTCCTCCCCGCTGCATCGTCTCCCGCTGTAAACAGAGGCTCCGTCCGCCGACTCGGGAGACCCCCGGGGTGATCTGTGTGTCCGTGATACACATAGAGTGAAAGGTGTGCCGGATCAGAAAGAAGAAGGAAGATAAAAAGACTCAGAATTGAGCCGCTGTTGCAAAAGGCAGCCAACTCGTGTGGCGCCAGAATGGAACGGAACGAAACGGAATGGAACGGAAGTTCCGGCGCCACACGTATAGGGACTACAGTTGCAGCACACTGACAAAGAGTGGAAATGAATCTGACAAATTAAATTAATTTTGAAGCTGCAGCAGACAAGTGTGTTTGCCACAATTACACAAACATCACAGCGTCTCAGAGTGAGAAGAAATAGAGCACTTTTTTACTCCCACACAGAGTCAGCAGTGCTCCAGCTGTCTCAGCTGCTGGAGACAACGGTTCAGCGTGGTCCTTGTTCATCTCCTAACGAGCACCTCTACTCCTCTGTTTCTGTGACAGTTCCCGTCGAAAAAAAAGCAAACAAAAACACACACGTGGCACTCTTCAATGTGAAAAAATTTGGCAGACTAATTATTGCATTTTGCAACCCAGTTCATGAAAACAGAGGACAAGAGCAGCAACCACTGAACTATAGATTGTGTATTCCAATCAGCCACCAATTTGTACCAATTTTGACATGGGGCGACAAAATTAAATAGGCTACTTGGAAAAAATGCCCGTGACTCATCTAATTAGTAGCAGCCAGCATCAAAGCAGTCATGGCGTTCATGGATTTATTACTTACCCAGACCTGGAGCAGGAAAAATGCTGATACGTTTGTCTGCTTTTTAGGTGGTAAATGTGGTATATTACCCTAATATGACGGTAGGGGAAACACTGCATAGTTTCCCCTACCATCATATTGGGATCTGTGTCAAGCCAGGATTTCCACTGGTAACATTTGTGCGTGGTGGACGCAGGACGCGACGCCAAAAACTGTGCCGCTATGCTATGAAAAAAATATGTAATTAAAAAAAGAATCACACAGGAGACAATGTGTTTATCATATATAAAGTACAGAATTTACAGAAAATGTAAATCAGGGCTATATATAAACATATATCTATCTCATTATCGGGTACCAAGTTAATCCCTTCCACAGCATGTGGGCCACCATGCGGTGTATGGGGCAGCGCCTACCTCCATTTCTCTGACCCGAGGCCGCACAGCTACCATGAGTAGTGAAAGCTACGGGGGGGGGGGGGGGGGGGGGGGGGGCAGTCCTCGGGTAGCTCTGTGTGTTAACTTTCCTTTCCCCATTCTATTATGCTGAGCACCAAGCTAGAAAGCAGAATACCATTTTTATATGGTCTTTGGTATGACCCAGCCAGAATTTGAACCCACGACCTCCCAGTTGTAATCTCGGGTATAAGCCTGCTTATATTGGGATATGAAATTCTGGTCATATTGCACAGCCCTATTCTGCATTATCTAAAGTGTGCAAATTGTGAAAAAATGCAACATGATGGAGGGCAGAACAACAGTGCTTTTGTGTGGACCTCCAGAGACAGCCCTGTCAATGGCTATGTTTACATGGACACAAGTAACCGGATTAAAAGCCTGATCGGAATAAAAATGCTTCATGTAAACACGGCAATCTAACCCGATCACGCTCATTTGGATCAAAATTTCATTCTGATTGAGACGGGTGGGTTATGCCAATTGTTAATCCGAATAGTGTGCATATAAACACTTATTCCGAACACAGGGCAGAAAATATGTTTACTGCGCATGTCTGTACACCAGCCGCACGTCGACGTGACGTATTTCCACCTTAGCAGCAGCTAGCGGAAAACATAGCAGGAGTAAAACAAAACTGGTCTGTATCGTCCTGCTGTCTCCCTCTGTTGGTCATATGCAGAAGTATGTATTTGTAGCTTCATTACAGAGACCAGCAGAAGCAAAAGTACAGTCTGAATAACACAATACAGGTCCATTTCAACACGAAGCGGGGCTTGCTAACACCGTAAGGTGCTGCTTCTTCTACTATTTTCGGAATGTCGAAATGTCGACGTGCGCATGTCAAAATGATTTATTCCGTTCAAATGTGTGACACATGGAAACGCATGTCCTAATCAGATCAGCTTTTTCACGATCCATGTAAGCAGTAAAATTCTGATCTGAATTGTAATCAGATTGAAGAAATTTTGCCCGTGTAACCGTGGCCAACCAGGACCAGCGGCCAGGCTGCTGTTTCTGAGGGCCGCTGACACTCCTGCAAAAAAAGCTTTAAAGCTCTTCTGAGGCTCAAACAACCAGTTTGTGTCATAACTGTTTAACGAATCACTTCTCAACAAAGTCATTAACTGGTGTGACTAACCTAGGCGCTGCACTTTAAGTCAGTTTGCGGCGATGCACATCCAAATCCTGCCATCATGTCACTGCAGCCTGCTGGCTGCTGTACAATCATCCGCAAGCATTTTATGACAAAGTTTACCTGCTTTGCAAAGAAGATGTGGTCAAGTCTCGAGTCCTGAACGATGGACCCTGCAGGCTCCTCACCCGGTTGCCACTTGAACAGGAAAATCAACCCGTGAACTGGTCTGGAAAAGAACGGGTGCATTACACACGTGCCATTTCAGAGGACGGCTGCAGGATCAACACAGGTGTCAACATACTTCAAGTTCTCAAAGTTCTCTGGATCCATACTCCAGATCTCTTCAACCTGGGCTCCTCTGCAGCCTGACAAGTGAAGCATTGAACACTGATCAATACGGTCAATAACAGCTGCTTTACAAACCAACAAATGCTGAGAATTAAAAAAAAAAAGCCAGCGAAGTGGGGCTTCATTTCAGCCGTGCCCTGTTCTGACGGCTAATAAACTAGCTGTGTGAGCTAGCTGCACAATTATAACATGCAACGTTTACAAGCATAGCTCTAATACGTCAGCTGCGAATCGGCACACCGTATAAAAGTTTCAAATTGTGCCCACAACTGGGCTCTCGGGTGTACGGCAGCTACCATTAGCGTTATGGCAGCAGCTAGCTAGCACGCAGCATCGCAGTGAATGAGCAGCTAGCTTTAAATGCGCCCAGTCACTCACCGAAGCCTTTAATGAGCTCCGTGAACACCCCGGGGTCACTCTCCATCAGACACCACTCTCCCGCGCTTCCAGCCATCCTCAGCACTATTGTTTCCTGATCTTTAGGTACACATAAACAGAACACTACTAGCTTAGCCGCGCACACGCTAGTCAGGCTAATTTAGCCCAAACACCGGAGTGACCTCGACGTAGTTCGGCGGCGATAGCGTTGAGCGCGCAGGTTGGTGTCGCGGCGTACACCGTGAGGACGGAGACATGTACACCTATAAAGTTTTGCGAATAAAAGGATTTATACGACATTTGTAAGAGTATTTATTATGGAAAACGAAATTTGAGGACGATAGCTGTTATTTCGGATAAAAAAACAACCAATACCCGCCCCTAAAAAGCTGCGTGGACTAAATCAAGCACTCCTTTTAATAATGAATGAAACGAAATCTATTTTAAAATCGTGTCTGTGTAGAAAGAGCCCCATACTAACCAAAATTACTAATCTGTGATTATAACTATTCCTGTGTAATAATGCATGCATCTCTTATCATTATGGGTTGACATTCAGGTATGTCACATAAACTATAATGACACAAAAAGAGAAATGTTTTAGCACCTAATCCAGTTTGTATTGTTGACTTGGGTGTTGACTTACACAACATAGCTGAACTGAAATCAGCTTCTTCCTGTCTCTCTTTTTTAATAATTATTGTCAGAACAAAGTAATAACAAACGTTGTAGCGATAACGTCTGGTCAGTAGGTGTCACTCTCACTCTTGCTCCACTGATATTGTGCTGGTTGCCAGGTTGAGACAAATAGTCCCTCCAGGATTTTGCAATGTTGCCATCTCACCAGTTCACGCAAATTCAGCAATCCCACAATTTCTACGTGACTTTGCAACTTTATCCAATCACAGCAGCTTTCCCGCAATTTTGGGTAATTGTCATCATTTTCCACAAATTTCACTAATTAAATTTGTCCCCAAGTAGTGCTCAAACACCACCAGTCTAACCAATCAAATGCTTTCCTACAAAGCACTCTCACAATCTTGTTTGCAGTGATGGTGTGGTGATTTAAAAAAAAGAAAACTCATCCATGAGCTATCCCACACCGTCCGTTCCTTTGTCTCCTCCCACCCGCCGCTGGACGTCACCCCACACATCTGCACTGACCATCTGAGCTGAAGGGCCCAAGGGGCTGCTTGTTAGTGGGGAACAAGCAGGTAAGGGCAGCGGCCGGGCACCCTACCCGGGACGACCCAGAGACCGACCCGGAGCCGCACGCAAACCCCAGCTAATCCCAGGAGAGCCCCCCCCCCCCTCCCTGTACAACTCAAACTCTTTTGAAAGCAAAGATTGCTCGCAGTTTTAATTTTCCAGCATCGTGTTAATTAATGTTAACGAGGCAGGTGTGTGTCAAGACTTGCAAACAGACATGGCAGGCAAGAAGTCAGGCACAGGAAGAGAGAGAATATGGTGTGATTTTTCAAAGTGAAATAGACTTTGATAGTCAATACAGAGGAACGGAATAAATGACTTACTGTTTCTCTGTGGCTCAGGACCAACTGCTCCGTGGACCGGTTAGTTAGTTAATCCCTTCACACCTGAAGGTGTATATGGGCGGCGCCTATCTCCGTTTCTCTGACCCTAGGCCACACAGCTACTGTAAGTAGTGAAAGCTACAGCGGGGGGGTCAGTCCTCTGGTAGCTCTGTGTGTAACTTTACTTTCCCCATTCCATTATGCGGAGCACCACGCTAGAAGGCAGAAAGCACCATTTTTATATGGTCTTTGGTATGACCCGGCCGGGATTTGAACCCCTGCCTCCCGGGTGTGGGGCGGATGCTCTACCAACTGAGCCACCACTCCGGTCCGTGGACCGGTTGGGGGTCACTATTTTAAGGGATCTTCATTTTAAAAAGAAGGTGCTGTCATAAATGTGTTCTACACTGTTACATGCATTCAGTGCCATTTAGCTGTTGGAATGGCTAATTCTTTGATTCATCTTATTTAAGTTCTTGACAAAAAATGCAATGTTGGTCATTTTTATGACAAATTTACCAAGCACTTAATTCTCACATAACTGCAGAATTCTATATTTTCTGTTAAAAGTTTTTCTGTATAGCAGAAGTTTCTGCTTAATTTACAAATAAGTCACTGTTTAATGGGGAATTTCTGGCAATCCTGTGGGCTTCTTGCAGTCTCATAGAACAGCAGTGCAGTAAACTATGGAAAAAACTGCTTTAAAATGTAAACTTCCTCCCACAACTTTCAGTGAGCAAAAGAACTTCTAGAAACAGCCACTTTTTAGAAAAGCTGCTGCAAATTCAGGCTTTTTGGGTCATCAGAAAACCAGCCCACAAAACCCTGGAGGGACTGAAATATCCACAGCTGACTGGTACGTAGCACAGACAGTTCACAGTATCCCTGGGTACTCCCGACATATGAGGACACCTGATATCAACCTACGGGAACTTAGATGATGCTCATCTTCAAATGAGAAAAACTTACAGGATTTGTGAGCAACATGTTCATGCTTCCTTGAGCAACTGAACGCTATGTGGCATAAAATATGCTGCTCTGGTGTTCCAACATCATCATCATCATTATCATAGCAGTCTGTCACGGGCGACAATGACCGTTTCATTTAGGTCTGATCAGATCCCTCTACGCAGCTCTGTCCCCCGCCCTCTGCTGCCAGGAACTCCTGACCCTGCAAACCCGAGCCGGTATGAGTGACCATTTCATGAGACTGCTTGCAAAGTATTTGAGTGCCGCTAGCTTTTGCTGGACTAGCGGCACATTCTTGTCGGATAGAGGTATTATCAGTATCAAGGACAGGCCAAGACAAACTGACTCCAGTATCTGTTGCAGTGACTGACCAGATGATAGGTTTGTTTATCTCTGCTCTTTGTGTAATGGTGCTTTTAAATTATATTGATAATCAAGCCATTCTCAAATATGCTGTGATTTACTTTAAATGTGTAGAAATCCTAAAACACATTGAAAACTGAATACAAGCTATAACTATCTAGGAATTATAGCACAATACCTCAATGTTCTCTATTCATTTCAGACTATTTCATGAACCACAAGAGCACCATAGAAATGTGACAACAAGAAGAAGTGGAGAAAAAAACCTGACAAGTAAAGAAAAGAGTGTTTATTTACAAACGGCTGATGAAAGTATATAACACTTTTCATTAAGAGCACAATAACCTGTGCTGCATTTACAGGGTTGCTCTTCAAATTAAAGATAATTACCTCAAATGAAATCCAGTGTTAAAAAATGACTCATTCACATTCAATAATGGCTAATGATTTTTTTTAATAAAACCACAAAAAAGTTCAGTCTTTTTCTTTAAAAGATGGCAGATAATAGTAGTAATAATAATAATACTTGATGAAAGTGTAAGTAATATAGCCGTCAGGTGTCTCTTGCTCTTGGACATATAAATAACAGCATCATGCTGAAGCAACGCACAACTTGCTGCATGAGGTCAAGCAAACATGTAACAAACACCGGACTGATGAAAACCAGAACGGTTAGTCATTTAGCTGCCTCCAACTGTCCACTGCCTGACCCTTCCGAGCCGCTGGCGCTGCAGCAGGGCGTGCACTGCTCTATGAGCGGCACCAGCTTCCCCTGCTGATGAAGCTGCCTGGTGTCGGACCCGCCGCCGATGCAGTTGCCGTTGACGAACACCCTCGGCACCTGAACAGAAGAATGACAGTCATGATCCCCGTTGTGAGACTAATTAAGGGTCATCTCATCGTCACTCAGCCATGCATTCATTTTCACGTCTGTCTTCACATTGCCTTCCTTCTGTATCAGTCTGTCTTTTCTGGCACATTTTTCTGACCCCATCACTCAACTGGGGGGAAAAACCTGTTTTGGTAATGGCAATGAGTGATGTGGAAACACTGCCCATGGTGATTTAATGCCATCACTGCACTCATGACAAAGCTGCAATGCATTGTGGGACACGCAGTTTGTGTTGCTGTACGCTCATGTGGCACAGAATCATATTTTTAAGAAAATCATATCCTTGTTGAACTCATGTAGGCCACATAAAATGACATGACAGGCCAGATTTGGCCCACGGGCCTTGAGTTTGACACGAGGTCTAGAAGTAGCAGCAAATTTAGTGAATAAAAGCCCACAACCTTGGCTGCAGACCCATGGGTGAGCAGCTGGGTAACTCCCTATTTAGCAGTAGCTAGGGCTGGGAATTATCAGTGAGTTTCAGAAGTGATTTAATTCTCTTTCAGAAAGTCCTAATTTGATTCAGTTTCAGCCTGAATAAATCAGATACAATAGCTATTCAGTCAGCAATAGAATTTCTGAAAGGCTGGATATTGTACCAGGAACCCTGTAACTTACACGTGGACAAAATTGTTGGTATCCCTCTGTTAATGAAAGAAAAAACCCCACAATGGTCACAGAAATAACTTGAATCTGACAAAAGTGGTAGTAAATAAAAATTCTATGAAAATTAACCAGTGAAAATCAGACAATGCTTTTGAATTGTGGTTCAACAGAATTATTTTAAAAAACAAACTCATGAAACAGGCCTGGACAAAAATGATGGTACCCCTAGAAAAGATTGAAAATAATGTGACCATAGGGACATGTTCAACCAAGATGTGTCCTCTAATTAACATCACAGGTGTCTACAAACTTGTAATCAGTCAGTCGGCTTATTTAAAGGGTGACAAGTAGTCACTGCGCTGTTTGTTGACATGGTGTGTACCACACTAAACATGGACCAGAGGAAGCAAAGGAGAGTTGTCTCAGGAGATTAGAAAGAAAATTATTGACAAGCATGTTAAAGGTAAAGGCTATAAGACCATCTCCAAGCAGCTTGATGTTCCTTTGACTACAGTTGCACATATTATTCAGAAATTTAAGATCCACAGGACTGTAGCCAACCTCCCTGGACGTGGCCGCAGGAGGAAACTTGATGAAGAATGGAAGAGATGGATAATACAAATGGTAACAAAAGAGCCCAGAACAACCTCTAAACACATTCATGGTGAACTCCAAGGTCAAGGTACATCAGTGTCAGATCACACCATCCGTCGTTGTTTGAGCCAAAGTGGACTTCATGGGAGATGACTAAGGAGGACACCACTGTTGAAAACAAATCATAAAAAAGCCAGACTGGAATTTGCCAAACTGCATGTTGACAAGCCACAAAGCTTCTGGGAGAATGTCCTATGGACAGACGAGACAAAACTGGAACTTTTTGGCAAGGCACATCAGCTCTATGTTCACAGACGCAAAAATGAAGCATATCAAGAAAAGAACACGGTCCCTACTGTGAAACATGGAGGAGGTTCTGTTATGTTCTGGGGCTGCTTTGCTGCATCTGGCACAGGGTGTCTTGAATCTGTGCAGGGTACAATGAAATCTCAAGACTATCAAGGTATTCTAGAGAGAAATGTGCTGCCCAGTGTCGAGACGGCTTGGTCTCAGTCGCAGGTCATGGGTCTTGCAACAGGGTAATGACCCAAAACACACAGCTAAAAACACCCAAGAATGGCTAAGAGCAAAACATTGGACTATTCTGAAGTGGCCTTCTATGAGTCCTGATCTAAATCCTATTGAACATCTGTGGAAGGAGCTGAAACATGCCGTCTGGAAAAGGCACCCTTCAAACCTGAGACAACTGGAGCAGTTTGCTCATGAGGAGTGGGCCAAAATACCTGCTGAGAGGTGCAGAAGTCTCATTGACAGTTACAGAAATGGTTTGATTGCAGTGATTGCCTCAAAAGGTTGTGCAACAAAATATTAAGTTAAGGGTACCATCATTTTTGTCCAGGCCTGTTTCATGAGTTTGTTTTTTTAAAATAATTCTGTTGAACCACAATTCAAAAGCATTGTCTGATTTTCATTGGTTAATTTTCATAGACTTTTTTATTTATTACCACTTTTGTCAGATTCAAGTTATTTCTGTGACCACTGTGGGTTTTTCGTTCATTAACAGAGGGGTGCCAACAATTTTGTCCACGTGTGTATCACTGGGGGGGGGGGGGGGGGGGTCTGATGACGCGCCTGCGTGATAGCGCCACAAGGCCACATTAAGACGAGGCAGCACAGACACACAGCATCACAGTGTCACAGCGCCACCACGCCAGCTTGTGTCGAAAGTGGAGATTTGAACCTCTCTCCCAGTTTTGAAACTGTGTTGATAAGGCAAGTAAAACCAGAGTTATGAGAAAATAATTACAGTCATGTTTTTACGGATATTTTCATCATGTTTGGTGCACGTTTGGAGCAGCAAAAAACGGTAAAAACAGAAAATGAAACGAAGCTAAAGTGCGGATTCAAAACACAATGTTTGTTGATAGACCCTGTATCCACCTTATTCCTGGGGGTGCCGCTGTAGGAAAGATTATGGGCGGAGCTTCCATTTTCGGCTGACCTAGTGTTAAATCAGTCAGTAAGAGCGGAGTAGCAGGGGCATTTAAATAACATTCATTACCTCCGCCAAGGAGGTTATGTTTTCATCGGCGTTGGTTTGTCTGTTTGTTAGCAAGATAACTCATAAAGTTATGGACGGATTTTCATAAAATTTTCAGAGATTGTCAGAAATGGGGTTTCCTACAGATGATTAGATTTTGGTGGTGATCCGGATCACCGTCCAGAAGAAAACCGCCATTACGGAAAATGCGATTTTCGTGAATAACTACTGAACCGCTAATCCTATCATTGTGAATCCAATCGCTAGTCATATGTTTTCATGGTCAAGGAATCTGAAAACGTACACACAAACACTGTATGGGGGGAACTGTGGCGCTTAGCGGAGGTCTGCGCTCTCCGAGTGCTTTTCTAGTTATATATAATGGACTATACATTAAAATTCATTTTAATGTATAGTCCACATATGTGTTTTGCACTCAAGTGGCAGCTAATTTCAGCACTTGTAGATTTTGTATTTTTTGAATGTTTTGGCGTAGTTCTGGTACTTGCTGGTGTTCGTGGTTGTGCCATAGACTGTAGAAATGGAGGCTTCTCACCAACGATGCGTTGATCATGCACTGAAAACTAACAAGGACTGGTGGTGTGATCGGTGGTACAGACGCAGCAGCACCAGGTATGTTTTCACTTGTATGAATGTCACAGATCTGACGTTTATGCATCATATATGTCACCAGATGCAAGGCTGCATGAAGTAAAATAATAAATAAACTAGAAAAGCACTTGGAGAGCGCAGACCTCCGCCAAGCGCCACAGTTTCCCCCATACAGTCTTCAGATTCCTTGACCATGAAAACATATGACAAGCAGTGGTTCAGTAGTTATTCACGAAAATGGCATTTTCCGTAATGGCGGCCACAGTTCTCCCCATACAGTGTTTGTGTGTACGTTTTCAGATTCCTTGACCATGAAAACATATGACTAGCAATTAGATTGACAATGATAGGATTAGTGGTTCAGTAGTTATTCACGAAAATGGCATTTTCCATAATGGCGGCCACAATTCCCCCCATACAGTGTTTGTGTGTACGTTTTCAGATTCCTTGACCATGAAAACATATGACTAGCAATTGGACTGACAATGATAGGATTAGTGGTTCAGTAGTTATTCACGAAAATGGCATTTTCCGTAATGGCGGCCACAGTTCCCCCATACAGTGTTTGTGTGTACGTTTTCAGATTCCTTGACCATGAAAACATATGACTAGCAATTGGATTGACAATGATAGGATTAGTGGTTCAGTAGTTATTCACGAAAATGGCATTTTCCGTAATGGCGGCCACAGTTCCCCCCATACAGTGTTTGTGTGTACGTTTTCAGATTCCTTGACCATGAAAACATATGACAAGCAATTGGATTGACAATGATAGGATTAGTGGTTCAGTAGTTATTGACGAAAATGGCAGTTTTCCGTAATGGCGGTTTAGCGCTACAGTTCCCCCCCATACAGTGTTTGTGTGCACGTTTTCAGATTCCTTGACCATGAAAACATATGACTAGCAATTGGATTCACAACAATTGGATTGACAATGATTGGATTAGTGGTTTAGTAGTTATTCACGAAAATGGCATTTTGCGTAATGGCAGTTTTCTTGTGGACGGTGATCCGGATCACCACCAAAATCTAATCATCTGTAGGATACCCCATTTCTGACAATCTGTGAAAATTTCATGAAAATCCGTCCATAACTTTTTGAGTTATCTTGCTAACAAACAGACAAACAAACAAACAAACAAACAGACAAACCAACGCCGATGATCACCTAACCTCCCCCTTTGGCAGAGGTAATAACAGTTTGCTTCCTAAGGCTTAACGATTTAAGAAAGATATCATAGTTTGGGGGGGGGGGTGCATTTGTTGCACTGCCTTGGAACAATATGGGCTTGATATTAGCAGCTTCAGCATGCATTAATTTTTAAATTATCACAAAATATAGCTCAATAAAATTTTGAACAATTGTCAGAAAACGTCTGATAAGTTAAATAACAAGCATTCGGGGCATGACAGCAGCATGAGCATTTTAATTTCAGGGTAAAACAAACGGCTGCAGCTGTATGTATATAACATGACATCCAAGCACGGTGCTGTGGTCTACATCTGCTCTACGTAAATCTGATTATGTCCAACATCTTTTAACAAAATGCATCCGACTTTACTGCGGTGGAAACCGTGATATATATATTTTACAGTGAAGTGTAAGATGGTGACGTCACCACTCCACCCTATATAAGGCCGCGGTGGCCATCTTGCTGTCTCTTGTCTCGCATGTTCTTTGGACGGGGCCCTGTCTGCGGCCGCCATAGTCAGTGAGTCCCATAAAGCTGTGTTCCAAGTCATCTCGCCTCTTCTGTGAACCAGGGTAATATCTGGCATAACATTGGTGACATCGAATTAAACCATGGAGGCGTGCGTAGCTCCAATTCGGCCTTTTCTCGAGTTTCCTGGGGAGCCGCCGGTGTCCTGGCCTAGGTGGTTGTAAGCCTTTGAAACTTATTTTGCTGCGCTGGGACTCAGTGAGCTCGATAAGCTAAGAGCCCAGGGTGCTTCTGGTTCACAATTTGGGTATAGAGGACCAGAGATTCCTTCACTTCCGCCTCCCAAAGAGAGCAGACGCCTTTTTCTTCTCTCCTGCTCTGACTTATCTCCTTCCTCCTCTAACTAACTGGATCCCAGCTTGCTATCGTCTGTCTGCGTGTCTCTACTGCTGATTACCGAACGAAATTATGGATTTAATAAGCTGGGCTTTGAACGCAATTGACACTATTTTTTCAACAAGGAAAAGTGCCCCGGGGGAGGTTGTTTGCCCCGCAGGAACGGCTGCTGCGGGCTATTTGAGGGACACAAGTAATTGGAAACTCTTGTGCCTGTCTGATCTTTCCATCGAAGATGTCGAAGATTTGTACGTCTTCGTAGTAATGGTCATCGGGATCGTTCTGATTGGATCTGGGATTGTCCTGGTGTACCGTAAATTGATGAAGATGGACTTAACCTATCAAAATGCTGGCCAAGCGAGGTTTAACCATCAAATTGAAAAAATGGAGAGGACTCTGACAGCGGCAAATGGAGAACTGTCTAGGAAAATGGATTACATCATGATTACGCTGAGAGCCGTCCATGAAGGATTCAACGTCCAGCAATGAAGGATTAAGTACTGAATCTGTAAGAGGATATAAAGTTTCTTTCTCTGGGATCAGTACTATTCGACTAATCTGACCCCCCTCACACAAGTCCTCCAGATTATCTGCAGTTTTTTGTTTTGTTTTCAAAACATTTGAGCTGCACTATCTCCACGGACAGCCAGCTGCATGGCCCAAGGACAATGCCAGCAACTAAGACAAAACATCTCCTGCCAAAGAGACTTTGTTGTTCTTAACTGATACAAACACCTACACTCAACACTACACCCACACTGACTCAAAAACTGATGAAAAAGATCACTCACTCACTGCTCTCTTTGTGACCTTGTGTACTTTTTTGTCTGCTAACTGTGCATTGAGGGCTTTTTTTCTTGTAATCATAATATTGATCATATATGACCAGTATTCTGACAATCAATGGTTTTTTTGCTCCTTCCTATTGTATTATCCTTTTCTTCCCTATGCATCCTGTACCCATCTGATGACAGGCGCGTTCACAGATGCTGCCGTGTCACCGGAAATGCAGGTCGTTTTCTGTGTCAAGTCAAATCCCTCGTATGTTATCAGTTTTCATATCTGTTAATGTACTTGGCAATAAATCCTTTCTGAGTCTGAGTCTGAGATTCCTGCGAACGCTTGGTCCCTCGGACATTTATGAAGAGGTAGCAGAGCTGCTAGCTAGCCATTTCCACACCACAGATAACGTGACGGTCCGGAGGAACCGCTTTCGGCAGCAGCATCAGCAGGTAGGTGAACCCGTTCGGCAGTTCGTCACCGACTTGAAGCAGCTAGCTAGCATATGTAGTTTGGGGACATTGGAGGAAGAAATGATTAGTGACCAGCTGGCGGAACATACCAGCAATGCTGCGTTGCAGGCTAGGCCTCTCGTCACGGCAAATGTTGCGGATCTGGGTAGCAAAGGTAGCTTGGATGGCAAAGATGCAGAAGCCAACGCTACCAGCCGAAGGTATGCCCCAGGAAAGCCCCTTTGCATGGGCTGTGGGTCTATGATGCACCGCAAAAAAGCTAAAAACTGTCCAGCGAGAGGAGTACATTGTAACAGATGTGGTCACTTGAACCATTTTGCCAGGGTCTGCTGTGGATTTAACCCGGAGAGCCCATGGAAGAAATCACTCCGCCCGCCCCTGGCAACCATCCACACGGTGTGGGATGAAGAACTACCGGGCGCCATGGTGGTCAAGCAGGACCAATTTTGCTCAGGGCCACCACAGGAGGGTGTCAGTGCCGGCGCTCGGGAAACAGTCAAGGGGAGTACCGGGTGTGATGGCGAGGCACCTGCACCGGCAAATGGCACCAATGGGTTAGCCCCGGATGCCTCCGGAGATTGGCCACAATGGGACAGGGAGTCTGCGGCTATGATGGCATACGTTACAACAACATTAGAAGAGGTCAGGGAAAGACCGAGCAGCACGGAGGATCAGCGTGCTCGACAACGTCTCAAGCCGAGCTGGGTCCCATTGAGGGTCCTGGATTGGATTTGGAGTCGAGATGAGGAACGTCTGTGCAAAGATGGGCCAGACGAGAACCTGAGGAGCCTCGGGAGTGTCTGTGCATAGTGGACAAACTGGGCGCAGTGCACTTCAGGCTGTCTGACGGCTCGATGTGGCATGCAAATCGGCTTCGGCGTGTCCGGGAGAAGACTCCGGGAGACGAGGCTGGACGTGGGACGAGGTCGATGGTGAGGAGGAGCGGCTTCAGCGTCCGGAGGGTCAGCCATCACCCCGGGGACCGGCTGTTTCCAGGGGCGCATCTGCTGAGAGGGTGCCCTGGACCCCCATGCCAGTTCTATCCTTTTACCCAAAGAACTGAGTTGTAAATAGTATATGTTAAAGTTCTGGTGTTCATAGAAATGTTATATATGGGATTATTTTGTGTTTTCTTTAGTTTAGGAACACGGCGTACAATTTTAGTTTATTAATGGACTTTGCTTCATCTTAGCAGGTGGCAGAATAATCCACCATGCTGTGTGGACAGGATGGCAGTCCACCCGTCCTCCCTATTTTAGTTTCTGTTGTATGAATGCGTTAGGCCATTTAGAGGCAGTAGTTTTCGTTTGTTAGTGCGTGACTCGGGTCCCAAATTGGGGAGGGTCTTGATTGAGTGAGTGGTTTTGGACTTTTTTTTTAAAGGGGGGGGGGGGGGAATGTGATATATATATATATATTTTACTGTGAAGTGTAAGATGATGACACGCACCTCCGGTGACGTCACTGCTCCGCCCTATATAAGGCCGGGGTCGGCTATCTTGCTCTCTCTTGTCTCGCTTGTGCCCTAGCCGGGGCACCATAGACACCACCTGGGTGTCTGTGGCCACCATATCCAGTTAGTCCAATAAAGCTGTGTTCCAAGTCACCTCGCCTCTTCTGTGAAACAGGGTAATATCAGGCATATATGATATATCTCAGAACTAGCTGCGGTGCTAACTAATGGAGCAGCTGTCTGCCAGACCACTTTTTAACGTCATCTTCTCATCCTTCAATAGTTGTGGGAAGTAGTATCATTATATTACTCTTTTTGAGGTGCAAAAGGCCGTGTTCCTGCATTTGTGATGCCAAAGTCATTGTTTTTTAACAAGGAAAAGTGTCCTGTTTTAGTGACAAGCACACATTCCAAACTAGTACCGGAATTAATTCACGCAAGGCATCATGGGGGCCAGGAATAAGGTGGATAGAGATATAATATAAATATAATTACACATATTTGTCATTTTTTTTGTCATTTTACAAAACAGAAAAAAGTGGTGAGATCACCTGAAAGTGTTGTGCACACAAGCTGACGTAGCCCTCTGCGTTGTTGGTGACAGGAACGGCTTTTCTGAGTGGCACAAATCATGTGTGTCATCTTTTTGTCACACATGGTGGTTTTGTAAATAGTTGTACAAAAAACGCCTGAGCACTGCCTGCATTTTCATGGAAATAGTTGTATATAACTTTGTTGTTTGCTAAATTTTTACATAAGTTTTTGAAATTTACAATTAATATTTGCATCCTGAGTTATAAACATGGTTTGTTACACGTTTGTGGGTTTCGCAGTAAAAAAAAAATCAATTTTTTCAAACTTGAACTTTATGTTTTTTTGTGTGGTTTTAGGTCCAGTGTGTTAATATAATATGCAAAAATGAAAAATTAATAACAGAATTCACACATGTGAGGTTGTGCTGAAAAAAATGACACCAAGCAAGGTAAGCTAAACAGTTTTTAATATGAAATATTAAGGTAAAATCAAAAGTAGTCAAAAACGCCCAATTACACCCTGGACCCCCAAGGGACATGAACACAAGATTTCAGTCACACGAGAGACTGCCTGGAGAACTCTTACAAGTTTCACACATGAAAAAATTGTAAAAGTGTAACATGTGGATAGACAGGCGCAGTTCCACGACCTGCTTGGTCTCCTGTGGAGGTCTGCCAAAACTCCACAGAGAAAAAAAAAGGATTCATCTGTCACTCACGAAACTGCATAGATCCCTTACTTTTTTTTTTTTTTTTTAACGTAAAGCATCTGAGTGCCTTGGAAAGCACTATACAAATAAAATGCATTATTATTATTATTCCTCTCTCCTGCTGTGGTCAAAGACAGGCAAACTTTTGCAGATTATTGCCATATTATTTAATATAGCAAAGTGTAATATACTCACTTGATATTTTTACTAATTTTATGGAAATGGTCAATTAAAGGTGAACCTCTGGAGCAAGTTCGGTGACCCTAGAGAGTTTTACATGTTCTCTCATAAGTGAGCATAGGGAGTGCCAGCCTTGACCTTTGGACCCCAAACCTGTAATCAGAGGTCATGGCCTCAGAGTGAACCTGTATACCAGATTTGGTGACCCCAGCTTTACTCACTTTATAGTAATAGTAACTTTAGCATTTACCATTTACCACAGTGTAAATGGATCCCACTTTTGTGAAATCAACTCTTCATACAGTTTTGTTCCAATTGTTTTGAAACTTGGTACCATGGTTTGATATACTCTGATGATGCGCATATTGCAATTTGACTCCCATATTTACTTGACTCCCATATTTGACTCCCAATTTTACCTTGTAAAAACATCTCCTTTCTATTTTTGTCTTTAATAAGAACAAAAGGTAAACAAACAAGTCATATTTTGACAAAATTTTTAGTCCTATTTAAACAAGCTGGAGATGATCATCACGTCCCAAAAGCCAGCTTAGAAAGCCGGGGATCAGACCACCAAGGTGCCTTCGACCACTACCTGGTCCACATAGCACCGGACCCCACAGTCCCTCCTGCAGGTGGTCCGCCCTCTAGACTCGGACTTGGAGAATCAGCACCTCCAAGTCCGAGTCTATGGTCCTCAGCTGGAAAAGGGTGGAATGTCCTCTCCAGGTTGGAGACAAGCTCCTGCCCCAAGTGGAGGAATTGAAGTATCTCAGGGTCTCATTCATGAGTGAAGGGAGAATGGAGCGAGAGATTGACAGACGGATCAGAGCAGCCTCTGCAGTGATGCGGACGTTGTACGGGTCTGTTCTGCTGAAGAGGGAGCTGAGCTCTAAGGCAAAGCTGTTGATTTATTGACCAATCTACGTTCCTACCCTCACCTATGGTCACCAGCTTTGGGTAATGACCGAAAGATGAATGGAGATGATCACATTTTTCAAAACATGTCTTCAAATCTGTCTTCAATATTTTTGTATGCAACAGAAGAAAGTCTTAGATCACAGGTGTCAATACAAAACCTGGGGCCAGATACAGCCCTGCAGTACATTTTCACCAGCCTGCAAATAAATTTACTTTTACCTCAAGAAAAAAATTTTCTACAGTCTTGTATATTTGAAAATTTTTTGCTAAAATTGTGACATTTCCATCACCTCTTAAATCTGTAACTCCCCCTCATAAAATCATGACGTTCTCCTCCTGCATCTCAAAAATATCTGATTTTTTTTTCCCTCAGAGTCTCATAAATAGCCAACATTTTCACTAATTTGTGACTTTTCACTTTTGAAGACTGAAATTTGAAACTTTTCCTTTTCAATAAATTTTGACCCCCATGAATATCATAAAATTACAACTTTTCACGTTTCCTGTAAATTTGCCCGGTCTCTTAAATTTGCAGCTCTTTCCCTAAATGTCCTGCTTTCCTGCCTTGTAAATTTGCAACTTCTAACCATTTTTTTTCCACAGCATCTTGAAAGTTTGTGACCCCGCTCCCCCTGTAAATGCACTATGTGACTCTTTTCCCCAGAGCCTCATAAATTTGTAACTTCCCCCTTAAATATGCTAGATTTTCACTTCACATACATCTTACATTTGTGACTTTTTTCTCACTCCCACTCACCCAAGTGTCTGGTGTTCCTTTAAATTTGCAACTTTTTTCTCCCTCTAACAAACGTTCCTTTTTCCGATTTTGTAACATTTTGCCCCCTCGCCTGACAAACACTCATCACACAAAATACAAGTTTTAAGTCACATTTGATCAAAAGGGATTCTACGAGGGCTGCATGATAATAAGGAAATCATGTGACATGCGATACTTTTGCTGAATACTGCAATAACGGTTTGTGATATCTCAACAAATACTTAAGTGTGCTCATCACACTTCATATGCTGTAACTACTTTATTCCTTTGCAATTAGCATGCACAATAGCTCTTCTTCTGTGTTAAAGTGCATTACTGCCACCTACTTTGAAGTCTAACACCATGGCCATATAAATGCTGCTCCAAAGTGGCAGAAAAAAACACACTTTTATCACTGTTCCTGCCATCTTTTGTAAAATGCATCTTGCAAATGGCTAAATTTTTATATACTGTGCAGTCTTAGATTTGACAACTCTAAGATGCTCAAAGTGTTTGCGTATACATAGCCTTGCTCTCACATATTTTATCCACAGAATAATTTCATATTAAAATGACTTTATCCTGAGTAGGGCTGTGCAATATGACAATATACAGTGGATATAAAAAGTCTACACACCCCAATTCAAACGCCAGGTTTTTGTGATGTAAAAAAAAATGAGACTAAGATAAATCATTTCACAACCTTTTCCACCATTAATGTGGCCTATAACCTGTACAACAATTGAAAAACAAACTGAAATCATTTAAGGGAAAAATAAAAAAACTTACAATAACCTGACTGGATAAATATGCACACCCTGTTATAACTGGGTGTGCATATTTAACACTGTTATAGCTGTGTTCAGAATTAACCAATCACATTTAAACTCATGTTAAATGGGAGTCAGCACATACCTGCCACCATTTAAAGTGCCTCTGATTAACCCCAATAAAGTTCAGTTGTTCTAGTAGGCTTTTCCTGACATTTTTGTAGTCACATCTTACAGCACAAGCCATGGTCCGCAGAGAGCTTCCAAAGCATCAGAGGGATCTCATTGTTCAAAGGTATCAGTCAGGAGAAGGGTACAAAAGAATTTCCAAGGCATTAAATATACCACGGAACACAGTGAAGACAGCCATCATCAAGTGGAGAAAATATGGCACAACAGTAACATTACCAAGAACTGGACATCCCTCCAAAATTGATGAAAAGACAAGAAGAAAACTGGTCAGGGAGGCTGCCAAGAGGACGACAGCAACATTGAAGGAGTTGCAGGAATTTCTGGCAAGTACTGGCTGTTTAGTGCATGTGACAACAGTCTCCTGTCTAGGGTGGCAAGACGGAAGACTTATCTTACAAAGAAAAACATCCAAGACTGGCTACATTTTGCAAAAACGCATTTGAAATCTCCCAAATGCAGGTGGGAAAATATGTTATGGTCCAATGAAACCAAGGTTGAACTTTTTGGCCAAAATTCCAAAAGGTATATTTGGTGCAAACACAACACTGCTCATCAACAAAAGAACCCCATACCTACAGTAAAGCATGGTGGTGGCAGCATCACACTTTCTTCAGCTGGAACTGGGGCCTTAGTCAAGGTAGAGGGAATGATGAACAGTTCCAAATACCAGTCAGTGTTGGCACAAAACCTTCAGGCTTCTGCTAGAAAGCTGAAGGTGAAGAGGAACTTCATCTTTCAGCACGACAGTGACCCAAAGCACACATCCAAATCAACAAAAGAATGGCTTCACCAGAAGAAGATTACGGTTTTGGAATGGCCCTGCCAGAGTCCAGACCTGAATCCGATCGAACATCTGTGGGGTGATCTGATGAGGGCTGTGCACAGGAGATGCCCTCGCAATCTAACAGATTTGGAGCAGTTTTGCAAAGAAGAGTGGGCAAATATTGCTAAATCAAGATGCACCACACTGAGAGACTCCTACCCAAAAAACACTACTGTACTGCTATAAAAGCCAAAGGTGCTGCAACAAAGTATTAGTTTAAGGGTGTGCATATTTATGTAACCAGGTTATTGTAAGTTTTGTGGTGCACATATGTGTGTTCCATATGCTTCACATGCTTATGACTGTATGCTTATTGTTTACTGCACGTCTCAGAGGAACAAAAGGTCTGAACCTCGTAGGGGTAGCAGGAGGATGTGAAGTCTGGCCTTTTGTATGCAGAGAGATGGCCGGAGGAATTTCCTGACCACCAGGACTTCAGGAGGAGACAGAAGACCCGAAGGGGGGTGCATGGTGATTTGGGATGTAAAGACAATGTGACTGTGTGCTTTGATGTCCTGGGGTATAAAAGGGACAGAGGTGGGGGCATGCCTTCCTCTTTTCTGTTTTTGGATGTTGGAGAATGTGATGGTGAATAAAACTGATCTTGAGTAATAAACTCAGCCTCATCTTTCCACGCATCTCCACACTGGTGACCCTACGACGTATCATGAGCGGAGACGAATCTCCCGAGCTAGACTCACCAGGAGCCAGCCAAACGAATGCAGCCACAGTCCAACTACCGGACTTCTGGCCGAACAATCCGCGCTCCTGGTTTAACACAGTCGAGGCACAGGTCCACCTCCGGAGGATTTCGGTAGACGCCACAAAGTTCTACCATGTGGTTGCAAAGCTGGACAACCACACAGCCCAGCGAGTGGAGAGCCTGATCAACCACCCGCCGGACAGCGACAAGTACAGCACGTTGAAGGCTGCACTCATTCGTTACTTCACCCCCTCGGTGCAGGAGCGAGCAGAGAGGCTCCTGGCGCTGACTGAATTTGAGGGCGACAGACCTGCAGACCTGATGGGGAAGATGTTGAGTTTGAGAGACTCCGAAGATGATAACTTCATCTTCACCCACCTTTTCCTCAGAACCCTACCGTCAGAGGTGAGAGTGACCCTGGCCAATTCACCACTGCTGGCCCGACGAGACTACCACGAGCTGGGCCAGGAGGCGCAACGACTCGTCGATGCCAGTAAACGATGCGCGGCTGCGGCAGCAAGGCCAGGCGCAACGTCCGGAGACGGCAGGGGGCCAGAGGCTGCAGCACCAGACTCACCGACGACGGCGGCGGCAGAGGCCGGGAAACACGGAGCAGACAACATCCTTTGCTTCTATCATCGCCGCTTCGCAGAGAGGGCACGCAAGTGCATTCCTCCGTGCCACTTTAAGCGCTCGGGAAACGCCAAGACCGGGGGTCGGTAGCAGCTGTGGCCCTCGGAGAGGAGAACAAGCTGCTCTACTTGAAGGATGCACATTCGGGGAGGCATTTCCTCGTGGACACGGGCTCCCAGCTGAGTTTCATCACACCTTCCTACGCTGACCGACTGGCGCCTTCCAGTGGTCCCCGGGTGTCAGCAGCAAACGGCTTGGCGATTAAGACCTTCGGTGAGAGGACTCTGCTTCTGTCTTTACACGGCCGCACTTTCAAGTGGACTTTTGTCATAGCGGCAGTCAATTTCAACATGTTAGGGGCTGATTTTTTGTGCTCACATGGTTTGTTGGTCGATCTTGCTAACAAGATGCCTGGTTAATGCACTCTCTTTTTCTTCTATCCCCTGTACAGCTCGAGTGGCCCCGCCAACAGCACAAGCCAACGTCACAGCTGCAGGTGGTAAGTTCCACACACTCCTCACTCAGTTCCCAGCACTCACAGTCCCAACATTTTCGGCGACAGTAGCTAAACACGGGGTGGAACATTTTATTACTACCACCGGACCGCCCATTTTCGCAAAAGCTCGGCGCTTGGATTCAGCTAAACTGACCATAGCACACGAGGAGTTCGCCAACCTGGAGAGGTTGGGCATCATCAGGCGTTCGAAGAGCCCATGGGCTTCACTGCTTCACATGGTCCCGAAAGCTGATGGCTCGTGGCGGCCTTGCGGTGATTTCCGCAGGCTGAACAACGCTACAGCGCACAACCGCTACCCGATCCCGCACATCCAAGATTTTTCAGTTCATTTGGCGGGGGCGCGCGTTTTTTCTAAAATAGACTTGGTACGCGGTTACCACCAGGTCCCAGTGCGCGCTGAGGACATACCCAAAACAGCGGTAATAACTCCTTTCGGGCTTTTCGAGTTTTTGCGCATGCCGTTTGGGCTTAAAGGCGCGGCGCAGACGTTCCAACGCATGATGGACGCGGTTTTGCACGACCTCCCTTTTGTGTTCGTCTACTTGGACGACATATTGGTAGCCAGCGCGTCCGAAGACGAACACGAAAACCACCTCACGGCAGTTTTCCGGAGGTTGGCAGAGCACGGGTTAATAATTAACCCGGCGAAGTGTCAGTTCGGGGTGACGCAGATTGATTTTTTGGGGCATCGCGTCTCCCCAGAGGGGGCAGTCCCTCTGCCTGATAAAGTGCGCGCAGTAACAAATTTTCCCCAGCCACAAACGGTCAAAGCGTTACAGGAGTTTTTGGGAATGGTAAATTTTTATAACCGTTTCCTCCCCTGCGCAGCGCAGCTCATGCAACCATTGTATGCTGCACTAAAAAAACAAAAACCCACAAATAAAGTCGAATGGTCTCCGGATCGAGAGCGCGCATTTTCCGAAGTCAAAACAGCCCTGGCAAACGCTGCGTTGTTAGCACATCCAGTCCCAGCGGCCTGCATGGCGCTCACTACTGACGCGTCAGATGTGGCCATAGGGGCGGTCGTGGAACAGTTTGTAGCTGGAGCCTGGCAACCGCTCGCCTTTTTCAGTAAGACCCTGCGCGACAGCGAACGAAAATACAGCGCATTCGACAGGGAGTTGTTAGCTCTCCACTTGGCCATTCGCCACTTCCAGTTCTGGCTGGAAGGACGCTGTTTCACCGCGTTCGTTGACCACAAGCCGCTGACTTTCGCGATAGCCAAGATTTCAGAACCTTGGTCGGGCCGGCAGCAGAGACAGCTGGCCATGATATCGGAGTTTACTACCGATATCCAGCATGTGGCGGGTAAACTTAATGTAGTGGCAGACTGCCTCTTGTGCGCCGTGGGGGTTCCAGCCCGCGCGGCGGTAGATCCTGCAGCCATGGCCCCGGAGCAGGTTAGCGACGCGGAAGTGCGCGCGGCCCCGGTCCGCGTGGGGATAGGTTATGCAGCCATGGCCGCGGAGCAGGTTAGCGACGCGGATGTGCGCGCGCTCCAGTCTGGACCAACAGGGTTGAGGCTGGAGAACAGGGTGCTGCAAGACGGTATGCCCCCCCTAATCTGCGATGTCTCCACTGGGCGGCCGCGTCCAGTGGTCCCAGCCGCGTGGCGCCGCAGCGTTTTTGACTCGATCCATTCTTTGGCGCACCCAGGAGTGCGCGCGTCGGTCAAAATGGTAGGAGAAAAATTTGTATGGCCGAGCCTGCGCAAACAAGTTAGAGAGTGGGCGGCAGCCTGCACAGCCTGCCAGCGGGCCAAGGTTCATAGACACACAAGAGCTCCCTTGGAGCCGTTTCACACCCCGGCCAAAAGATTTGATCATGTCCACATGGACCTCGTAGGCCCCCTCCCGCCCTCACAAGGGTGCACACATATTCTGACAATGGTTGACCGCACTATGCGCTGGCCGGAAGTGGTCCTGCTGTCATCAACCACAGCCGAGGAGGTGGCGCGCGCGTTTTTAACAGCATGGGTAGCGCGTTTTGGAGTCCCGTCGGACATTACGTCCAACAGAGGCCCGCAATGTTTCCGAACTTTGGTCAGCAATGGCCCGCAGCCTGGGGGCAATGATCCACCGCACGACCGCATACAACCCGCAGGCTAACGGGTTATGCAAACGTTTTCAAAGGTCATTGAAGGCGGCTCTCAGAGCGTCGCTTACGGATACAAATTGGGTGGACAAGCTACCATGGGTTTTATTGGGGTTGCGTTCTGCACCTAAAGAGGATTTAGAAGCCTCCCCAGCTGAGCTAGTTTTCGCACAGCCACTTCGGCTGCCCAGGGAATTTCTCCCGGATAATCCAGTGCCAGAGTGCCCCCCGGCTCAGCGGTTACAGAATAGCACGGGCCCGAGCACGCTACCTGGCCCCGTTCACCACAGTTTTCCGCGTGTTTTTGTGCCTAAGGCTTTAAAAAATGTGGTTTGTTTTTGTCAGACATGATGCCCATTGTCCGCCCTTACGCCCACCTTATGACGGACCATATAGAGTGCTGGAAACAGGGGATAAGCATTTTTTGCTAGATTTGGGGGGCAGAAAAGAAAGGATTGGCATTAACAGGCTCAAACCCGCTTTTGTGGTAGCTGACGAAGTTGTGCAGTTGGCGAAGGCTCCTCGGCGCGGCAGACCCCCTAGAGAGCATTCCCTAGAACACCCACAGAGGTTGACTAACAGTTCTCATCCCCAGGCAGCAGATCCACAGCTGGAAGACGCCGTGGAAGTGGTACAGCCTGCTTACAGCAGATACGGGAGAAGGTTGAGACCTAAGCGGCACTTGGACTGATATGTAGTGATTTTATTATGACATGCAATCTGTGGTTATGTTGTTCCATCTTAGACGTTTGGGGGGGGGGGTCAAGTGGTACACATATGTGGGTTCCATATGCTTCACATGCTTATGACTGTATGCTTATTGTTTACTGCACGTCTCAGAGGAACAAAAGGTCTGAACCTCCTAGGGATAGCAGGAGGATGTGAAGTCTGGCCTTTTGTATGCAGAGAGATGGCCGGAGGGATTTCCTGACCACCAGGACTTCAGGAGGAGACAGAAGACCCGAAGGGGGGTGCATTGTGATTTGGGATGTAAAGACAATGTGACTGTGTGCTGTGATGTCCTGGGGTATAAAAGGGACAGAGGTGGGGGCATGCCTTCCTCTTTTCTGTTTTTGGATGTTGGAGAATGTGATGGTGAATAAAACTGATCTTGAGTAATAAACTCAGCCTCGTCTTTCCACACATCTCCACAGTTTTTTATTTTTTATTTTTCCCAAAGATTTCAGTTTGTTTTTCAATTGGGCTGTACAGGTTATAGGCCACATTAATGGTGGAAAAAGCTTTGAAATGATTTATCTTGGTCTCATTTTTTTACATCACAAAAACCTGACGTTTGAACAGGGGTGTGTAGACTTTTGATATCCACTGTATATCAGATGACAACATAAAAACGTCTATTGTTTCATAGAATACTCTTGTTTATTCAGGAGTGTCCAATCATGTGCCATGGAGGGCCAAGACCCTGCAGGCTTTACCTCCAACCAGTGTTTTCAACAGCAGATTCCACTGAATTTCTTCCCACTGGTTGCTGATAAGTGAAAACACCTGCTGAGAGACTGGGTAGAAGAGAAAACCTGCAGGCTCTTGGCCCTCCATGGCACATGATTAGACACCAGTGGTTTATATCGTGAGTAAAAATGCACATACTCCCGGTGCACCGCTCCTCACGCACTACTTGTCAGCGCCCCGCCTCTCCCCCGCAGTGCACGTAGCAGAACAGGTGTGGGTGGGTGACTAGGCTTCAGCCTGCTGGGTTGCTAACTTTAAACTACTGGTTTGATCAAATAGCTGCTACTCTTGTTTGCCAGGGATGTGGGACAGTTTTCCATCGTGCTGTGTCAGAGAGGAGAGTCCACTAACCTCGTTTTAATAGGAGGTAAGTAATGTTAACACCATGTCTAATTATAAAATGGAAAATGCTAAATGACAGTGCTAAGTTGTGCTAACTGGAACCATAATAGTGTATCACACCATCCTTTCTCTGGTTTAAATTACTGCCGAGTTTCTTAGTTTTGTCTGAAAAAAATTATTTAAGCTGCAAAAGCGCATGATGGTGGCACATACACACAAAATAAAAAATAAATTAAAACAGCTCAGAGGAGCAAGTTGGCTCTTAATGTAATGTATCCATCCATCTTCTACCGCTTTTCCGGGGGTCCGGGTCGCGGAGGCAGCAGTTCAAGCAGAGAAGCCCAGACTTCCCTCTCCCCAGCCACCTGCTCCAGCTCTTCAGAGAGGATACCAAGGCGTTCCCAGACCAGCTGGGAGACATAGTCTCTCCAGCGAGTCCTGGGTCTGTCCCGGGGTCTCCTCCCAGTGGGTCGTGCCCGAAACACCTCAAGGAGGTGGGAGGCGTCAAGGAGGCATCCTGATCAGATGCCCAAATCACCTCAACTGGCTCCTTTCAATGTGGAGGAGCAGCGGTTCTACTCTGAGCCTCTCCCGGATGACTGAGCTCCTCACCCTGTCTCTGAGGGTGAGTCCAGCAATCCTACGAAGAAAGCATATTTCAGCCACTTGTATCTGCGATCTCATTCTTTCGGTCATTACCCAAAGCTCGTGACCATAGGTGAGGGTAGGAACGTAGATTGACCAGTAAATCGACAGCTTTGCCTTAGAGCTCAGCTCCCTCTTCACCACAACGGACCGGTACAACGTCCACATCACTGCAGATGCTGCTCTGATCCGCCTGTCAAATCTCTCACTCCATTCTCCCCTCACTCATGAATAAGACCCCGAAACACTTAAATTCCTCCACTTGGGGCAGGAGCTTGTCCCCAACCTGGAGAGGACAATCCATCTTTTTCCAGCTGAGTATCATGGACTCGGACTTGGAGGTGCTCATTGCCATCCCAGCTGCTTCACACTCAGCAGCAAACCGTCCCAGCAAGAACTGTAGGTCATTGCTGGATGAAGCTAACTGGACATCATCATCTGCAAACAAGAGAGGTGAGATCCTGTGGTCACCAAGCATGACACCCTCCGTTCCCTGGCTACGCCTAGACATCCTGTCCATAAAAATTATGAACAGGATCGGTGACAAAGGGCAGCCCTGGCGGAGTCCAACTCTCCCTGGGAATGAGTTCGATCGAGTGTTGGCAATACAAACCAAACTCTCACAACGGTCGTACAGAGACCGGATAGCTCGTAACAACAAGATTGATCCCCCCACAAAAAAACCACGAGGGATGCCGTCAAATACCTTCTCCAAGTCCACAAAACACATGTAAACTGGTTGGGCAAACTTCCATGAACCCTCGAGGATTCTTGAGAGGGTAAGGAGCGGGTCCAATGTGCCACGATCAGGACGAAAACCACATTGGGTCTACCAATTTGCCTCTGGTAGGGTCACCCAAGATAAACTGGTCCTGAGTGAAGGGCCAGACGAAGAATGACCCAACAGACTCTCATGATGAATAATGTAATTTATTTGAGTTCTAATTATTTTAATTAGCCAAGTAGTGATAATGAATAAAGTTAAAGTCATCACATGTATTCTATTACATTACCTTTTGTGTCTTTGATTTTCAGATCATGACCAATCTGAAGTATTTTTTACTAAGAAGCAAACAAGTTAAATCAGGCCAGAATGGCATCTTCAGGCTGCAGGTCTACACTAAAATCTTCACTGATTTAAACTAACAGTTAATTTATATCTGTAGATGGCAGGGATGGGTAATTTTCTCATTTTCAGACTTTTTTTTTAATGTTTTTTTTTGTTTGTTTTTTTGCCATTCTCCTCTGGCTCAGAAAATATTTAACTTATTGGTGTTTACTTTTTATTCATACATGATTTAGAAGAAAAACCTCAAATTTATGAGAAATAAAAAACTATTTTATCACAACACTGCAAAATTATGAGGGAAACAGGTGCATGTAAAAAAAGAAAAAAAAAGCTGTTCCTTTTTATGTGACTGTAGAATTTACAGAAAATGTGTATATGGATATATATCATGATCGTGATATAAGATTGCTTATATTGTGATATGAAATTTTGGTCATATTGCACAGCCATAATCCTGAGCTATTTTGAGTCAGTATAAAGCCTTATTCTTGGCTGCGGCGCCAACAAAAAACACTTCTCAAATGATCCTAAATTCAACTCAAAGGCTGAGCAGCCCAAACAAACATGCTGTCGAAGATGCATGTTCTGATTCTTCTTTAATTAGAAGCTAAAAGAACAACTTTTGACCTCACTTGAGACCCAGGAACCCGACATGCTCTTCTCACCGTTCTGGCACCGGTCACCTTCGCTAAGGCATCTTGGAGACTCCTCCCATCGTTGTGCTCATCCAGCTCAATCACTTTGTATCTCGCCCCAATTTCGTTGAACACATTTTTGGCCATTTTGCAGTAAGGACAGGTGGTCTTGGAAAATATCACAATGCAGTTCTGTGACACGACCTCCTGAAAGGTACGGCAAAAAACAAAACAAAACTGATTTTGCTGAGCAGCACTGAAACAAGAGAATGCAGAAATATTAAATAACTGTCACCGAGACAGGGAACTATGGTTTAGTCACAGAATGGGATCAATTTACAGCCATCGCAGTCTCTGCAACTTGGCTTAATGAAGAGCAGGCTCCTCTGATGGCAATAGAGGGATATCAGATGTTTCATATTAACAGATCTCAAAAAAAGGGTGGTGGTGTTGCGCTGTATATTGATGACCTGTATAGGTGTAAGCTTGTAAATGGAATGTTCTTTGTGCTACCAGGGATTCTGGAATGTGTTACTGTTGAGACTGACCAAGATAAAACAAAAAATCTAATTATAAGTTGTACAGTATATATAGAATGCCGGGAACTTGCATTGAGACATTCAGAGATAAATTAGTTGAGCTGTACAATAATATTACTAGTAAGAAAATGGTTGTAATTTGTGGAGATTTCAATATTGATTTACTAAATCCATTTCAACAAAATGTAATTACAGAGTTCATGAATTCTATGTACAGTATGAGTCTATATCCCACAATAACACATCCCAGTAGAATCACAGTTCACACTGCTACACTTATTGACAATCTGTTTGTTAATATTATAAGAAAACAGAAAGTGGATTATTGATAAATGATATACAGTAAGTGACCATTTGCCAGGCGGCGCGGTGGCGGAGTGGTTAGCACTGCAGCAGCACAGCAACTCACCCTTGGCCAGGGGATCCTGGGTTCGATCCCAGCCCCGACCAACAGTGATCTGTGTGGAGTTTGCATGTTCTCCCCGTATCTGTGTGGGTTTACTCCGGGATTTCTCCAGTTTCCTCTCACATGCCAAAAAACATGCAAGTTAGGTTAATTGGCATCAAAACTGGGGATTCTAAATTGTCCTTAGGTATGACTGTGAAAGTGAAAGGTTGTCTGTCTCTCTGTGTTGGCCCTGCGATGGGCTGGCGATCTGTCCAGGGTGTACCCTGCCTCTCGCCCAAAGATGCTGGGATAGGCTCCAGCCCCCCTGCGACCCGAAAAGGATTAAGCGGAAGAAGATGGATGGATGGATGGATGGATGGATGGATGGATGGATGGACCATTTGCCAGTCTTTGAAGTTATCCGTGGCCACACGGGGGCCAATACAGAAAAAACTTTAAAATCGCTCAGATACAAATCACAAAATGCAATCAGTTCTTTTAAAGAAGACTTGCTGAAGCAGGACTGGACAAAAGTCTATGTATCAGATGTAAATGAAGCCTATGACACATTTATGAACATTGTAATCAGTCTTTATGAAAAAAATTGTCCAATAGTAAAGAAAAAGCTAAAACATAAATTTGTCGACAAGCCATGGTTAACCAAAGGATTACAAAAGGCGTGTAAAAAGAAAAATTTATTATATAAAGCTTTTCTAAAGAAAAGGACAAAAGAAGCAGAGCAGCGATATAAAACATACAAAAATAAGTTAACATATATAATGAGATGTAGTGAAAGAGACTATTACAGTAAAGAACTGGAAAAAAAACAGAGACAATATTAAAAATACATGGACAATACTTAACAATATTCTTGGAAATAAAAATAGAAATACAAGCTACCCAACCAATCTTTCAAAAAAAAAAAATAATAAAACGACTCAGAGTGTGAATGCAGTCTCACCTGCAGATGAATTTAATAATTTTGTTGTTAACATTGGTCCTAATTTGGCTCGAGAAATACCCATTACGGCATCTACAGGTGATACAATAAGCAAAAACATTGCTAGAAAAGACTCTATCTTCATAAAGAACACAGACGAGAGAGAGGTCATTGAAATTGTTAAATCGTTTAAAAGTAAAACATCTACGGACTGTGATGGTATCGACATGCTTTTAGTCAAAACTATTATTGAATGCTTAGCGAAACCACTGACGTATATTTGTAACCTGTATCTCCAATCAGGTATATTTCCCAATGCAATGAAAATAGCTAAAGTAATTCCGATATACAAGACGGGTGACAGAGGGGAATTTTCAAACTATAGACCAATTTCACTATTGCTGCAATTTTCCAAGATACTTGAAAAAATATTCTGTGAGAGAATTGACAACTTCATACTGAAGAATAATTTATTGTGTGAGCAGCAATATGGGTTCAGACTCCAGAGGACAACTGCATTTGCTCCAATGGAATTTATAGAAAAAATATCAACTGCTGTAGAAAATAAAGAGCATTCAGTTGGGGTATTCCTGGATCTTAAAAAAGCATTTGATACAGTGGATCATAATTTATTATTAAAGAAACTACAAAATTGTGGTATTAGGGGGGTAGCACTGTCCTGGTTATGTAGTTACTTAAAGAATAGATATCAGTATGTACACTACCGTTCAAAAGTTTGGGGTCACTTAGAAATTTCCTTATTTTTGAAAGAAAAGCACTTTTTTTTCAATGAAGATAACTAAACTAATCAGAAATACACTCTATACATTGCTAATGTGGTAAATGACTATTCTAGCTGCAAATGTCTGGTTTTTGGTGCAATATCTAGATAGGTGTACAGAGGCCCATTTCCAGCAACTATCACTCCAGTGTTCTAATGGTACAATGTGTTTGCTCATTGCGTCACAAGGCTAATGGATGATTAGAAAACCCTTGTGCAATCATGTTAGGTCTGCAATGCTGTAATTGCTGCAAATGGAGGATTCTTTGACGAAAGCAAAGTTTGAAGGAAAAATTATTATTTCAAATACAAATGTCTTGTCAATGTCAATGTCTTGGCTATATTTTCTATTCATTTTACAAGTCATGGTGGTAAATAAATGTGACTTTTCGTGGAAAACACAAAATAATTGTCTGGGTGGCCCCAAACTTTTGAACGGTAGTGTATGTGTTGGTAACAAAAACTCACAGTTACTGAAGGTTACTTGTGGAGTCCCACAGGGTTCAGTTTTGGGGCCACTGTTATTCAATATGTACAGAATATAAATGATATATGTAAAGTTTCGGAAAAAATGGATTTAATATCGTTTGCCGATGACACTAATTTATTATGCAGTGGAAGCAATTTGGAACAACTTTTGGATACACTCGGAAAGGAATCAGGAAAGCTTAAACTGTGGTTTGATTCAAACAAATTAACGCTCAATTTAAGTAAGACAAAATTTATAGTTTTTAACAACCATCACAACAACTTAGTATCTAAACTCAGTGTAAATGGTGTAGAGATTGAAAGGGTATCCGAAACTAAATTTCTTATGAGTAATAATTGATAATAAACTGTGTTGGAAGTCACATATTAATTATATTAAAGGTAAAATATCTAAATCAATTGCAATACTACACAGAGTGAAATATTTGCTGAATCAACCCACATTATATACTTTGTATCATTCATTAATACTCCCATACATGGCATACTGTACTGAAGTATGGGGAAATACATATAAAACAAACATATATCCAATCTTTATGCTTCAGAAGAGAGCTATTAGAATAATAAAAAAAAGCTGCTTACAGGGAACCAACAAACTCACTTTTTCTTAAATTAAAAGCTCTCAAGTTGAAAGATCTGGTTGACTTTAAAACTGCAGTAATAATGTTTAAAGTGAAGAATCTATCACTGCCCGCAAATATCCAAAAGTTGTTCCAAATAAGGGAGAAACAATACCATTTCAGAGGAACATGCATTTCAAAAACCTTCAGTGAGAACTACCACCAAGCAACACTGTGTTTCAGTGCAAGGAGTCAGATTATGGAACGCTTTTGGACCTGAATTAAAATCATGTACTGTAGGAATCGTGAAATGATGACACTGGATGATTTCTCAGTATTGGTTTAATTCCATCTCACGTCCCACAGCTCCTTCTCTCAGTCAGGGAATAAGAGAGTCAGCTGCGGTAAACCACATAAATTTATACTTCCACATCAAACACAGAATCACATCCACATTTAATCCCTCCATTGTCCTCTCGGCTCCTCTGTCTGACCCCAGGAGGTCAGACAGTCCTTTCAGGTTCACTCTCCAGATCTTCTCACTTCTTCCCCAGTTCGCAGGTGGTCCAGACTCATTGTCCATTTGAGGCATGATGTCAATACACACCGCGAGTTCAAAGTTCTTTAATGTTTGGGTCTCTGCCAAGGAATATGTGAGCTACCTAATGTTACGCCACATCACTCCCCCCGAAACGCCCAAGAATGGACACACACCAACATTACTCTAACAGTTATGCACATTATGTCAAGAATGGACAGTCATACACATCATGTCAAGAATGGACACACACACCAACATCACTCTAAGAGCTGTACCATTATGTCACCCCCCCCCCCCCTTTGCAGGACCTACAGCACAATCTACACGGGTTGATCAAAAATACACATCACTCTGCCCGTTGCCTAGGCTTCAATCTCCTCCCGAATCTGCTGTACGCAGGTTTCGCAGCCTGCGTTGTGCCGTCCTGCGGCGCACCTGTGGAATGAGGGGGAGAAGGGTTATTTGTCCCCTGCGGGGAAACCAGGGGCCATTCCCTGGGAGGTCTGCCGCGTCGAGGCAGACCTCCGGGATCTCGAGGGTTGAGATCTGGTGATTGACTCGGCCATTGCAGAATATTACACTTCGTTGCTTTAAAAAACTCCTGGGTTGCTTTTGCAGTATGCGCAGTCCAATCAACTTTGCTGCATTTGGCTGAATCTGAGCAGAAAGTATATCCCTATACACTTCAGAATTCATCCGGCTGCTTCTGTCTTTTGTCACATCATCAATAAACACAAGTGACCCAATGCCATTGGAAGCCATGCATGCCCATGCCATCACACTGCCTCCACCATGTTTTACAGAAGATGTAGTGCTTTGGATCATGAGCTGTTCCAGTTCTTCTCCAAACTTTCTTCTTCCCATCATTCTGGTACAGGTTGATCTTAAGTCTCATCTGTCCAAAGAATGCTGTTCCAGAACTGGGCTGGCTTCTTCAGGTGTTTTTTTGGCAAAGTCAATTCTGGCCTTTCTATTTTTGAGGCTGATTCATGGTTTGCACCTTGTGGTGAATCCTTTGTATTTACTCTCATGAAGTCTTCTCTTTATGGTAGACTTAGATACTGATACACCTACTTCCTGGAGAGTGTTCTTCACTTGAGTAGATGTTGTGAAGGGGTTGTTCTTCACCATGGAAAGGATTCTGTGGTCATCCACCACTGTTGTCTTCCAGGCCTTTCTGAGTTCCCAAGCTCGCCAGTGCACTCTTTTTTTCTCAGAATGTACCAAACTGTTGATTTGGCCACTCCTAACATTTCTGCTATCTCTCTGATGGATTTCTTCTTTTTTTCAGCCTCAGGATGGTCTGTTTCACCTCCATTGAGAGCTCCTTTGATCGCATGTTGTGTGTTCACAGCAACAGCTTCCAAATGCAAACGCCACACCTGGAATCAACTCCAGACCTTTTAACTGCTTAATTGATGACAGGTTAATGAGGGAAGAGCCCATGCAGCCTTGTTATTTTTTTTTTGCAGCCTTCTGAGTCAATTGTCCAATTACTTTTAGTCCCTTGAAAAAGAGGCGGCTACGTATTAAAGAGCTGTAATTCCTAAACCCTTGCTCCAATTTGGATGTGAATACTCTAATTACAGCTGAGAGTCTGCACGTTAAGCCCATATTGATTATATAATTGTATCCTGAATATGTTTTTGTAAACAGCTAAAATAACAAAACTTGTGTCACTATCCAAATATTTTTGGGCCTAACTGTAAGTCGCCATGTTTAATTCTAAACCATGTCTAACAACTGCGTGGCTAAGATCATTCACTCAAAGACATATTTCATACATACAGAATATTCAAAAGAAAAGAGGGACAACATTTTCTGAAATGACTGACAATGATTTTTTTTTCCTTTTATCTACCTGCAACTAGGGCTGGGCGATATGGCTTCATCTTCATATCGCAATACATTGAGGGTTTTATTGTGATGTATGATATACAGCCGTGGACAAAATTGTTGGTACCCCTCTGTTTATGAAAGAAAAACCCACAATGGTCACAGAAATAACTTGAATCTGACAAAAGTGGTAATAAATAAAAATTCTATGAAAATTAACCAATGAAAATCAGACAATGCTTTTGAATTGTGGTTCAACAGAATTATTTTAAAAACAAACTCATGAAACAGGCCTGGACAAAAATGATGGTACCCCTAGAAAAGACTGAAAATAATGTGACCATAGGGACATGTTCAACCAAGATGTGTCCTCTAATTAATATCACAGGTGTCTACAAACTTGTAGTCAGTCAGTCGGCCTATTTAAAGGGTGACAAGTAGTCACTGTGCTGTTTGGTGACATGGTGTGTACCACACTAAACATGGACCAGAGGAAGCAAAGGAGAGAGTTGTCTCAGGAGATTAGAAAGAAAATTATAGACAAGCATGTTAAAGGTAAAGGCTATAAGACCACCTCCAAGCAGCTTGATGTTCCTGTGACTACAGTTGCACATATTATTCAGAAATTTAAGATCCACGGGACTGTAGCCAACCGCCCTGGACGTGGTCGCAGGAGGAGACGGATAATACGAATGGTAACAAAAGAGCCCAGAACAACCTCTAAACACATTCATGGTGAACTCCAAGGTCAAGGTACATCAGTGTCAGATCGCACCATCCGTCATTGTTTGAGCCAAAGTGGACTTCATGGGAGATGACCAAGGAGGGCACCACTGTTGAAAACAAATCATAAAAAAGCCAGACTGGAATTTGCCAAACTGCATGTTGACAAGCCACAAAGCTTCTGGGAGAATGTCCTATGGACAGACAAGACAAAACTGGAACTTTTTGGAAAGGCACATCAGCTCTAAAAGAACACTGTCCCTACTGTGAAACATGGAGGAGGTTCTGTTATGTTCTGGGGCTGCTTTGCTGCATCTGGCACAGGGTGTCTTGAATCTGTGCAGGGTGCAATGAGACCTCAAGACTATCAAGGTATTCTAGAGAGAAATGTGCTGCCCAGTGTCAGACAGCTTGGTCTTGGTCGCAGGTCATGGGTCTTGCAACAGGATAATGACCCAAAACACACAGCTAAAAACACCCAAGAATGGCTAAGAGCCAAACATTGGACTATTCTAAAGTGGCCTTCTATGAGCCCTGATCTAAATCCTATTGAACATCTGCGGAAGAGGCTGAAACATGCCGTCTGGAGAAGGCACCCTCCAAACCTGAGACAACTGCAGCAGTTTGCTCATTGTAATCGCTCTTGTTTTGTTTTTCTTTTGAATTCTTGGATGGAATATGGGTGGGCAATATAAGCTGCGGCTTCAGCCATCACCCATTTCGGATAACTTATGTTGAACTGTATAATCAGAGGAGTTATTGTTTAATTTGACCTTGTTGGATTTTTTCACCTTTGTTATATTATTCTGTTTCTTTTTAATCTTTACTTTTAATCTATCCGAAATAAAGATTCATTCATTCATTCATTCAGGAGTGGGCCAAAATACCTGCTGAGACGTGCAGAAGTCTCACTTACAGAAATTGTTTGATTGCAGTGATTGCCTCAAAAACGGGCTGCACGGTGGCGCAGTGGTTTAGCACTGTGGCAGCATAGTTTTACCCTCGGCCGGGTGATCGCGGGGATCATGAGATCGTGGGTTCGATCCCAGCCCCCGACCAACAGTGAGCTGTGTGGAGTTTGCATGTTCTCCCCGTGTTGCGTGGGTTTACTCCGGGATTTCTCCGGTTTCCTCCCGCATACCAAAAACATGTAGGTTTAGGGCGCTCGCGCACGCAGCGACCGGCAGCCGATGGCTTGTCACCAGACTGCAAACCAAATCTACCTACGGGTACAAATAAGTAACAAAAAAAAAAAAAAAAGTTGTGCCACAAAATATTAAGTTAAAGGTACCATCATTTTTGTGCAAGCCTGTTTCATGAGTTTGTTTTTTAAAATAATTCTGTTGAACCACAATTCAAAAGCATTGTCTGATTTTCATTGGTTAATTTTCATAGAATTTTTATTTATTACCACTTTTGTCAGATTCAAGTTATTTCTGTGACCATTGTGGATTTTTCTTTCATTAACAGAGGGGTACCAACAATTTTGTCCACATGTGTATATTGCGATATTTTGAGATCTCCTCTGAACCACTGTATAAATTAGTCCCTCCAGGATTCCGTAATGTTGTGATCACGTCAATTCACGTAAAATCAGCCAATCAGTGCAACTATTGCGTCACCTTGAAACTTTGTCCAATCACCGCAACTTTGGCCAATCATCGTGACCTTCTTCACCTGACCAAACTAATCAAGAAAGCTGAAACTGAACAAACTAATCAGGAAAGCTAGCTCTGTCCTGGGGCAACGCCTTGACCCAGTGGAGGAGATAGGAGAAAGAAGGATTTTTTTTTATTTTTTTTTTTTGTTACTTATTTGTACCCGTAGGTAGATTTGGTTTGCAGTTTGGTGACAAGCCACCGGCTGCCGGTCGCTGCGTGCGCGAGCGCCCTAAACCTACATGTTTTTGGTATGCGGGAGGAAACCGGAGAAATCCCAGAGTAAACCCACGCAACACGGGGAGAACATGCAAACTCCACACAGCTCACTGTTGGTCGGGGGCTGGGATCGAACCCACGATCTCATGATCCCCGCGATCCCCCGGCCGAGGGTAAACTGTGCTGCCGCAGTGCTAAACCACTGCGCCACCGTGCAGCACGGATGGTGGCTAAACTGTCATCTCTGCTGGAGTCCGAGTCCCACCCTATGCAGGACATACTGAATGCACTGAGGAGCTCATTTAGCAGCAGACTACATCATCCTAGGTGCGTGACTGAGAGGTTTCGCAGGTCCTTCCTACCTATGGCTGTCAGACTGTATAACCTAAGCAGGGTTACTCGCAGAGATAGCAAAAAACGTGACGACCTAATAGTATTGAATGCAAAAGACGCAACAGACACAAATGGTCCCCTCCAGTATACAACTAGGACAATATCAGTCGCTATGGAGGGTGACAATATGTATGGGTACATATTCATACCATGTAGGGTAACTAAATAGACGGTTATGCTGTTTAGTCCATCTAGCTACAATGCTCCGCACTGTGTATATATATTTATATATTTATGTGTACATATGTATATTCACTGCTCTTGTTTTCTTATCTTTTAAATTATTGCTCTGACTGTTGCTATCCCTGTGCTGTTGCAATCCTGGAATTCCCCCATTGTGGGACTAATAAAGGCTTATCTTATCTTCTGCCAATTTCACCAATCAAATTTGTTTCTGACTGTCGCTCAAACACTCAGTCTAACCAACCAAATGCATCGCCGCACCGCGTTCACTTCCATGTTAACAGTGAGTATTAACGGAACACATCAGCAAAACCAGTGTGTGATTAAAAAAAAAAACGCGAGGTCTCCAAAACCGTCCCTTCCTCAGTCTCCCACAGCCTGCCGGTGGATGTCTCGCCACGTCTCCATCCTGACTGCGTGTACAAAGTGCTAGGTTTGTGTTGAAAAATGTCCACCTGCCCCAAAAGAACCCCATTGCAGGAGTGCGCATGAGGACAAACGCCAAAACCACAAACATACGAGCAAATCTAACACTACTGCCAGTGTCTGAACATTTTATACATCTCTAGAGGTAAAATCATTACTACATCTTGTCAATGAGCTTTAAAGCTCACTGACAGACTAAGGCTGCAGCGCGTCGTGCGCACTGCTGAGAAGGTGATCGGCTGCAAGCTCCCATCTCTCCAGGATCTGTACATCTCCAGGACCCGGAGGCGTGCTGGCCGGATCATAGCCGATCCCTCACACCCTGGTCACGTACTGTTTGCCCCCCTCCCCTCTGGTAGAAGACTTCGGTCCATCCAGACTAAAACCTCCCGTCACATGAACAGCTTCTTCCCCTCTGCCATTAGACTGCTGAACACTAAGTGACTCTCGTGCACCATGTACAGCAGCTCAACCAGACTCATGTCAATCATCACTGTTTTCTTCCTGCATTACCGACTGCACTATATAGTTCTCCACAGTATCTGCTGCTGGCTAATATATATTTTAACTGTTGACCAGTATCACTTAATCTTATCCTACACTTTATTACATGTATAGTATTTCTCTTATCTTATCATGTTTAATGTTGCAGCATTGTACCGAGACAAATTCCTAGTTTGTGTACTACATGAACAATGGCAATAAACCTGATTCTGATTCTGATTCTGAAGCTGTGAATCTCCAGTCTGGATGGACACCCCCCCCCCCCCCACCGTAAATGAAAGGTGTGTCTCTGAAGACACAAGTGTGTGTCAAGACCAACGTTCTTGCCTGGTTCTGCTGGAGGTTTCTTCCTGTTAAAAGGGAGTTTTTCCTCTCCACCGTCACCAAGCGCTTACTCACAGGGGATCGCCTGACTGCTGGGGTCTTTCTGCAGTTGTGGGGGTTTCCTCTACAGTTGAAAGTGCTATGAGATGACTGTTGTTGTGAAATGGCGCTATATAAATAAAGTTGAATTGCATTGAAATTGAACGTGCAGCAGATAGACAGGTAGGAGTTAGGCACGTAAAGAGAATATTGTCTGTAATTTTTTTTCCAGAAAAACACAGACTCCAATAGCCAATACAGTGCAACAGAATGAATGAATTATTTTTTCCTCTCCGCTCAGTACCGAGTGGTTGGGGACCGTAGTGAGTTTTCAAATGAAGGTGCTGCTAATAATTTCCAAATCTCTACTCTTTAACATGCATTCAATGCTGTTTAGCTGCTGTAATGGATATTGTGTTAAAGTCTGTATTTGTTGTTGCACAAGAGTTTTTCTGTATAGCAGAAGTTTCTACTTAATTTACAAATCACTATAATAGGAAATTTTTGACAATCCTGTGTTTTTCTTGTATTGTTATATAGAATATCACTGCAGTAAACTGGAAAAAAAACATCTGCTTTAAAATCTGTAATTCTTCCCATAACTTTTAGTGCAAAAAAACACTCTAAAAACATTGCAACTTTTATTGCAACTTTTTTAAAAAGCTCCCGTGAATTCAGGCCTTTTGGGCCGCAATAATCATAAAAATATCCCGCGAAATCCTGGAGGGACTGATAAATGTAAAACCGTGGCATAAAACGACACAAGCATGATAACAGAAACAGACCTGTGTATTGCATTTTTTTTTTAAATTGCATACAAAAAGAAAGGCGAGGTATACATTCAAGTTAAATTTAGCAAACTTTATTGAACCAGTCAGGCAGCCCCACTCACTCAGAATAATGGTAGGCCTTCCCATTAATGGCCTGTAATAAAACCAAAACAAACAGGGGAGCGGAACTTCAACCGGACAAATAAATGCTGAGAGCTTACAGTGCCGTGACAATTTATGCTTGGTATCCATGATAAAAGCTTTTTATGTATCATGCATAGTAGAATGTATCGATATAACGAATATATTTGGTGTATCACCCAGCCCTAATCTGCACTAAATCAGAGCAAAGAGTCTGAAGAGCAGAAAAGTCACAAATGTATTGTGTTAAAAAACTTCTTCTGAATTAATATCTATTTAAAATTGACATACAGTAACACTGGACCCTAACAGCCCTACAGAAGTCCCTGATGCAGTGCTTTCAGTGTGTATAGCTTTTAGAAATTAAAGGTGACAGAGACGACATTGTCATCTCCTGGTCAGTAGGTGTCGCACTCACTCTTGACCCAACGCTGTACTGGTTTCAAGGTTAAGACAACAAATATACACACATCAAACATCTGCCTTCAGACTCAGTCATTTCTCTGCACCACTCACTGTATCTAGCAGCTACCGACCTTTACATCATATCAGTCTAGTTACGTTGTTAACTTTAAGATCCTTACGGGCCTCCGTAATTCTCACCAGCCCATGCTCAAATGTAAATACTGCGAGTGTTTCTGACCCATAAGTTTTTTTTTAATAATTATGTCACAACTATTAAAAAAAAAAAAAAAAAGAAAACAAACTTTAATTATGTGCCTTTCTAAAACAAAAAAAAAAATATGGATGTAATATTTGATTTTTTTTGTTTTCATGAAAATTAAGTCCATCTCACCTTCAAAATTTAAAAACCGAAAAAGAAAATTTATCAGGAAAATACAACAGTTACAAATCCAGTGCTCTTATAAATACTGAGTAACTAAAATACAAGTACAGAATACAAAATAGAAAGCTATATACAGTTGAAACCGCAAGTTTACATACACTGCATAAAGACACATACAGTCATGTGAAAAAATTAGGACACCCTGTATAAGCCTGTGTGTTTTTTAAACATATTTGGACATATGGACAATTAATATCAATGTTAAAAATACTGGGAGATTCATGTAATACAACTAAACTATTAAAAATGAATTTTTTGAATTCAAATTTTCTGTAAAATGTATTTCTAAACAAATGGTAATGAATAAATTAGGACCCCCCCCCCCATCTTTTTCAGGACACCCCCACATTCATTCCCACTTAAAATGTCTAAAATAAATGTTAAAAAATGCAAATAAAAACAAAAACAAGGTTAGACATACAAGTACATCTCAAAAAATTAGAATATCATGAAAAAGTTCAATATTTTTTGTCACTCATTTCGGAAGGTGAAATTATATAGATTCATTACACACAGAGTGAAATATTTCAAGTGTTTATTTTAATTTTGATGATTATGGCTTACAGCCCATGAAAACCTCAAATTCAGTTTCTCAAAAAATTAGAACATTACATAAAATTAATTTTAAAAAATAGTTTTTAAATAAAAATGTTGGCCGATTCTCACGTATTGACTATTTTTTGATCTCCACAGAATTAAGGTCCAAGATTCAAAACTGCTTCTATGATAATATTGTGATCTCTGATCATGCACCCTGCTGTCTAATATATGTAGATAAGAAATTGACAAAGGTTCCAGGTAGGCTGCAATTTCAGCATAAATGGCTTCAGGATGAGGAATTTGTTAAGTACATAGAAAAACAGATAGATGAGTTCTTTGATATCAATACTGCACAAACATCAGCATGTATAAAGTGGGAGGCTTTCAAAGCTTTTATTAGGGGGCATACTATTAGTTATACAGGTTCAAAATCTAAGAAGACTCAAGAGGAGAGAGTCCAATTGGAACATAAAATAAAAATTCTTCAAGAAAAAGTGTATGCAGGAAGTGACCCAAAGTTAGAGAACGAATTACTGATTCTGAGAGCTGAATATGACAAAAAATCAGCGAATAGAGCTGCCTCGAGTCTTCTAAGATTGAAGCAATCTTTTTATGAACAAGGTGAAAAATCAGGAAAATTATTGGCATGGCAGATTAAACAATTAGAATTTAAAACACCAATTACCAGTATTATAAGTAACGGACAGGCAGTTGTAGACCCTTTAGAAATTAATAGTGCCTTTAGAGATTATTATGAAAAATTATATGATACAAAAAATGAAACTGACTTAAAACTAAATGGGTTTTTGGACAGATTATCTATACCGTGTATTCCAAATGAAAACAGGGAGATACTGGAGTCTAAAATTAGTCAAGAAGAAGTTGGGCTAGCCATTGATAATATGAAATCAGGAAAAAGTGCAGGACCAGATGGTCTTCCAGCTGACCTCTATAAAAAATTTAAGAATAAATTAATAAAACCATTTTTGGAAATGGTTTTAGAAGCATTTCAAAATAGTAATTTACCACCATACATGAATAATGCCTTAATTATACCGTTGCCAAAACCAGGTAAACCCTCTAATAAATGTGAAAATATGAGACCAATAAGCCTATTAAATGCTGACCTTAAGATAATATGTAAAATTTAAGTAAGACGACTACAAGAAATATTACCAAATATTATTAACCGAGATCAGAATGGCTTTATAAAGGGAAGACAAGGCATCCATAATGTAAGAAGACTATTTAATATTATCTGTTCTAATAAAGAAGCACCGGATACAGCTCTCCTATCATTGGACACCGAAAAGGCCTTTGATAGGGTCGAATGGCCCTTTCTTTTTGAAGTTTTACAAAGGTTTGGACTTGGAAATAATTTCATAAAATGGGTTCAGATAATATACAATAATGCTACAGCAGAAATCCTAACAAACAGCAATATTTCAAAATCAATAAATATCAATAGAGGATGTCGACAAGGCTGCCCACTTTCACCTTTACTGTTTACTATGGCAACTGAACCTTTAGCGATGGCAGTACGTTTACATCCACAAATATATGGAATTAAAGTAGGACCAACAGAACATAAAATCTCCCTGTATGCCGATGACATAATTTTGTTTATGTCGAATCTTAAAAAATCAATTCCGACCTTGTTGAATTTAATAAAGAATTTTGGGGAAATATCAGGATATAAAATAAATAAAACTAAATCTTCAATATTAATGCTAAATGAGACCCAGAGAAATTACCCAGCCCCTGAGGTAAATCAATTCAATGTTGTAAATCAGTTTAAATATTTAGGAATTCAAATTGTGCCTAAGCTAGAATTAGTCGCCAGTGCCAACTATGAAGCCTTAATGATAGACATTAATGAGTTACTTCAGAGGTGGATGTCACTACCAATGTCGATGATTGGGAGAATCAATATACTTAAAAGTAATATTTTACCCAAAATACTGTATTTATTTCTATACATTCCTTTACCACCACCTTCAGATCTATTCTCAAGAATTAAAAAAAAGTTAGTGGAATTTTTATGGAACAATAGGAAGGCTAGATTACGTCTGTCCTTACTATATTTACCATTTGATCGTGGAGGTCTGAAATGTCCAAACTTTATGTTGTATTACTGGTCAGCACAACTGAGGTCTATGACATATTATTTTTCATCAAATGATCTCCCTCACTGGACTGAAATGGAATCATACAATTTACCTTTACCTCTTCCCATATTCATATACTCAGACTCGGCAAAAAAATTACAGAAACAAGTTAAAAATCCATTTGTAAAGCATATGATCAAAATATGGTGTGAAACCACAAAATATTTAAAAGAACCACACTTACTGTCACAATTTAGCCCAATATGGGGTCATCAATATTTTAAACCAGGGAGAGCAGATGCTGTATTTAAAGTATGGAATTTAAAAGGGATTCAAAAGATTCAAGACTTATATCCGTCATGTTCAGATAACATAATGTCTTTTGAAGAACTGAGGATCAAATTTAATCTTAATAGAACACATTTTTTTAAATATCTTCAGCTTAGGAACTTTATTCGATCAAATCAAAATAATGCTCTCACCCGACCCACTTATTCATCCTTGGAAAAAATTTTGACGAAAGATAGTAAGAGAAAGGGTATTATTTCAGAGTTTTATAACTCATTGACACTATCCTCAAGTGAAAACTCACAGAAAAGATTGAATTATTGGAAAGAAGACCTGCAAACTGAAATTTCAGAGGAACAATGGGAATTGGCTTGTACAGAAGCTCAAACCAAATCAATAAATGTACGTCTTAAATTGATACATTTTAAATGGTTAATGCGGATGTATGTTACACCGGTGGAGTTAAATAGATATAACAAAAACATACCAGATACGTGCACAAAATGTATGGAAAGTAAAGGAACCCTATTTCATTGTTTATGGGAATGTAGAAAAATTAGAATGTTTTGGGAAGAGGTGAGGGTAACAATTGAAAAAATAATTTCAAAACAAATCATATTGAATCCTAAATTGTTTTTGTTGGGTCTGTATCCAGAAAAGCATAGCTTTAATAAGAGTGAAAGAGCATTCATAGACCTCAGTTTGCTTAACGCCAAAAAATGTATTACACTACTGTGGAAAAAGACTCATAGACCAGATGTGACTCAGTGGTTAAGACAGATGTTAACAAACCTTCCACTAGAAAGAATAACATACATACTGAAATCAAAGGAAATTGTGTTTGAGAATATATGGAGACCTTTCATTGACTATGTAAAGAATTTAAACATAACTTTTGAAGAAGAAGGTGAATGATGTGTGTGGACCTTGTAACTTCCAAACTGGTGAATGAAGAATATGTATACTTATGTAATGGATTGCCTAGACTAAACAGAGGAGCATTGTTGAAGACCTGCCTTTGTTAGTGGTTGTTGGTGTTTTTAGTACAACTTTTATTTTTTTTTTAATTACTTTAGTGTTAGTGTTTGATTGTTTGTGTTATGTTTGTAAAAAAGGTTCAATAAAAAATATTGTGGAAAAAAAAATGTTGGCCGACTGAAAAGTATGTCCATGTACCACTCAATACTTGGTCGGGGCTCCTTTTGGATTAATTACTGTATTAATGTGGTATGGCATGGAGGTGATCAGCCTGTGGCACTGCTGAGGTGTTATGAAGGTCCAGGTTGCTTTGATAGCGGCCTTCAGCTCGTCTGCATTGTTGGGTCTGGTGTCTCTCATTTTCCTCTTGACAATCCTCCATAGATTCTCTATGGGGTGTAGGTGAGGAAAGTTTGCTGGCCAATCAAACACAGTGATGCCATGGTCATTAAACCAGGTTTTGATACTTTTGGCAGTGTGGGGGTGGTGGCAAGTCCTGCTGGAAAATGAAATCAGCTTCTCCATAAAGCTTGTCAGCAGAGGGAAGCATGAAGTGCTCTAAAATTTCCTGGTAGACGACTGCACTGACTTTGGACCTTTATCAATCCTGCGCTCATGTTGGTTTTTTACCACAACCACCGCTAGCAGTAGCCACCGCTACTGTTTACATATTACCAAGGACGCCTGATGTGTGGCTTTACGCTAACAAGCGCCAGCTGTTAACAAGAAGCGCAGTCTCAGAGATGGCACAATAGAGAACAGCTTAATAAACACTTAAGCTTAAACCTTATTCTTTATTTTGAGTATTTTTTTCAGGTAGCGTTTGCTCACAAAGTTGGCATGTTGTAAAATGACAGTACACCTAGCCTGTGTCATCCACATACACTACCGTTCAAAAGTTTGGGGTCACCCAGACAATTATTTTGTGTTTTCCATGAAAAGTCACACTTATTTACCACCATGAGTTGTAAAATGAATAGAAAATATAGTCAAGACATTGACAAGGTTAGAAATAATGATTTGTATTTGAAATAATTTTTTCCTTCAAACTTTGCTTTCGTCAAAGAATCCTCCATTTGCAGCAATTACAGCATTGCAGACCTAACATGATTGCACAAGGGTTTTCTAATCATCCATTAGCCTTCTGACGCAATGAGCAAACACATTGTACCATTAGAACACTGGAGTGATAGTTGCTGGAAATGGGCCTCTATACACCTATGTAGATATTGCACCAAAAACCAGACATTTGCAGCTAGAATAGTCATTTACCACATTAGCAATGTATAGAGTGTATTTCTGATTAGTTTAAAGTTATCTTCATTGAAAAAAAGTGCTTTTCTTTCAAAAATAAGGAAATTTCTAAGTGACCCCAAACTTTTGAACGGTAGTGTATAGGGTAAACATATGGTCGTACATAAGGTACCAGATGTGTACATTCGAGCCACATCTTGGAGCTTCGCAGCATGAAGCAATCGTACAATAAAAAGAAGCAGCGTTTTAGGCTTGGTTGGGATATACTTTATAATGTGAGCAGACTCTTCCGCTGGCTGCTTCACTCCACAGAGAGGCTGCTGACTGATGGGAGAGGGACAGAAACGGCGCGGCAAACTGAAATGTTGGTGAATTATCTAAACACACATGTAACTTGCTATTTATAGAGGCCAAAAAAACGTAGCGAATTTGTGTTTTCTTATCGAGTTAGTAACCATCGTTAAAGGCAAAGAGAAAACGGATAGTCCAAATAAAGTTTTGCACATTGGAATGCAACCATATCTATTGATTGAAACTTGTGTGTTGACCCTACCAGAATCTTGGTGTCTTGTAGCAAATTCATTAAACAAAAGGAGTATTCATAAATTATTATAAATTGCAGTAGCAAAGGAAGTCATCCAAAGTAATTGTATTTCAATCGGCCATAGTTATGGTGTCATCTTATTGGCTTTTGTCGGTGATTCTTATTCTATGGCTGAAACTTAAAAAAATGTTTAATATGATCATTCGCCCCTCAGATCCCCTCAGGTCTCAGGTCTTCTGCACCAAGGCCAAGTATGATAGAGCTAACAATATTTTTCAAATAGGATTCATGTAAAACTTCTCTAGCAAGAATCTGGAAATTAGCACAATATCATACTGCGTTACCAACTACATTTATCACATACCCTGTCGGGGCGACATCATTTACTTACCTGAACATACTGTACACAGGCTGTGCTGGACAGACTCCCAGAAGAGGACGATGTGAAATTCCCCATTCTAGAAAAGACAAAAACACACAATAACATTATGTGCAGTACATTAAGACAGCTGGTATGGAAAATCATGGCAGTGACACACACCGAGAAGGAGCAGGTCCATGCAATAAGCTGAAGACATCAAAGGAAGAAACAGAGAGAGGCCAAATCATCAGTACTGAGATGAAGTGAAGCATAGCTGCTGCAGCGAGTACATCAATGTCCATCAGGGTAGTTAGTATTTACTAATGCTGTCTACACCTAACAAAGCCTTGCCTACAAATGCAGTAAGATTTAGACCCTGCATAATCCAGGATTAGGAGTACATACGCTCTTCATGGGCACTGGTTAGCAGAGATCTGATGTAAAGAGCAATAGGATCTGGCAACACCAAACCGGTGAAAGGCTAATAATAAACTAGCAGAGCCTTACATGGCACGTTTTTGACTGATAAATGAAATGTGATTGATTATTTGCAACTTCATTTTAGAGATGGACCTTGGTGAGATTGCTCCTTTAGCACTCAGTAAACCACGTGTTAATGTTAGTTACACGATAAGGGGTCGCCACTTTATCGTGGTGGTGGTGGTGGGGTGTTCTAATGATCCTGGGAGCTACAGTAGTGTGAGAAAATGTTCACCCCCTTCCTGATTTCTCATTTTTTTGTGTTTGTCACACTTAAATGTTTCAGATCAAACAAACTTAAATATTAGACAAAGATAACACAAGTAAAGACAAGATGCAGTTTTTAAATGAAGGTGATTATTAAGGGTAAAAAAAAAATCCAAACCTACATGGCCCTGTGTGAAAAAGTGACTCCCCCCCATTAAAACAAAAAATAACTGTGGTTTATCACATCTTTGGAAAGCTGAGTTCAATTTCTCCAGCCACACCCAGGCCTGATTACTGCCACACTTGTTCTCAATTAAGAAATCACTTAAATAGGACCTGCCTGACAAAGTGAAGTAGACCAAAAGAGCCTCAAAAGCTAGACATCATGCTGCAATCCAAAGAAATTCAGGAATAAATGAGAAACAAAGTAATTGAGATCTATCAGTCTGGAAAAGGTTATAAAGCCATTTCTAAAGCTTTGGAACTCCAGCAAATCACAGTGAGAGCCATTATCCACCATGACTCCACCATAAGAAAGAGACTGGGCAAAAATAGCCTGTATGGCAGAGTTCCAAGATGAAAACCACTGCTGAGCAAAAAGAACATAAAGGCTCGTCTCAGTTTTGCCAGAAAACATCTTGATGATCCCCAAGACTTTTGGAAAAATACTCTGTGGACTGAGGAGACAAAAGCTGAACTTTTTGGAAGGTGCATGTCCCATTACATCCAGCGTAAAAGTAACAGCATTTCAGAAAAGGAACATTATACCAACAGTAAAATATGGTGGTGGTAGTGTGATGGTCTGGGGCTGTTTTGCTGCTTCAGGACCTGGAAGACTTGCTGTGGTAAAAGGAACCCCTTTGGAGTGGCCTAGTCAAAGTCCTGACCTGAATCCGATTGTGCTATGGCATGACCTTAAAAAGGTGGTTCATGCTCGAAAATCCTCCAATGTGGCTGAATTACAACAATTCTGCAAAGATGAGTGGGCCAAAATTCCTCCACAGTGCTGTAAAAGACTCATTGCCAGTTATCGCAAATGCTTGATTGCAGTTGTTGCTGCTAAGGGTGGCCCAACCAGTTATTAGGTTTAGAGGGCAATCACTTTTTCACAAAGGGCAAGTAGGTTTGGATTTTTTTCCCCTTAATAATAAATACCTTCAATTAAAAACTGCATTTTGTGTTTACTTGTGTTATCGTTGTCTAATATTTAAATTTGTTTGATGATCTGAAACATTTAAATATGACAAACATACAAAAAAATGAGAAATCAGGAAGGGGGCAAACACTTTTTCACACCACTGTATGGTGTTGGGGGCACTTTGCTCCTGGTAGGGCCTCCTAAGTCAAACTGGTCCTGGGTGAAGGGCCAGACCACGAGTGGTCCAGTTGATCCCCATGGAGAAGTTACAATAAGGATCCAGGTCCAATACAGATCCAGGCCACAGAATGTGTAGGTTGACAGCAACACCTCCAAGACCATCACACTGAGCACAAGGGCCCCACAAGGATGCGTGCTCAGCCCGCTGCTCTTCACCCTGCTGACCCATGACTGTATACCAGCCTACAGCACCAACCACTTCATCAAGTTTGCAGACGACACAACAGTGGTGGGCCTCATCACCAACAATGAGGAGGCCAACTACAGAAATGAGGTAAGCCAACTGGTCCAGTGGTGTAAAGACAATAGTCTCTTCCTGAACGTGGGAAAAACCAAGGAGACTGTGGTTGACTTCAGGAGAGGATACACACAGCATCCCCCTCTGATCATCGATGGTGCAGCTGTGGAGAGGGTGAGCAGCACCAAGCTCCTGGGGGTGCACATCTCTGAGGACCTCTCCTGGTCTAACACCACCACATCGCTGGCCAAGAAGGCTCAAACTCGCCTCCATCTCCTCCGTAAACTGAAGAGACCACGAGTCCCACCACCCCATCATGTGCTCATTCTACTGGGGCACCATTGAGAGTATCCTCACCAGCTGCATCATGGTGTGGTATGGAAGCTGCACCGCCTCGTGCCGAAATACACTACAACGCCCAGTGAAAGCAGCCAGCAAGATCATTGCTGCCCCTCTGCCCCCCCCCTCGGACATCTACCTCACCTGCCTCACCCACAGAGCCATCAACATTGCAGGCAACACCTCCCACCTCTCATACTCCCTCTTCAGCCCCCTGCCCTTGGGGAAAAGGTACCGAAGCCTCCAGGCCCACTCCACAAGACTACTGAGCAGCTTTGTTCACCAGGCCATCAGGACCCTGAACTCTGTCCACAACCCCCCACCCCCCCCACCCTGGACCCTACCGCACTCACCTGCACAATAACTATCTCTGTATGTCTCTGCACTTTACTGCAACCATTTGCACAAATGCCATATCTGCTGCTGTCTGTTATTGCAATATTGATCATGTGCAGTCCTATCTGTCAGTGTCTGCACCTACACTACCACACTGAACTTGCAACTACTGTATTACTGCTCTACTTTTTCTGTATATAGGATTGCTGGGTTTCATCATTTATCTTTATTTGGACTATGGGATGTCTGAGTCTATCATTTGTTGCCATTTGCACTACAGGTAGCATTACTGTACATAGACTGCTGTTGTTTTTCCAGCCTTATTCCTTTTTCTTTTTTATATTGTGCACACCACTGAAGAGAGAAACTCCATAGTAGTATTGACAAATAAAATCTTTGAATCTTGAATTTTGGGGTTACGAGGGCTCAAAGGCAAGCGCCTGGTGACTGGGTTTCTGTCCATAGGACTGGGCCAGGCTCAGCCTGAGTGAGTCACATGAGAAATGTGTGGATCTGTCTTCGCTTGATTATAAAAAAAATTTTTGATTAAACCCAGGTTTGCACTTTAATCCCAATAGGGATCCATGTTTGTTTGAGGAGAAAAACTATTTAAAATTATTCCTTGTCTTTAATCAAAAATAACCAAAATCAAAAATCAATAAAGTGGGAAAAAAATTGGGATTTTATTTTGTAAGTATCTATGGATATGGAAGCTGCATCCCTATATGAAATGTCTACTGGTATGGAAGAGTTGACAATCTGACAAAACCTTTTCAGATCAACTCCCAGTCAGCTGCTGCTGTGGCTTAGGTAAATCGTACAGTGGACCTGTGATCGGAACGCTGCTAGTTCATGTCCTGCTTTCGACACCATTTTACTTGGTATGAGATGAAATTTAGAATCAAAATTAAGAGGTTAGCCTTAGCATTTGGGAGTGGGTGAGGTTAAAAATGTTGAAGTGACACTCCGTCAAAAAAAATCAATTTTTTTTCTTGCCGACATGTCTGTAAGATGTTTTTTATGACTTACAAGACGTATCAAGAGCAAAATCACTCAAATGTCTCAAGTCCCTGTTTTTTTTTGCTTTAAAACTTCACTTAGGCCCCGCCTCCTACAAAAAGACGAGTTGAGACGAACGTTTTTGGTCACGTAACTATGCATGAAGCTGGCATGTGGGTTGTGTTCAGCCAATGAGGACGCTCTGGTCCAACTGAAATTATCCTCCAGGCTAGTTAGCATTTTTTAACAAACTGCTTTGAAAACTTGGCCCAAATTAAGTTGGCTTTTTATCATTAAACTGCTCTTAAGGACAGATGCAGTTTCAGTCATTATCCTGGGCCACCGTGCATGTCCTTCAACTGGTAAATCTTTTATCACAGGACTTACTCTGATAATGTAGCGCAGGGTGTGAAACTCATTCCACGGAGGGCCAAGATCCTGCAGGTTTGACCTCCACCCACTATCTTCAACAGATGATTTCACTGAATTTCTTCCTACAGATTGCTGATCAGTGAAAACACCTGCTGAAGACAGTGGGTGGAAGTAAAACATGCAGTCTGGGTCTGACACCCCTGATGGAGTGTTAGCCACGATCAGCCTTGTGGGATGTGGTTGGGCCTCGTAATCACAAATCCTGGCGTTTTGGGGGGGGGGTGAAAAGATTTTGACATGAAACTGTAAGACAATAAAAGGTTTTGTTTGTAGAAAAAAGGGCATGAGATACAATTTCAGACAATGTAGATTTGTTTTTATAGGGGATTTATATCCACTGGCGTGCATCTTTAAAATTCAAGAGGTTAACGTTAGCATTTGGGAGTGGGTAAGGTTCAAAACATAGTAAATAGATATTAATAAAAATTTTAAACAAATAAATGCCTCAGATTTCCATACCTGCAGTCTGCTGCTGTTAAAATAGGCATTAATAGAACATACTGGCCAGTCAGATTCCAGCCGTATCTGGAACAGGAATTCTCCGAGTACGGCTCCGTAACCAGTGCCGTTTATGTTTCGGTCATATGGACCAGCAGCTTCCAGAGGGGTTGCACGAGACTGGATCAGCTGTTGCTGTAGTAAGAGTACCACAAAATGTCAGAATTGGTGTCATTTTGCTCAGTTGTGTAAAAAAATGCATATACAATATTCTGATTATGAAAATGATAATTGTTTCATAACTACTTAAATCCACAATAGAATTTGAATGACGGAGTTGATGTAAAATGAATGGCAAACGTGATCGGTCTGGTCAAGGTTGCGTTTCCGTGCAGCACGTTCAGAACAGTGAGCTGATAAATGTCAAGGTTGTGTTCACGTGTGGCATGTCGACCATGAAAATGGGTATTTTAGAAACTATTCTGGCTTGAATGATAAAATGTTATACCGAAATTGCCACAGGAAAGTACCGTATCACATAAGCGAAAAATTATGCGTATTAAATCCGTGATTCTCTAAAAGGCATCAGCAGCTGACCTCCACGGACATGAATGAGTCTTAACGTCACCTGCCCGATTCTGATGGATTCAGTAGTTTGTTATACAGCAATATTTAGTGTATCGCTGGCGCTAGCTAGATTTTATTTCAAACAAACAAGCAGCAGTGACCTTCGACAGCCTGTCCACCACAACCTACGGAGACATCCTGCTGGAGAAAACATGGAGAAGAATGAAGGTGACAGCAGAAAAGTGAAAAACCGGAGTCCAGAAGGAAGCATGCGGTTACTGTGAGGGATGGCGGCCTCTCACACAACAGCACCTCCGCCACAATCCGCCTGTTACGACCGGTTTCTACGGTGAAAACGCCGGCTGTGCTGCATGGTTACCATACCCACCTTCTCTCACCACCCGGAAGTACAATGACTTTTTTCATCAACTTTATTTAAACACACAAAGACACACAATATTCATTTATTCATACATGTGTAGGAAACTCGAAATGAAGAGACTGAATGATTTTTCAGTATTGGTTTATTCCATCTCAAGTCCTATAGCTCCTCTCTCAGTCAGGGAATGAAGAGGGCGAGCTGAGATAAACCACATACCTTTATACTGTGACGTAGCAGGGTTCACACAAAGAAAGAGGAGCAAGATGGTTGTGATGAACAGGCTTTATTTACACACCACCAACCCCCAACCTCCACTTAGTACGCAGAGCAGTGGAGGTCATTCCCACAGACCTCTGTTTACATTACGGTTACACACACATGATACATCTTGCCCTAATCCTGCTAAACACTGCTGGTATGGCTGTGTTGTGAGACATGTATATGTTGGACACTGCATATGTGATTTAACCACGATGAAGGAGAGCCAGCCCCCTGCGGTGCGGAGCCACAGAGCCTGGACCCCCTGCGGTGCGGAGCCACAGAGCCTGGACCCCCTGCGGAGGACAGGGGACAGAAGACTTCCTGACCACTGAGGCTCGGGAAGAGAGAAGGGGGAGTTATGTAAATAAAAGGCTAATGAATGTGAATAAAGAGACTTTGATATAGATGTGTGATTTCCCCCGCGAGGGAAATGGTTTGATGTGAGAAGGTTTAAATGAGAGAACTTTGGTGTGTTCACTCTCTTTGTTCGCTGCTCAAGAATAAGAGCAGACAGTGGAATGATTTCTTGAATAAACTGAAATGAAAGACAATTCGGTTTCGTTATTCAAGTCTCCCCACATTGGTGACTGACGACGTTGAGAATGAACGAAGAAATTCTCAGGGTCCCGGACTCACAGCGCTCAGAGCTGGCGAGCGCAGTGGCCGTTAAGCTGCCTGATTTCTGGCAGGATAACCCACGGTCGTGGTTTCTGCAAGCAGAGTCGCAGTTCGCGCTCGCAGGAGTAACGGTGGATGACACTAAGTTCCACCATGTCATCGCTAAACTGGACAACAGCACAGCTCGGTGCGTGCAAAGCTTGGTGGAGCAGCCACCCGCGACCGACAGGTACGGCAAGCTGAAATCCACCCTCATCAAGTTTTTCACCCCCTCGGCTGAAGTGAGGGCGAGGAAGATCCTGTCTTTGCTAGACCAAGGTGGACACAGGCCGAGCGCCCTGATGGAGGAGATGATACAGCTGAGAGGGTTGGACAACGATGATTTCATTTTTCAGTTCATCTTCCTCTCCAGCCTCCCGGCGCATGCGAGAAGCACGCTGGCCGGCAAAAAGTGTCACACCCTGGAGGAGTTCCGGGAGCTGGCCCAGGAGGCAGACGGGATCCTGGACGCCTGCGGCGGGCAAGCAACCACAGCAGCGACCCGAGACAGCGGGGAACCAGACTGGCCGACGATGGCGGCAACACGGCCGCGACGAGGGGGAGCCAATAGCCCGGCGACAGAGGCGCGGGCACGACACAGCGGAGGAGAAGATCTCTGCTTTTACCATCGGAGGTTCGCAGAGAAGGCACGCAGGTGTGTGCCGCCCTGCATCTTCAGGAGTTCGGGAAACGGCAAGACCGGGGGTCGCTAGCAGCTTCGACCCTCGGAGAACGCAACAAGCTGCTCTACATCACGGATGCGCGCTCCGGACGAGTGTTCCTCATTGACACCGGAGCACAAGTGAGCTTCATCACCCCAACATACGCGGACCGGGTAGCTGGACCCCACGGTGACGGAGCTACAGCGGCAAATGGCTCGAACATCAACACCTACGGGAGAAGGACCTTGCCTTTATGCTTACATGGCCGCACATATGAATGGACTTTTGTAGTAGCGGCGGTGAGTTTCAACATGTTGGGCGCGGATTTTTTGTGTTCACACAATCTGTTAGTTGATCTTGCTAATAGACGGCTGGTAAATGCACTCTCTTTTTACTCTCTCCCCTGTTCAGCTCGAGTGTCCCCGCCACCAGTACAGACCCACGTCGCTACAGCAGGTGGTAAGTTTCACACACTCCTCACCCAATTTCCAGCGCTCACTGTGCCCACTTTTTCAGCGACGGTCGCGAAGCACGGGGTGAAACACTTCATCCCCACTTCTGGTCCTCCCGTGTTTGCAAAAGCTCGGCGCTTGGATGCAGTTAAGCTCGCCATTGCGCGCGAGGAGTTCGCCAGCCTGGAGAGGCTGGGCATCGTTCGTAGGTCGAAGAGCCCGTGGGCTTCGCCGCTGCACATGGTACCGAAAGCCGATGGCTCCTGGAGACCGTGCGGGGATTACCGCAGGCTAAACAACGCTACGGCACACGATCGTTATCCCATCCCGCACATTCAGGATTTTTCGGTGCACCTGGCGGGGGCGCGCATTTTTTCAAAGATTGATCTAGTTCGCGGCTATCACCAAGTCCCGGTCCAACCGGAGGACATTCCTAAAACAGCGGTAATAACCCCGTTCGGACTTTTCGAATTTTTACGCATGCCGTTTGGTCTCAAAGGGGCGGCGCAAACATTTCAGCGGATGATGGATGCCGTGTTACGCGATCTCCCTTTCGTGTTTGTGTACCTCGACGACATTTTGGTCGCGAGTACTTCAGAGGACGAACACGAAACGCACCTCACAGCAGTTTTTAGGAGGCTGGGAGAGCACGGCTTAATAGTTAACCCAGCCAAGTGCCAGTTCGGCGTTGAGCGGATTGATTTTTTGGGTCACCGCGTCTCCCCGGAGGGAGCGGTTCCGTTACCAGAGAAAGTACGCGCGGTAGCGAATTTTCCCCGTCCACAAACGGTCAAATCACTACAGGAATTCTTGGGGATGGTGAATTTTTATAACCGGTTCCTGCCCCACGCAGCTCAAATCATGCAACCGTTATATGCCGCGCTCAAAAAACAAAAGCCGACCCAGGCGGTCGAATGGTCCCCGGAGCGGGAGCGCGCGTTCACAGAGGTTAAAAAAGCCTTGGCTGACGCTGCGCTCCTGGCCCACCCAGACCCTGCAGCACGTATCGCGCTGACGACAGACGCTTCAGATTTAGCCATGGGGGCCGTTATTGAGCAACAGGTAGCCGGAGTTTGGCAGCCTTTGGCTTTCTTTAGCAAATCTTTAAGCGCGGCTGAGCGAAAATACAGCGCGTTTGACAGAGAACTGTTGGCGCTGCATTTGGCTATTCGTCATTTCCAGTTCTGGCTGGAAGGACGGTGCTTCACCGCTTATGTGGACCACAAGCCGCTCACATACGCCATGGCCAAAATTTCAGATCCGTGGTCCGGCAGGCAGCAGAGGCAGCTGGCCGCAATCTCGGAATTTACCACTGACATTAGGCACGTCGCGGGCAAATTCAATGTAGTAGCGGATTGTCTCTCACGCGCGTTCACGACCCCGACACGCGCAGAGGCAGAACGGGCCACCGTGACCGCGCCGCAGGAGAGCGGCACGGTGGCGCGCGCAGCCCCGGTGCACGTGGGTATAGATTACGCAGCCATGGCAGCGGACCAGGGGGCGGACGCAGACGTGCGCGCGCTCCAGTCTGGACCAACAGGGTTGAGGCTGGAGAGCAAGTGTTTACAAACCGGTATGCCCCCCCTGATCTGCGACATGTCGACGGGGCGCCCGCGTCCGGTGGTTCCGGCCACGTGGCGCCGCCGTGTTTTTGACTCGGTCCACTCACTGGCGCACCCGGGGGTGCGCGCGTCGGTGAAACTAGTGGCGGAAAAGTTTGTTTGGCCGTGCCTGCGCAAGCACGTGAAGGAATGGGCAAAAACCTGCATTTCCTGTCAACGGGCCAAAATTCACAGGCACACAAGAGCCCCGTTAGAACCGTTCCGCATTCCGGCCAGAAGGTTCGACCATGTGCACGTCGACCTTGTGGGCCCCCTACCGGCATCACAGGGGTTCACGTATCTTTTGACAATGGTGGACCGCACCACACGTTGGCCGGAAGTGGTTCCACTTGCGACGACCACGGCCGCGGAGGTGGCTCGCGTTTTTTTAACGGCTTGGGTGGCGCGCTTCGGGGTTCCGTCGGACATTACGTCCGATAGAGGACCGCAATTCATCTCTGAGCTGTGGTCAGCGATGGCCAACGGCTTAGGAGCCAAAATTCACCGCACTACGGCTTACCACCCTCAGGCTAATGGTTTATGCGAGCGTTTTCATAGGTCTTTGAAGGCAGCACTCAGAGCGTCGCTCACGGATGCAGATTGGGTAAATAAACTCCCTTGGGTTTTATTAGGGTTGCGTTCTGCGCCTAAAGAGGACTTAGACGCCTCCCCAGCGGAGCTGGTATTCGCACAAACTCTGAGGCTGCCGGGCGAGTTTTTACCAGAGCACCCAGAGCCCCCACCTCTCTCTGCTCTGGGACTGTTAGTTGGCACGGGGGCAGACACGCTCCCGGGTCCGGTTCATCACGCTTTTCCACGAGTTTTCGTCCCCAAGGCTTTGAAAAATGCCGATTTCGTTTTTGTCAGGCGCGAAGCCCTTAAAGCAACGCTCAAACCACCTTACGAAGGGCCATTTCGAGTGCTGGAGGCAGGTGATAAGCAATTTGTGCTAGATTTTGGGGACAGAAAAGAGACAGTCAGTATTGACAGACTAAAACCTGCTTTTGTCATGAAGGACGTGTCTGTACCGGTCGCGGTGGCGCCTCGACGAGGCAGGCCCCCGCAGAGGGCAATTAACCACTCTCTTCCTCAGTCAACAGACCCGAAGCAGAACAGCACCGCAGGCAAGGCGGGGCCAACGCACAGCAGATTCGGCAGACGGCTGAAGCCCAAGCGGCGCACAGACTGAATGTTGGTGTTGATTATTCAGTAGTGAGTAAGGTGATATTAAATTTTGGGAATTAGTCTGTTCTTCATCGTTTGGGGGGGGGTTATATGGCTGTGTTGTGAGACATGTATATGTTGGACACTGCATATGTGATTTAACCACGATGAAGGAGAGCCAGCCCCCTGCGGTGCGGAGCCACAGAGCCTGGACCCCCTGCGGTGCGGAGCCACAGAGCCTGGACCCCCTGCGGAGGACAGGGGACAGAAGACTTCCTGACCACTGAGGCTCGGGAAGAGAGAAGGGGGAGTTATGTAAATAAAAGGCTAATGAATGTGAATAAAGAGACTTTGATATAGATGTGTGATTTCCCCCGCGAGGGAAATGGTTTGATGTGAGAAGGTTTAAATGAGAGAACTTTGGTGTGTTCACTCTCTTTGTTCGCTGCTCAAGAATAAGAGCAGACAGTGGAATGATTTCTTGAATAAACTGAAATGAAAGACAATTCGGTTTCGTTATTCAAGTCTCCCCACAGCTGGGTCATTATAATGCAGTTATAATGACACAGCAGTATAACCCAGAAATAACACATTTAACACACACAGTAACGTTTCAAACTGGCAAAGCATGCTGGGAAATCCCTGGCCCCCTTAAAATGGCCCCGACGTTACACTGCCCCCCCCCGGACTGGTTTCTGTCCCCAGAAAAATTAAAGTCCAATTTAAAAGTCCAATACAAACTCATCCAGGTGTCGGGGCGGTCTTCGGCGCCGGTGGCCAACACGTACAGGCCCCCTAGTGTCCATCCGGGTCTCGGTCGGGGTATCGGGCCGGGATGGAAGCTCCGGTCCGTCCACCAGCGGTGCAGATGGCCGATACGGGGCGAGACAGTCACGATGAAGGACCACAACCCGGTCCCTTTTTCTAAGCCTCACCCTGTACACCACATCTGACAGTCTCTCCAGGACCACGCATGGCCCCGACCACTGGCTCGCCAGCTTCGGTGATCGTCCTCTCTTCCTCTCAGGGCAGAAAACCCAGACTCGATCCCCCGGTGCAAAGTCCCTCCCCTGGCAGCGGGAGTCGTATGCCCGCTTCTGCCGACCCCCTGCCGCAGCCAGGGCCTCTCGAGCCAGCTCGTGCACCGTGTGGAGACGTTCTTTCAAACAAAAAAAATAATCCAATCCGGGTTTTCCTTCCACCTCCGGCTCGGGGGGGCAACCGAATACCAAATCCACCGGTGTGCGCAGCTCGCGTCCAAACATGAGCGCCGCAGGGGTGCACCGGGTAGATTCCTGAGCTGCCGTCCGGTACGCCCACAAAACAAAAGGCAGGTGCAGGTCCCAGTCTCGCTGTCGCTGGTCCACTAGGATAGCGAGCTGGGTGGTGAGGGTCCGGTTGAATCGTTCGACCAGGCCGTCGCTCTGTGGATGCAGTGGGGTGGTCCGGGTCTTCCGGATGCCCAGCCGTTTGCAGACCTCTCCGAAGACCTCCGCCTCGAAGTTCCGACCCTGATCGCTGTGCAGCTCCTCCGGTGCGCCAAAACGACAGAACATTTCATCCACCAGCTTCGATGCCGTCGTAGCGGCGCTCTGATCCGGGACCGCGTACGCCTCTGGCCACTTAGTGAAATAATCCATCGCGACCAGCACGTAGCGGTTCCCCCGGTCCGTGGTCGGGAAAGGGCCCAGGATGTCCACTCCCACTCGCTCCATCGGTGCTCCCACCCGGTACTGCTGCAGGGGAGCGTGGGCTCGCTGAGTTGGTCCCTTCTGAGCTGTGCATGTGTCGCAGCGATGAACGTGGAGCTCCACGTCCTGATGACAGCCAGGCCAGTAGAACCGGGCCCGAAGGCGCTGCAGCGTCTTTGTCAACCCGAAGTGGCCCGCTCCTACCGCCCCATGAACCAGCTGGAGTACTTTGGGCCGGAGTCGACGAGGAACCAGCAGCTGCCAAATGTGCCGCTGCCCAGCTGGAGTCTGCCACTGTCTATACACCACGCCCTCGTGACAGCGGAGGTTGGCCCACTGGGAGTGCAGGGCCTTAGTCTCTGGGTCCAGCGGTGACACAACCTCCCAGGCGGGCCGCTGTCCTGCGTCCAGCCACTGCCGAACCCGCGAAATGACCGGGTCTCTGTCCTGCTCGCTCTGCAGCTGCTGCGTGCCAAGAACCTCTGTGACGTCATCGCTGGGGAGAACTGCCTGATCATCTGAGGAGGGGCTGTGCGTCGCTGCGTGATTCCTGCTCGCAGCGGCTCGGAGAGCGGCAGCCCGTGGGGCGATTTGGTCCCGATCTTCAGCCCGTTGACAGTGACGACACTCCTCTGTCGCGCAGGGGCGCCAAGACAGCGCGTCAGCGTTGGCATGGAGGCGGCCTGCCCGATGCACAATCTGGAAATTATAATCCTGCAGTGCCTCCAGCCACCTCGCCAACTGTCCATCCGGTTCTTTGAAATTTAACAACCAGGTCAGGGAAGCGTGGTCCGTCCTGAGCTGGAACCTCCCCCCGTACACATACGGGCGGAAGTGACGCAGTCCTTGAATGACAGCCAGCAGCTCTCTGCGGATCACACAGTAATTTCTCTCGGCTCTGCTGAGAGTGCGGCTGAAGAAAGCGACTGCCTGCTCTCCGTGTTCTCCCTCCTGGGATAGCACCGCCCCGATGCCCTGGTTGCTGGCGTCCGTGTCCACAATGAAAGGGCGGCTCGGGTCAGGATACCGCAGGACGGGGGCTCTGATGAGCGCTGCGCGAAGCTGACAGAAAGCAGCAGCGCAGCTGTCACTCCACTGGAACAGGCGTCCTTTCTGCGTCAGCTGATGCAGCGGGCTGGCAATGGTGGCGAAGTCTTTCACAAACTTCCTATAATAGGAGGCCAATCCAAGAAAACTCCTCAGTTCTCCAACGTTCCGCGGGACCGGCCAGTCTCTCACTGTTGCCACTTTTTCCGGGTCAGTGGCGACCCCCGCTGCGCTGACGACGTGGCCCAAAAAGGTGGTCTCTCGCCGGAACAGGTGGCATTTCCTAGGGTGTAACCGTAGCCCCGCCTGCTGGATGGCTCCCAGCACCTCTCGGAGATTTGACAGGGCGCTGTCAAAATCAGCTGCATGCACCAGCAGGTCATCCAGGTAAACAACGCAGCGACTCCGCGGCACGTGAGCCAGCACTCGCTCCATCAAGCGTTCAAAGGTGGCCGGAGCGTTGCAGAGTCCAAACGGCATCACTTTAAACTGGTACAGTCCCTGCCCGATGGAGAAGGCTGTTTTTTGGCGGGCCTCGGGTGACAGCTCTACCTGCCAATAGCCGCTGCGTAGATCCAGCGAGCTGAACCAGCTGGAGCCGGCGATGTGGTCCAGTGCGTCATCGATGCGGGGCAGGGGGTAGGAATCTTTCCTGGTGGCATCGTTCAGGCGTCGGTAATCCACACAGAACCGCCACGACCCGTCCTTCTTCTTGACCAGCACCACAGGCGCTGCCCAGGGGCTGTTAGAGGGCTCAATAACATCTGCCTCCAGCATTTCTCGCACTTTTTGTTCCGCCGCTGCCTGCCTTGAAAAGGGCAGCCGGCGTGGGTGGAGTCGAATCGGCCTGGCCTCACCAGTGTCGATCTCGTGCTGCACCAACCCGGTCCGGCCGCATTCCTCATCCTTCGCAGCAAAAACACCCACGTAATAGTCCAATAGCTCCCGCAGCTGGCGTCTCTGTTCCGGGTCCAGCCCGCTGCAGCTCCGCTGAAATAATTCCTCCACTGCCTGCTGCGTCTCCGCTGACACGTTGACCCCTCCCCTTGCTGTCCCTGTGTGTGCTCGTGCTCCCTCTGTCCGCGCTGGTGACGTCATCGTGTCCAGTCCTCGCGGTGACCTGCCTGGTCCGGTCTGTCTTGGCGATCCCTCGATCGTGCGTGCCCCCGTGTCCCTTCTCTGGGTTCTGCTGTGGAGCGTGATGGTCCGGTTTCCCAGCTGGAGGGAAGGTCCGGTGGTGTCGATCTTGGCACGCCAGGCTGTGAGCAGGTCTAGTCCAATAATACAGGGGTCTTGGATGTCAGCCAGCCAGAACGGGTGTCTTATGTTCTGACCGGCCACCCCCACCACCAGCACTCTCCGCCCCTTCAGTCGGGCGCGCTCACCGGTAGCTGTGGTGACGCAGCGCTCGGTGGGTTCCCACCCCCGCGGAGCCGTCTTGCTCGTGCCCGGCAGTACGCCCGGTCGAACCAAGGAGATTGTAGAGCCGGTGTCAATCAGGGCCCGGATCGACGTCTTCCCCAAGCTGCACTGTAGATAGATCCCTGGAGAGTGTCCAACTCGGCCCACGCGTGGTGCCGGCTCCTCGGGGGAAACATCTGCTGGAGGTGGCCTGTCCCCGTTCACGCCACCTCGCTCTAGTTTAACGCCGGCGAGGGGCCGGTTTGTCGTGGGGTGGGTGCGGGGCAGTATCGCGCGATGTGTCCCATCTCTCCGCAGCGGAAGCACCCTTCCTCGCGCCGCCGAGGCCATCTTCTCCGTGGACGCGCCGCTGTGGTCTGCCGTAATTCCTCCTCCTCCCCCTCGCTCTCCATCGTAGCCTGGTAGGTTCTCCGGCTGTGCGTTGCTGCTTCAGCGGTGCGACTTATTAGCGGCTCTGCCCGCTCTGCTTCTGCCACTGCAGTCTTCCAGTCGCTCGCGGCGTGGAGCCGTACGTGGCTCTGGAGCTGGGCCGGGCGGAGACCTTGGATGAAGCTCCGGAGGGCGAGCTTCTCTACTGCCTCCGGCGCGAACTCTGGGTAGCTGCGCCGGGTTAACAGCCATATATCTGCAGCATAGGCTCCTAATTTTTCCTGGTGGTTCCGGCGGCGGCGGGTCAGCTGTTCTTGGGCGTGCTCAGCGTCCGCTATTCTCCCAAATCGTCTCTGGAGCGCCCCTTGTAGTGCTGGCCAGCTGTGGTGCTCCCCGGGCCGGAGATCAGAGAGCGTGCAGAGGGCTTTCCCTTCCAAGGCCAGCGCGACCTGTACGGCGGTTTCCTCTGGTGACCAGCCGTTCAGCGCCGCAGTCAGCTCGACCTGTGTCAGGTAGTCATCTAATGTGGCTTCGCCGTTGAAACGGGGAATCTTGGCCCGCTGCCGAACAGGTGGGGTGGTCGTTTCCTGATCGATCGCCACCCTTGATCGCCGTGGGGTCGCCAGCCCGTGCTGTCCTAAGAAGGGTGGAACGTTTGCTCTGTTCTGCCCGCTCTGTCTTGAAAAAGACAGGAGGCGGGGTGCGCTGGCCCCGTCAGGTCCGCCGCTCCGTTCGTCCCGGCTCCGGGCTCCCGGTGGTGATGCCTCGGTCTCATCATCCATCATCAGCTGAGCAATGGCCTGCTCCAGCTGCTGGATCTCCATTCTGATCGCTTCCATTTGCTCCATCCCACTTCTGACACCAGTGTGACGTAGCAGGGTTCACACAAAGAAAGAGGAGCAAGATGGTTGTGATGAACAGGCTTTATTTACACACCACCAACCCCCAACCTCCACTTAGTACGCAGAGCAGTGGAGGTCATTCCCACAGACCTCTGTTTACATTACGGTTACACACACATGATACATCTTGCCCTAATCCTGCTAAACACTGCTGGGTCATTATAATGCAGTTATAATGACACAGCAGTATAACCCAGAAATAACACATTTAACACACACAGTAACGTTTCAAACTGGCAAAGCATGCTGGGAAATCCCTGGCCCCCTTAAAATGGCCCCGACGTTACAATACTGTTACATCAGACACAAATCACATTCACATCAAACACAGAATTCCATTCATAACTAATCCTCCTATTGTCCTCTCGGCTTCTCTGTCTGACCCTAGGAGTCAGACAGTCTCTTCAGGTCCACTCTCAAATCTTCTCACTTCTCCTCTAGTCCGCAGGGGGTCCAGACTCAATGTCCATTTGGGGCTTGATGTCAATACACACTGTGAGCTCAAAGTTCCCTCATGTCTGGGTCTCTGCCAAGGAATATGTGAGCTACATAATGTTACGCCACATCACTCCCCCCAAAACGCCCAAGAACGGACATACACCAACCTTAAGTCAATAATGGACAGTCATACACACTATGTCAAGAAAGGACACACACACACCGCCTTCATGTCCATAATGGGCAGTCATACACATTACACCCTTACATCCTCCCCCCCTTTGCAGGATCTACAGCACAATTTACACGGGTTGATCAAAATACACATCACTCTGCCCGTTGCTTAGGCTTCAATCTCCTCCCGAATCTGCTGAACGCAGGCTTCGCAGCCTGTGTTGTGCCTTCCTGCGGTGCACCTGTGGAATGAGGGGGAGAAGGGTTATTTACCCCCTGCTGGGGAACTAGGGGCTGTCCCTTGGGAGGCCTGCCGCGTCGAGGCGCCCCCGCCGGCCGTACAGGTTCGTCACGTAACACAAAAGCAGGCTTTAATCTGTCAACACTGATTGTCTCTTTCCTGCCCCCCAAGTCCAGTACAAAATATTTCTCCCCGGTTTCCAGCACTCGGAACGGACCATCGTAAGGTGGGCGGAGACTGTGACGCTGGGCGTCGTGCCTGACAAAAACAAACTCTGCGTTTTGCAAAGCCTTGGGAACAAAAACCCGCGGGAAAGTGTGGTGAGCAGGGCCCGGGAGCATTTCTGCCCCCGTGCCGCGTAGAGGTCCCCACACCGGGGGGGTGCTCGGGTGCTGCATGGGCTGGCAGGAACTCTCCTGGCAGCCTGAGAGGTTGAGTAAACACTAATTCAGCAGGTGAGGCATCTAAATCCTCCTTGGGTGCCGAACGCAACCCCAATAAAACCCATGGTAGTTTGTTTACCCAATTTGTATCCGTGAGCGACGCTCTGAGGGCTGCCTTCAACGACCTGTGAAAGCGCTCGCATAAACCGTTGGCCTGTGGGTGATAAGCAGTGGTGCGATGAGCTGTTGCCCCTAAGCCGCTGGCCATGGCTGACCATAGCTCTGAAACGAACTGCGGACCCCTATCGGACATAATGTCGATGGGACTCCGAACCGCGCTACCAGGCTGTTAAAAAAACGCGAGTTACCTCTGCTGCTGTGGTAGACTGCAATGGGACCACTTCACGACCGGAAGTGGTCAACCGGACAACGCCACGCGTGGGTCCGGTCCACCATTGTCAGGAGATGTGTGAACCCCTGCGAGGGCGGCAGGGGTCCCTCTAGATCTACGTGCACATGATCAAACCTCTTAGCCGGGATGTGGAAAGGCTCTAAAGGGGGCTTTTTGTGTGTCTGTGAACTTTGGCCCGCTGGCAGGACATGCGGCCCAGGCTCTCTGCCCACTCCTATCAGCGTGCTTGCGCAGATCAGGGA